>CM069456.1:18700029-19028228 GCA_035610835.1 Ophiura sarsii | reverse complement strand
GTATTATAGAGTGATACATTTTATTTTATCTCAGAGAAAAGAGACTTATCTTATAGTTGAAAATCGGCGAAATTGGAATTTTTTGCAATCTTGAAATTACTTTGACGGGAGGCCGTTACCTGGGAAACGTAGTCCCGCTCCCAATCCCGCCCTCTATTGAAAAATCGAACTTATTCGTCGCCCAGCGGACTCCCGTCATTTAACGTAAACATTGACGGCAGTGCGTCACTAAATAGGACGCCCTTAAACCAACGCGCTCCCGTTCCGGAGCAGACTAGTTATGTAGGCCAAAATACGATGAATCACTGCGAAAGGTGGAAACCACCAGGCCAGCTTGTGTACTACTCAATGGGCATATTTCAAGTCACCTTGTGCTTTTAAATAAGAACCATTGGAGTTATGCATCTCAAACTTTGGAATCGAATATTTTAAGGATGGAAAATATATATTACCTATAATAAACAATAGCACTCATTTAGAGTTATACTACATTACAATTATCAAAACATAATTATTCATATTTCTATTTAATTGCTGGATTTCTGGGTTATTTTGGTTCATTTCTTTAATGGTTGATGTTTATTGATTGGTATTTGGCCTAATTTTATTGTTTCCGTTGACTTATGCCTTATTTGGTGGCTTCCCTTTCAGTCCTTCCGAACATTTGTGTTGCCAACTTTTAACGTAAATTCGTGATTGTTAGTCTGATGGTTTATTTGGATTTTTTAAACGTAGAAGTGGATGTTACAATTAAAGTGCTCAAAGGATATAACCGATAAAATCTTTATTTGTATTTTAAACTATAAAATATTTCACGATGGACTTTAGATATGGTATTTTTAAACGAAATAATCATTTGTTGTTATTTTTTTCTCCAATTTTGATTGATACAATGAAATCCCCTGAGCATGATTAGCATACAGATCGACACAAATTGTAATGTGAAATAATTATTCGTTATGTATGAATAATTTGTTGTGATATAGCTATAACCTTTGATGAATTATTTGCGTCATATCAATATAATCAAGTGAATAATTAAAGGACTTTTAAGAATTAAAACTACTAAAGACGGTGGAATAAATTTACTCAAGAGAGAAAAAGAGTTACAACATAAGATTTGAGCACGATATGGCAAAACTGTTATTTAGTTACTTTTTGACAAATGAAAGAAGCGGGATATTACTATTTTTATTGGGGCAATCAGTAGCATGCACAGGAAATCGGAAGTGATGGTCCGGATGTAGGAGTAACGCTTGTTAAATGGCTCCATCAAAACTTAAGTTAACAAATTCTTTAACAAATTACAAAGTTCCTGTTAGGCGACGAAAAGAACCCCCCTTTGTATGAGCCCGACCGACCCATTGTTTCTTCAAATTTGTATTTTTTTTTATGTTTTGAAAAATGTTAGGATTTTTTGGACAAATTTTGCTGCTTTTCAACAACAACAAAAATTGAAATTTTTGAACATTTCAAAAAAATGTTGCAAATTCGCCAAACATATTTTGACCCCCCTCAAAAACAGACCGACCGGAAAAGGGGTACTTTATGTCATTGGTAAACCAGTATCGTTCAATACTGGAACATGAAAGTTGCCAGTATATGACGATACTGGTACGATTTTACTGTTCCAGTATCAACCAGTATACACCAAATTGTGTTCGATACTGGAACGCCAAATTGTGTTCCAGTATCGACCGATACTCGAACATCGTTATGTTCCAGTATCGGGTGATAGTGCAGTACACGTGATACTAGTGAGACTTGTCCCAGTATTGAACGATACTGGTACATAATTATGTTCCAGCATCGCCCGATACTGGAACATTTTATATGTGCCAGTATCGGGTGTTCCAGTATCGGACAATACTAGTACAATCCAGAATCTGTATGCCCGTACACCAGGAATTGATTCCCATCGCCTCACAATTAAATCTCGGAATTTTATCTTACAAGGTCCTACCTGAGTGGTGAAAACTTTTGGATCAATAATAATCAGGTCTAGTTGTGTTACCATTTTTGACAAATCACTCGCAGCACAAAACGTCTTCAAAGGTCATATTTGGCTGTTATCAAAATGCCTTACGGTATCTGAAAAAACCCTGCCCCTTTAAATGCTGTTGAGTCAAGGCGAGTCAAGTAGATGCTATGCTGACGTTCTATGAATTCTTAAATTTAAGAAATATAGATAGCAGCAGTTAAAGTTGGCAATCTGTTTTGTATTTGACATAGGTAAATTACGATGAGGATTAGGAAACCAAATTTGAAAACTATGTGTGCACATAAAGAACTGTTTATACTTTCACGTTTAGAGATAACTGTTTTACATTCGATGGGTTACATACCTATTAACATGATTAAGCTTGTAAGATATAATTAAAGGATACATCGAGGAAACATGTCAATCAGTGTCGCACTTCGATGCATACGTAGTTATGCACCATGCAAGCATGAATGAAAAATTGAATGATTGAAGCTAGGTTTTATCATGTATTTATACACTCTAAGAGCGTGTTTCTGCTGAGGAAGAAACCGCTAATAAACGCTAAGTTTGCCCAGTAGAAACAGGCAGAAATCGGCAATAATCAGTATTTTTGGTAATCCCAAAAACCTTCACAAAATAATCGGCAATAAACCCAAATAGAAACAGAAAGGCGATTCTTAGCGGTTTGCGCCGTGAACCGTGTCACACTGGGTTATAAAGCAATCTTATTCAGGTGCGGTGGCATTGTTTGGTTTTACAAAAGGTCAAATGTCATGGCCCATCGACTAGGATCGATAAACTTAGCGGTAACTTTTCGCGAGTAGAAACAGGGGGATTAAATGACAGCTTGAAACTTAGCGTTTATTAACGTTTACTGCCCCAGCAGAAACACGCTCTAAAGTGGTCTCGAACCAACCAGAAAGCATGAAACTAAAATACGCGGAGTGCATTGAAAGTGTCTAATTGCACTCCGCGTTCGCGCCGTAAATGCGGGCACTACACGTTGTCTTGATTCGTTGTTCACCTAGCACGGGTTCGCCGATTTTTACTGTGGGTAATATCAAACTTATTAATTTGATCATGTTTTTATATTCGTTATTAAAGAGATTAAAAGTTTGCACAAAATGATAAATTTGATTTGTATTGTAGTGTATGAATTAGGTCAATACATGCGTATGTTTGTTTCTCGAAAAAAAAAAAAAAATCAATACATTTCCGCAAATCGTCAGCCTGCTTCGATAATTGCTTAACTAATTTTTCTGGTATTGAGAAAACAACAAAAATAGGAAAAGTGAGTTAGGCAGTTATCGAAGGAGGCTGACTATCTGTAGAATAGCACCATGAATATAACAGGTGAATTCCAACAGGAGCAGTACCTGTTGGATAGAATTAGGTTGAGGATATACCTTTAAGTGAAATGTGGCTTGTTATAGGCCTAATATGAGTTTAATATGACCCATTTTAAACATTTTACATAATTATTACAATCTGCCTAACTCACAATGCTTACTTAGGCAGAATTGCAATTGTGCATTTATCAACACTTTTGATTGGTCAATGACTTATTATGGTATTATTACAACATGTGCAATAATGTAATTAAGTCATGATTTATGCAAAAAAACTCAATTATCGAAGCAGGCTGACGAAATGTTGATATGCACAAAATAGCATCAATCAGCGCGAATGCATCGATTTTTCCAATCTATCTCTAAAAAACACATACGCATTTATTGACCTAAAATTAATTGATGAAAATGTTTTTAATGTCATAAATTCATTTTTTGAAAGCGTGACATGGTGACGATTACTTGCTCAAAACATTCCACGATGTTCTCCTATATGATACTGTTTGACCGTATTTTAATGCCACGGTATGTCCCTTTAGTTGGCTAAGCAATTACGATACAGCAGAGGAATGTTTGCTTCATTATAATCATGGAACCGCTCAAAGTATTTTACTTGTATATTTAATATGCCAATTCCTTGATTCTACATCTAATGCATTCAATTGAATTCAAACTAGTTGTGCCCTACTATAATATTAATTAATCAGAAAACCGTTACAGATGTGTTTGTCATTGATGCCATCGTTTGACCAGGTGCTTTATTAATTACTTAATTAATTATTTTGGACAAGTGTTACGGGCTATGTGATTTTCAAAGATAGCAAACTGCAACATACAAAGGAATTGTCGGAAATACATTTCTGGTAGTGGTATAGATCATAATTATTTCAAGATTTACTAACTAAAGCCACAGTTTAAGTCCGAAGAGTAGCTTCCCTATTATAAATCACACATTCCAGACAGATATTCGTCTGCAAAGTAAGTCTTGCGCCACGTATATTTTCAAAGTCGTTTTCTTACTCATACCGTTTAAATGTGCACCGTTGCGTTTGCTCTAACATGCGCATCAGTACCTATTGCATTTGAAATGTCATCGATGGTGACTTAAAGGGGCATGAAGAAATATGTTGGAGGATTTGCCCTCAATTATGATAAAACCTGGGATTTGTATATTTTTACAATTGTAGTATATGTATGAACTTACACCTATAAGGATCAGAAAAATCAGCCCTCTTTGTACAATTCAACAAAACGTCGATTCCAAAATGATGATCGATCCGTGATCAGCATTTTACCGTAGACGTGTCCCCCTGCGATACATAACGCGAACCATATTAACATAGAGGGCGTTTTAAGAAAAGTTTCAATAAATAGCGATGGTATTGTTTTAATCAAATTTTGCTGTGATTTTGTGAGTCGAAACAACAATAATGGTAATTGTTAATGTTCATCTTGAATTCTTAGTAAATTAATTTTAAAAAGAAACCCACTTCAACACTACTTCGTGTCCCTTTAAGCGTTGCCACACGCTATGATTTATGGGTATTGATGTCGTTAGCGAGGCTGTACTGCAAAACCAACCCGTATGGCTGATACGTATGCGTGACTTGTACGTTATACTTATACCGTCCAAGTACAAGCACCTATACAAATTGAATTGAGATCAGTCCAAATATTTCGACATTATTCTTGAAGTATTTGCATTGGTCTTAATTAATTTTCATTGTATGCTGATTCAAAACATTACTTTGGCGACCAACGTATAAGTAAGTACGAGCCATACGTACTACCTTGGCAGTGTGCCTTAGTAATTGTCCTCTGCAACAAGTTGATCACACGTAGGACATTTTAGGCTATCGTTTTGATAGTAATGTATTTTGGAAATTACCGTTGGCACGAGTTTCATTACAGCCCACATAATACAAACTTATCATAAAGAATTACAAAATTCAAGTCTAAAGATGGACCTCTTGGTAACATTCTATAAAGTATACCTGGCAGGGATTTAAGCATTTTCTGTCAATTTCAAATTGTGTGATATTGCACCTTACTCGAATATTCTCACTTGCTGAACGACCGAGGAATCAACACTAGGTCATTTCACACTCTACCTGTTGGCCGTTGATAACGGACAAAATGATGGTGACGATAGGTCTATTATTTTCCCATTATATTTCGTTATTACGGTACTAGGTGATCTCAACATCCATTAAACTTCACCTTTAAAGGGGCACCGAGAGATGCGTATGGGAGTGCGCTCTCAAATTTGCTGGTATTTTGCACCCACGTAATACGTAAGGCATAATTATATTAATTACGACCTGAAACCGTTTACCTTAATTCGACGTCTAATGTATATGTAAAATTTCAGGATTTGGTCATTTTCAATATAGATCACATTGAAATAATCAGCACCACTTGCACTCGCCACATAAAAATGCTTCAACCGAATTTCTATCTAGCGCTATCATTCAACCCTTTTCCAATAAATGATTACACTTCAGGATTCCTACGTACCTCGTCTATTGAAACAATTCATTTTTTCCCAATTTTGTTTTTCTTGGTAATCTCTCAGTGCTCCTTTAATAAACTTCAATGCTAAGAGTCGGCGTGTGAAGTCATCTTTCACCGATGACACCGCCTTTCATTTTCAAAGTGAATAATTGAAAAGCTCACAAGTAACCAGTAACGGTGACCATTTCAGAGTCAGCATTCATATATTAATGATAAACTTAACACGTCTTAAGGTCAGGTAAAGAGATAACACGAGGTTTTTCCAAATCACTACAAGAAAATCATTCGCTATGTACAGGCGAGCTTTTATTTCAACGATTATGGATTTCCTGTCACTTCAAATTAGTTCCAATCCAAGTATTCAACTTTGATGAACATATCATGTCATTTTCCATGATTCAAAATGATAACCAAGGTATTATGACTTTTCACACGCGGCAAATACCCTAGTACGTCAAATATCTGTTACGCCTTATGGAGTCTAAAACATATGTAACTGATTTTCTTCCAAGATTTAGGAGTATAATTTGGATCCAATCGCCAATACCCCATCATAGGAGTAGATATGCTTTTAAAATATATTTAGACATAGTAATATATCGTCAGCTCTGAAACCGTTGTGAATCTTCAACCAGTGTAATTTGTGAATAATTTTCATTATATTGTAAGAGAGAAAATATTAAAGGTGTACACTGGTGTATGTAAGATCAAAAATGAAACAGGCGTATGTAAAATAATGATTAAATTGGTTACTGGTATTATTAAACGGTGTATTCTTATGTTCTCTGGGTATCATGAATATTGATAGTAGATCTATGTGGCACCAATACAATTATGTAATGATACTAAACAAATATGTATTGATGATCATCCTATGTTATACACCCAGTGTATATATATGCAGAGTTATGATATGGTTTTAGTATCGATCTATGGTAATCGTCATATATATGATGACATGATCGCTAAGCTGCCGACTAATTAAAAGGATCTATAACGTTTAGCTTTAGTGTCAACATTTCCGTCAATCGATTGCATTTTCTGAATATAGCTGTATTATTTAAATAACAAAGTAATGATGGTTGGTTAAGCCATGGACTTATGGGTAAGATTGCTGGTTGACGAAAATAGCCTATTGCCTTTAGAAAGATTGGAGTGTATGAATGTCAATATTATCATAAGGTTGAAATACTGAGAGTAAATTGTAGTAAAACTCGAAGATTTAAAGTCGATTTAAGGATTTCACGATTCTTATTTGGAGAGAGGAGGAGGAGGAAAAAGACATACCATAACACATTTCTTGTTTATTTAAGTGAAAAGGGCAAACTCATATCATATAAAAGCATCAATAATTCCGCTCCGCAACATCGTATCTCAACAATCGAGGTGTCAAAATACGCAAAAACAAAATGATGCACTGGATTATTGGCTTTGATTAATTTATACCCTTTCGGACCTTTAATTATTGGATCATGTGTAAGGTGTTTCGAATACTTTTTGTGAGGAGTTACGTTCGCCATGCACTGTTGGCCTCAGAACGCTTCACATGTTCACATAATGCTTCTAGCTACACTAGGGCACAATGGAATGAACTTTTGAAGTATGAAAGATAACAATTTTAAGGTAACTGAGGCTCGTGGCATGTCCATTTCAATTTAATTATTCATACTCAAACACATGGCATGTGTGCAAATTGAGGTGTAAATATGTAAAATCGGTGTGTATCAAATGCAAACTGAATGAGACGAGAACCTTGTTTTAAGATCTTAGTTATCTTTACAATGATCTGTACAGGGTGAGTCAAAAAAAAGTGTACTCAACTTCAGCGATTTTCTTTAGAAAAAGTATTCGTTTGTTTTCAAGACAATATACTACGGTATAAAGACAAACTAATTAGCTTTAATATGAATTTTATCTGGTTTAGATTGGTTGAGGGAAACTTATTTTACGCTGTTTTGAATAAAAGTGACAAATTTAACTTCCGAACACGCTTTCCAGATCTTGACCATTATATTTCATAAGATACGACCAATAAAAAATTACAATACCGACAGCGAAAGGATCAATTCCTTTGTTATGAAATGATTAAAGTGTGGTAATTGTGTCATAAATAGGCCTTAAAGCTGTCTATTGTTTTAATCTATTAGGAGACAATTTTGAACAAGTGTATTGTCTACTTATTCTTTTAATAAACAAGATGTGTAATGCTTTACATCATAATCCTAGTAAACATTATTAAGCTCGTTAAGCTTGAAATTAAAAACCGTGTTTTAGGTGAAAAAACAGCTCCTGTACAGAAATAGTCATATTTACTTAACGGTATCATCAAATAGCGTGATTTTTTTTCCAGATGGTAGCAAAGAAATGGCGCAATCATTTAAAGTTTTTTTTGCCTTGATTTTGTGGTCAAAAATATTTCTTTTGATTTTTTCAATTAGGGTACACTTTTTTTTGACTCACCCTGTATGTGTAACCTGGCTCTATGCTGGCATAACTTTTAAATAGTGAAGTGGCAAATAGAGCCTGAGGTTAATTAGTGTGAATCTTTGCGATACAGAGTACATTTAATGTTTAAGATATCAGAGGTATGTATAAACATTATTTACCCCCCCTAATAGGCCTATAGTTGATTTAAAAACGTCAATTTAATTTATAACAACTGTACATGTAAATTTCTTTGCTTAAGTTATATACACTAGCAACCAAAAGTATTAGGACACTAACTTGGTAATGGTGCAAAAATCATCTCATGTAATTAATTTGGACTATAGGCCTAATATTACACTATGAGTTGAACAAATATGTTGCTGAATCTCTTCTCATCAATACATTCATGTTTCCTACAACATCTGCTTATTCAATTTTAAGGCATTGAAGAAAATGTGTGCCGTCTTATCATCCCCATAAATTTTATTTTGACACCGTGACCTTCATATTTCAAATGTAACCATCCACATTATCTGTACTTTCCCATAGCACCCACATGAGTTGGGCACACTGCACAGTTCTATTTGTTTCATCATAACTTTAAAATTAATGTCAAGATTATTTGACTCGTAGATTAACTAAAAACATCAATGTGAAAAACTTTTAATAAAAATCACTGAAATATTGCTGTAAATGTGTTCCCTTTATTTGCCTGAAAAAATAATGTCTCAAAAATATCCCAAATTCTTGTAAACAAACTTTAAAGAACTTTTTTATGAATTTTATAAACCTAGAATACTAAAAAGCTAACACAGTGGTTCAATGGGTTCCCAGTGTTTTATCTCAATTTGCAGCTTGTAAGGTGTCCTAATACTTTTGGTTGCTAGTGTATAATGAAAAGATGCTTAGTGTTCGTATCAGTCCCTTAGAGTGGCTCAATTCGAATTTTGATACAAATCTTATTCAAGAAGCGTCTGCGATACCACTTATGACCCTTGAACCAACACTGGGTTTCTCCTTAGTGCAAAGACTTGCTATTAAAGTGTAAGACAGCACAGAATTAACCTAGCACAAAACCCTCTATTGACGGATTAAAGGATCATACACCTTTATTCTGTAATAGGATCTTTACACTAGTCTACCTTATGAATGTCTTACAATAAGGATACAGAAAATTGCGCTTTACATTCTATACCTCCAATTTGTGTTCCTTGTGTACGCTTTCAAATGAAAACAGCATATAGAACTGTTGCTAAATCACGAAACATCAGAGGAATACACTAACTTTTCATTAATCTAAGTCACGAAGCGACGATGACGACTCCTTTATCACATCACCCTTAGCATTGAGAGCATAATTATTTCGATACCTGCCTGTCAAATGGTAGAATCAAAATATTCTGTGTGGCCAATGCCAACCCAGTGTCATAAGATGTTATCAAAAGTGATGGGCCCCAATATTGTGACAGGTGACTTCGTTGTGACGGATAATAAGAGACTAGAGCCCATGAGAATGACACAATGACAACTTGGAACCATCATCACGAAATAAGTAAACAATTGTTACATCCTGAAATATGTCTCAGATGGAAACCAATTCTGTTAAGTTCACGAGGGATACCGTAAAAACACTCTCATAATACTAGCGTGTTAGAATAACAGATAGACCTCAGAAACATTGATATAAACGTTGCGCCAAATGTGTTACGCATGATTCATATTGTATCAGATAGATATCGGCCAAATACACAACATATAGATATCGTCAGACGGTTTATTTTCACAATGATTTCAGATACACGTTAGACTTCGATTAAAACTTGGAATCACTGTGCAGTGATTTTTGTTCTATGGCTAACACTAACACAAATGGTATTCTGCGAGGTAAAACTCACCAACTACTATGAGGTGAACTGAACCACATTTTGTGATGGGTATTTCGGTTAAGAACACAGATTATGCGATAGATGGCGCTTTTTATTAGAGCACGAACTAGTGGATAGGGACGCGAGGAATGCGAGATTTTGTCTACTACGGGTGCAGCCTCTTCACTTGATTGGATAGTCAGTAACCTGAACATAGAGACTGATAGTAAGACTATAGAATAAATCGAAACTAGTCACGTGACAGCTTGCAAGCACGTGCGTAACACCACCAAAAGATGACAGCCTTCCAGTGTGACATTTTCAAAAAGTGTTCACTTGGTTATCTTTCGTTCGCTAGAAGTCGCCCTGTCGCAAAAATAAATTCCGACACACCGCCGGGAAAAATAGTTGATTGTAAGGAACAACGGGACAACCGCATTGACGAGACGGACTTTTGACACGCATTTTGAGCTGTGGACTTGGAGCGTGATCTCACGGAGAAAAAGAAAAGAAAATCAAATCTTTTTCATTTCTTTTTTGTGCGCGGGGGTCGATGACTGCTTTTCTTTATTGATTTCACCTAATTGCGTGACATGGATGCTTGGCTTTTACGTCAATTTTTATGGAATTGAGGATATAAACTAAGCACCTACAAAACGGTAAGAATAATTTAACTCTTTCGTTATAGTTTGTTGCTTCTGTTCCTTATTCAGTTAGTAAGCAAGTATTTTGTCTCTTTCATTAGTTTTATTGCAGCTTTGGTGATTCTTGATTCGTACGGTATGCGCAGCAGTCGCTACATTCGCTGTCAGCACTCATGCATACCTTTCCGGGGACCTCAGCTTAAAGCATCGGATTATGTGAACGTGTTACTAACGGCCTGTTGTTATATTATAATGAATTAAAGCTTATCGCACGTAAAAAATAACATAAACAACAAATAAACACCACAATAAACAAACAAAACTCCCCAACACCTTAACAAACACCCAAAAACCACCCCAACAAAACAACTAACATCCCAACAAACAGACAAACAAATTATGAATCCTCCACTTTTATTAGATGACGAAGAAGGCGCAAGAACACACTATGAGAATTAAATATAAATATTTCTTAAAAGTGTTGCCATATTGTCAGTTTGAACCGTGGATTAAGTTTTAATGCTTCATTGGTTATGCTGATATGTTCTTGTTCGACGTGTAGTGCGGTTATCGAACGTGTTCGAGTTCTCTATATAGCAAAAATGATCTATTACAATACAGATATGTCTAACCTAGAGGCATCATCTTCATGAAATATCTAGATGTTTGAGGATAAAACTGGATTTGTTTGTTAACCTTAGTACTGTAGTTGCAGAGCTAAAACAGAACTGGGAGTTCGTAACACCATTTTGGTTATTCAAAATTCTTTTCGAGCGTGAATTTCGACTAAATGAAGACGCAAAAAAATCCCAGGAATCCTGACATCTTCAATTGAACTCTAATCATTATTAGAAAAGAAGTCCATATATTGGGCATGGAGTTATTCTTATAGATCAAGGTTAGAGTAAAGGTTGAACATTTGGAAAATGTGTAACTCTGTAGTCAAACACAGATGCAATATAACCAGATGAGTTAAAAGTTCCGGAAATTAATTCCATTCCACACGAACTGTGCATTAATATTTGTGCCAAAATGTGTCTTCATAAAGCGAAGCAGATCGTTTATTGGTGCAACCGAAGAGGAATTGCATTCAAAATGAAAAACGATTTCTTTAAAAACTTTAAAATAAACAGATAAAACCCCGGAAATATTTAATTATAATGTTGAAGGTTTTCAAACAATCAGACTAACACGCTTTTAATTAAATCAATATTATGTGATCTTTTTCAAATTTTCACACATATTTTTTCTCTTTTATAATGACGTTTGACTATCGGGAAAGACTTTCCTGGACTCATGAATCTCTTTTGACTATGTTTTCCGTACAAAACCGCATTACAGAATTTGACTAAATCATAATGGAAATCTGCTTCCAATTTAAAGGCAAATGTCCACTCTGGCGGCCAGGCTGGGCAGTTCACCCAGGGTGAACTGGCTACACTTGATGACAGATGAAATAGAGTTAACGCTTTCCATGCGGCAGGCAGTTGCAGACGACATTCCAAAATTTCACAAAATGTTTAAAAAATGTCATAATTATTGAATTTCATTACAATATTTGGAAACACCATGAGAAATGCATTGAAATAAGTACAAACATGCCTAGTATCGGGTCAGTAATCCTTGAGATAGACTTTGAAAATTGTGAAAGGTTTCTAAAAAATCTGTTTTGTGTATGGTAAAATAATAGCCGCGTGGAAAGTGTTAAGATGGAGAAATCTTACCCTTGAGACATTCCCAAAGGATCCGTCTGGTAAGAGTGGACCCAATGGTTTAAGGAATTTTCAATATATCTGTTTGGATTTTCATCATAAAGGAGTGATTAACCTTATTTCATTGCCGTAAATGAGCACTTATTCAAGTTACAACAACACTAGAAAAAACACAATTATATTACATAGAGCAAACAAAAACGCAGAATATCACAAATGCATACAACTTGAATGTATCAAAATATGTCTGTAAACTGCTCTGGTAAGCTGTATTGGGGCTATCGTGTTGCGATTTGTTGCGATACAATTTAAATTGTTTTAATGCATGGTGAATTAAAGAAAAAGATGCCCCATAATGACCTTAAATATAATGTATATCAATTCCTTAAAGCAGTTCTGTTTGTCAGTACAACTATAATCCCGATTTAAGTGCTCGGGTCCATACAAGGTTCTAAGTTGATTGGATTTTCAAATGATCTCCCGCCATTTAAATATTTGGTCCGTTTGTCCACTGCTCGATACAATATTTTGTCAGGTATTAAAATATTTCTTAATAATTGAGAATCGAACTGATTAGGTTTAAATGTAATCTACTTTAACATAGAGGAATAATATTAAAGTTTCGTATTGAAACCGTTAGCCACGGTTAGCGTAAAAATTAACGTGAAAAAGCGCCGATATTTATAAACTAACAATGATTGCAAATGCAAATATTTGGTATGAAGACCCCTTCTGACCAGTACCAATACACAATTTCTTTAATGAAATATCTCTCTATATATCATTTGACCCGCGGCTTAATAGCCAAATTATTTTCCGCAAAAGGCGATTACATTGAGTAGATATATTGGCCCGCGGTGTGTATCACTACCAACCATCTCCTCACTACCACACACAAGCGCCAAGTTTTTTGAAATACAAAATTAATTTAGCGCCGCTCTGGTTTTACGAGCCACCGAGATTGTTCATGTTATCTTCTAGCTCATTAGTGTATTACAATAGATGAATCAGCGTTGAACTTTTCATTAGGACTCCCTCCCTCCTTACGAAAATTCCAATAAATCGTCTGCAAACGGTATACAGGAAACAGATATAAACAATACTTTAAAACTCTATTGCATACGTTGAAAGCTTATTATTAATTTTCATATTAAAGCCCCGTAAAATTACCTTGGCGGTTATTTAATGTCATTCATTCATTTCCTCTTTACATTCAATTTGCAAAATGTTTTAGAAAGATGTTTGAGACGTGAATGTCCTCTGCTACAAAAGGACACATCATACATTCTACGATGTTTTCTTTTACACAACAGATAGTAGTCAAACTTTTGAACCTTGCGTTAGAATATATAGGAACCATCAGAACGTCTTATCAGAATTTGTTTAAATACATTGGCCATTGTGTTTTGATTGAATAAGATGATATCTCTTTCTCTATCACAAACATACCTAAGGACACAAGAAAAGTGATGGCGTGTTGTAAATTGACGGATGTGACGTCACTGAAACGCATGACAGAATCAGACCATAAAATAATTGTTGATAATGACGAAGAAACGATGAAATTAAATGTCTTTTCTTCTGATATAAAATGGATTTGGAAGACACTTTCAGTCATTTTGGTATAGAAAAGTGCTCTCATGTTATTGTGTCTTCAAAGGAGTTTGTGCTTTTATAAATGATTTATACAGCGCTCTACAAAGAACACAGCGCTTTTACATATAAACGTGAAAAACAAAATAACAAAGTATGTTGGAAATAAATAATTTAAAGTACACATCTGAAGGCAGGCAAGGAAACAGATTCCCTCAGATGTACTGGGAGCTCACTGGCATTCCATAATTTGGCAGCTGCGACCAGGAAGTGTGAATCACCGGATTTCTTCTTTGAGCATGGAACATGGAATGCACTTACTTTGTAAACAAGTGACTTTATCTTACTATAAATCTGGAAACGGGTGTGTGGGGGTGTGTTTGTTATCCTTAGGACTCCGTTAGTTTGATCAAAGTTGCGCCTAATTTCGGGAAGCATTATAAGGTATATTCCAGTGAAATTTGTTATCAATTGGCTCCAAAAACAGCAAAATCCGCTCGAATTTGGCTAAAAAATGCCACTAGAATTGCACGATATTGTGCGTTCCGCGTACTATCGCGTACGTATACCGTGATTACGCGTCGCGTGCATATTTGCGCAAGATGCGCTGCCGCGGGCACTATAATACGCACATACCCCACACTACGTGACCGAGGGTTAATGAAGTAATGCGGTGTGAGAGGTAGGGGTTGGTGTATGATTATGGTTAATTTATCAACCTTTTTTGTTGTTGGGGGGGGGGGGGGGGCGGTTGTTCAGAGGTAGGGGTTAATAAAGTAATGTGGCATAACCACATATATGAAAATTTATTTTTGTATAACGCATGCCTGGGAGGACAATGGGGTACTTAAATATAATGTGGATAATGTGGTTTCTTAATAAATTACAACTGCGGACATGACAAGGTTGCTGCTTCAAAAATACAGAGCACGCAGATGTTGGCCTTTTTTGCACGTTCAGAAAGGAATTATGCGTACCGCCTATCAGGTGCTGAGTTTGACATTCCCCCTTTGGCGCCGCGTTTCAAAATTATGTTCCGCAGGAATTAATTTACAACTCATATGACCTCAAATTTTCCAGTAATTGACAACTCATGAACTCAAGTTACAACTCATGAATCTCATTTGCCCAACTAGCGGGGACCTGAGCGTAGCGGGATTTTCTATTATTGCGTAATACTCGCAAGCCTTCCTATTTTCAAATACACTTCGTGCAAGGTTGCAATCATTATCAAATTCAATTTGAGATTTTCCTAATTTTTTGCGATGGTTTGACAATAAGGCTGCATTTGTCAAATGCAGACCTTTTAGAGCTTTTTTTGAAGTGAAAATAACAAAGGCGTTTTTCCCAAATGTCATTCATTTTTGTCCAAGCACAATAAAGGAGCAATTCCACAAAACTGTTGTAATATTAAAGTCAACATCTCTGCCGCCATATTCATCATTGTTGTCCGTGGACGGAATATTAGAAGCGTTGGCAACATACAGATTGTATTGTACCTTTAAATATGTAAGACATGAATATGTTAATATCACTAATCCTTCATCCTCCTTACAGCGTGTCCTAGATAGAAAACCTGCAACTTTGATTTTGACAGAGCTCTAGATTTACCTTTCCACAACGTATTACAGGTATTATTGCACATTCTGGAACCCTAAAGTCACTACTTTGTACTCGCGAAACAATAATCCAGATTGCTTGATTGCTTTGGAAATTATCCTTGATCAAAGGGAGGTTAGACAAAATACAGTTCGACCGATTTCACTGTATACCTTCAGTGCATCCCGGTTAACCACGTTACCAACTTGACATCGTTTCACCGCAGCAGTTTCGTTAATATGCAAATAGATTATTCAGTTTATATCATTTTAAATATCAAGATAGATGATGAACTTTTCCAAAGAGCTTTAGCCCCAAAAGAAAGGACTTCAATAAATGATTGATGGACGCAAAATGTTTGTTCAAATTTGAATCGGTGCTGTAAGAGACACAGTCGCCCTGGAGCCATAGTCCACCCTGTACAGTAAAGTTAAGGTTGTATATCTACACGCAACATTTTATTCCGTGTATGTCTCTGGAGGCCGGACTATGGCTCCAGGGGGACCATGGCTCCTCCTACATCGACGTTGATTCTTTTCAGTAAAATTTGCATTGGGAAAATAAAATGAAAATTGTGGATATTTCCACTTTGCTGTAGTCATGCATAATTTGAAAACCGATTGCACAATCTTGATTTTACTTCCACATGTAGAACGTGTGGATTCCAAGCTCAGAAGGTTTCCAAACTGTGTAAACAAAACAAGAGATTTTCTGTTTCTGTTTCTGTTAAATAATTTGAATAATTACAGTTTTACCTGCCCCTGCTCCTACATCAACACCCACCAACCCCATACAAACTACCACCACTGCCACGGATTGATGGCTAGAAATCAGAGTGAGTGCCTACCTTTAAAACATCTCATTTGTAATGTAACAACATTTCCATATCGTGTTTCGTTGAATGCTATTGATTTTCAATAGGCTTTTGAAAATGAAGGTAACATTAACATTTAATATCGCAAAGCTTTTATGTTCCATTCCCGAAATTGTATATTCTTTCCCGCGTGTTTAATTAAGGCCCCTAAAACCCATTCGTGTAGTTGCATGGACATGAGCCTTTAGGCCGATAATGGAGGGGTAACTCACTACAATGAGTGAAATCTATTTAGGAGGAAATTGCTCTGTCCACAAAAAAAGGAGATGTAATTGGTTTCAAATGTATTTATAAAACCTCATCGTTGAAAAAAATATGTTGATGAATATTTATAGATGACTATTGCATGGCAACATTTGAATTACAAATTAAAAACGATAACAATATTGACAGTTGTGTGGGTTCATGAATATTTATACCAACGCAGAAGTAGTAGTAAATCTTACCAAAAGATATAGAATGAATATCATCTTCAGGAAAATGAGTTATTGTAACTTTTACTGGTATGGTTGTAGTATGGGGGTAATGTGAAGACTGAAAACTAAGGCCAAACTGCAAAACTAGAACGTTCACTGTAAACATGGTGTCTTACAAAACCATGTAAGACACGTCTTTGCAATAGACATGTCTTCAACAATAGATGACAAAGAAAACAAAAACAAGTGTCTCGCCTGAAGACACTTTGTCACGGCCTCAGTGAAATACAGCTGTTAAGTTGTCCTATGTATCGTGGATAAATAAAGATTATGTATGTATGTATGTATGTAAGACATAACTCAATTAAGTCGGTTGTGAGATGTCTTCAATAAGACACAAGTCATGTATTTATACAAGACTTCTCGCAAGAAGCCATGTCTCCATGCAAGACACTTACAATTTACAAGACGTGTCTTTTGAAGCCAATTTTGAGACACTTGTGTATCTGGTGTCTGCTGGTTAGACATGACTTGCATAGAGGCATGACTTGTGTCTTCATGTCTTATGGCTTCATGTTTTACAATGTGTCTTCAGGTAAGACACATGTTTTTGTTTTCTTTGTCATCTATTGTTGAAGACATGTCTATTGCCAAGACGTGTCTTACATGGTTCTGTAAGACACCATTTTTACAGTGTATGATTCAAACGTATGTGACTTGTACGTAGGACTTGTACGTAAGACTTGTACGTAAGACTTGTACGCAAGACGCAAAAGTGATATTTTGCATCACCATACGTACAAGCATCAATGACAATTAATGCAACTATTTCTATAAAATAGAAATACTTGTATTGGTCTCAGTTAAGATTGCTTGTATTACAAACTAGTACGTTGGCGACTATCGTAAACGTCTTACGTACAAATCACTTATACGTATGAGCTGTATCAGCCCTAGCGAGATGCTCTAGATAGAAGGACAATCAGCCGCAAGTCATATCTGACAATAATGATAACATTTTGAGCAATTTCCCCCTATATAAACTATTGTAGTTTAGAAATATACACGCCACGTATGTGGTGAAGAAAGAGATAATGTGATCGCATTTCATGTTCTTGTTCGCAAGGCAGCAATTGTTTTACAATTGATTGACATTATGATATAGCTCCCTTGTACTTAATTCCATAGACATATTCGTAGATATTGCAATGAATCTTTTAACAGATACCACTGTGTCATGATAACTATTAGCTACTGACAGTTTCACAATTATCTATGTAACCAATACAAAACCGTCTTTTATTTCACTTCACCCTTAACTAACCGTGGCTTTGATTGGCTAATTATAATGATGCATCTCTACCCAATCATGATATATAGACCGGTATCCAAGGGATTCGCTTGTCGAAGTGGACAAATATTAGCATCATAATGTTTCTCGACAATACCGAATGAAAGACTGTTCCGTGGCTATTCATTATGCGGTCCGTGCAACAGACACCGTCTGACGTTTATCAACAAAGATCGATCCCCAATTGCTTAATTTGAGACGGTTCAATGATAATCATCAATACTATAAATGCATGCCTAGATATATGTTCAACTTCAAAATTGTGATTTGCCGATCCACATGACTCTTCTCCTTGTATGATTATTACTATCTATTAGGCTTTGTATAGATGGTGTGACCGGTGACGTAGTGCCCGGCGGTTTGCGTGCGCACCTACAGGGAACGGTGCTTTAATTCACACTTGATTGATCATTACTTACCATGCTTACGGTGTAATAGTGCAGTAGTCATGGTATGCATCCCTAAGCACAATGAGAGACCAGGTACTAAATCTGGTTGCCCGGCGGTTTGCGTGCGCACCATAAGGGCATGTGCTTTTAAAATTGGCGCTCAGTGATGTGTGTTTTGCTTTCATATAGTAATGTATGCAGTAGTCACGGACTAGTACCTCTAGCATGTCTTTAGACCAGGCGCTAATCAATTTGTAAACACTACTGATGTAAACAACGGTCACCTCATCTATACATAAGTGCTCGTTTATCTAGTATCCATGTAAACCCAGTCCCTGTCGTCTAGTGGATTATCCTATCGCCGCGAATGCGAGAGGGACCGGGTTCGAGACAGTGTATTTTTAAGGTCTTTGTTAATTTAATTCACGCCAGTTTGTGTCCGAGTCTATATATTATTTATTAATAATTGTGTTAATATTATTTGAAAAATTAACCATGTAGTATCGACCCTTATTATTGTAGCAATGGAACAACCCCTATGTATGCAGTTATACTGTCTAGATGGCTGACCCCATGATCTTTTCATTATGTGACGATACAGTGGTAATGAGATTTCAAAAAAGCTGATAATCCTGTCGAAGCCAAATTAAATTCACGCCTTTCATCTTTGAACTTTTGACGTTTGACAAAGATACAAAGATTATTGCAATTAAAAAAAGGGATAATTCTGGTATAGTAATTCCACTACAACAATAACAATTATCGTATTGAAGGATTCTGTATGGTGATTCAGAAGGTTCCGACAATGATTGAATAACTTCTATATAAGTTTTAATATCTTCAATTTACTTTACCTTTCAAAATAATGAGATTTTTTTACCTCCAAAAAGAAATTATCACATTTTTGGCACTTTTTGTTCAATATTACAAAAAATAAATCAGAGTTTAAAAAAAACCTCATAGAGAATTTTATTAAGATTATAGTAAATCTTAAACGACAAAATTTGACAAAATATATTTTTAATTATCTTGAAAAGACCTAAAATGGGTCAAAAACCGGGTTTTTAAAATAATTTTTAAGAAAATGAATACTTTTATATAGATTAAATGAATAATGAAGGAGCTACAGCAGTTTTACGGAGGCTATGCCTGAGAGTTCACACCCCGAAATACAGCAGTATTACCTACTTTTTACATTCATTTAACAGCCTGCAATAATAATGACAGAATAACAACTAACCATTTTCACCAGAAGCGACCCAATTTCGACAAATTTCAAATTATATCATCAATATATTATGGAAAGGTACTTTATCAAAAGATTGAGTCATTTCTAACCAAATCTCCTTAAATTAAAGCACACTTTACACTTTCCATGCGGCTATTAGTTTTACCATTTGAAAACAAATTTTTCAGAAACCTTTCCCAACTTTCAAAGTTATCTCAAGAATTACTAAACCAATACTAGGCATGTATGTACTTACTGTTATGCGTTTCTCATAGTAATTCCAAATATATATGGTGATATAATTTTGACATTTTTGAAACATTTCCCTGAAATTTTGGAACTGTCGTCTGCAGATTCCTGCCGCGTGGAAAGTGTTAAATTGATGTCAAGCGACATTACTCACAGATACGGTGTACTCCAACTCATGCGTTAACTAACTGTCGACAACTGTCATTGTTCAGCCTCCTCAACTTGAGCGCTGCATTATATATAAATACTTATTATCAATTGTATTTCTTTATTTGTTCAGCCCTTCTTCTCAACTAAAGCGCTACATTTTATAGCCACTTATTATCAATTATTTCTTTTTGATTTGTCGAAAGCATTTCAAAGGGGATCAACTTCATTGTAGTCGATTAGTTCTCAGAATTATGATATCGTTCTAGACACCTGTTTTAATGCTAATGCATTGATACCCTTTTAATCACCAAGAAGTGATCTGTAAGGTTAGAAGCAAGATTTGCACATAGAAATTCTTGGATTAGACCAAATATTTTCTAGAAATTCATTGATTATACCAACTTTCGCTTGTATTCTACTGTAATAAAACCTTGTCAACAAAATGCCTTATAGATCTGGTAAAGAAGTGAGAAAGTAGGACTTGATATCGAGGGTTGAGCGCCAGAAGGCCGTAACTCAAGAAATGCTATTTTGAGATAATCGACTTTCAAATATTTGGGACTCATTACAATAAACTTGTAGCACCCAACTTATAAATCTAATTTTAATCAGATTCAGATTGTTTATGAGTTATCTCTTTATGGTTCTGAAAATCTAGGTTATATTAATTGTTTTTGTACCAAAATATCAATTTGCCCAAAAGTTGAGTTACGGCCTTCTGGCGCTCAACCCTCGATATATACCGTAATGATGTACGAAGATTTATATTAGCAAATAACTCAGCATCAGGATCAGTTAAATATCGATCCTTTTGAATGCTGAATGCTGGTAAGTATGTCATTGTCAATTTGTAAACTATACCTTTCTCTATTCTTTTTTTTTAACATTGTCATCTGAGAGAATGTTATTGCAATATGTAAAATTAACCATGGACAGATGATACGATCGATGTTCTAAAAATAATATGTTCCAAATCGGACACATCTAGAACAGTGTATCGATAAGAATTATCTATTCATTTAAGAAAATGTGTAGAAACATCAACGTGATACTTCATTTATAAATTTGTCACCATTTACTATGCATAGATGACCTATTCAGATTACTGACATATTCAAGCATTAATAAATACCTATAAAACAATGTCACGCGACACAGTTGCTCGTGGGTGTTACTTCTTTAATCTCATACGTTAATCGGACGTTGTTTTCATCTCCAATCTCAAATAATATTTATTAAATAATCACGTAGGGGATATGAGAGTCATTTTGGCGGTATTATAAAATAAGTTCCTGGACTTAAACTTTCAAGGAATTGGTGGAAAGATCGCCTAGGAGTACAGATAGATCGCCGATAGGACAGATATTTTGTAAGTCGTCATAGCCATGTTTGGATTTATCCTGGGTAATCCTGGGTCATGTTGCGTTGTGCAAGTTCCATATACTCAGTTCCTGTTTTTCGATAACAATACGATTAGATTGACAAAATCGACGTACGGAGAAAGACTTATACATGTTGAAGATGGACGGAGAAAGACTTATACATGTTTCAGATGGACGGAGAAAGACTTATACATGTTGAAGATGGACGGAGAAAGACTTATACATGTTGAAGATGGACGGAGAAAGACTTATACATGTTGAAGATGGACGGAGAAAGACTTATACATGTTGAAGATGGACGGAGAAAGACTTATACATGTTGAAGATGGTCTGGAGGTCATCCATCCAGGGGTCATCCGAGTAATCATAATACATTCTCGTTGTTATACTTCCACGTGATTTGGTTTAAAGGATTGCAGCAGGGAAAGGCCATGCAGAGGTCATTTGGGGTCAACCGGGGTCATCAATGATTGAATTATTCTTTTGTAAGATTGGCATATTACGAGATATGGTGGAAAAGATAGAAAAGAACCGATATCTGGAAGAAGACAGAGTCTTCCCTGCAGGTCACATCTGGTTTTGTCCCATTTAAACAAACTGAAAACAATTATGTTATTTTCTTACAATACAGATACCAAGACATGATTTATGTATTTGTATACTATAGGCCTGACGAGAAGAATCATTATTGATAAACATTAATGTCAAAACTAATAGCCAATTGCTACTCTTACGGGGATTCGATTTTCGACACTGAAAACACTCACCGCAGTTATTCGTAGCGTATCACGCACATGTAAATTGATAATGTAGCAATTATGTTGAATGACCTTGTTGTTTAAACCGAGTCATGCTACATTTGTCATTTTTTTTGAAGTAGTGACATTTATCGAAGCATTTATGAATACCTAAACGTATTCATCAATGCTTGGATACTCGAGAATTTGGTTAGATATGCTCACAATAGATCCGGGTCAGTATACATGTAGTACTTTTTACCTCTCGTCAAGTGAGTTTTTTTCGAGGGTTAATTTCTGAAGCTGTCTCTTTCGTCCAATGTTCACTACCACGACTCTCTTCAAAGGGTCACTTCCAACTTCCAAGGCTCTTCCAAGGTTAACAAATGATGATATTTTATTTCATTTGAATACATTTGAATATGAGCCAATGCACCTGCTGGTCTGATGTTACATTTGATTGCATCATTCAAAACACAATTGATTCAAGAGTATAACTGATTGGACCAGTCAATGTAAATATCTGGGTATTACATTAAATACTGTCATTGTATAACATGATGGAAATATCTGTGTTAACTACACAGGTGCTACGTAGATTGATAAACTTTGTATAAATTATATCTTTACAGATCAGTGACCGCACTACTGTGCATTAGACCTTTGTAGTCTGTAGTAGACAAGGGGCAGTCTCTACGTTATTTCCATTGGTCAAGGGGCAGTCCTTTGGAGGTTCTATTAGAATCAAATTTATGTATAGTAGGCCAGTGGCAACCTACGTGTTTAGTGGAAGCGGCAATCCATCTGAACGGCTCTTTTCAGAGCCACCAATTCTTTCACAAGTCACAGGAAAGGGCACCTACTCTCAAATCATCGGGCAAGGGGCAGCCCAAATGATGATAACAAGAGAAGTGGCAATCTCTATGTTTTGTTTAATATTATAATAATTTGGTCCTGAAGAAGTCAGAGCTAATACTGACGAAAGCTTGACAGATTAAAAGCTCGTCCGACGGCGAACCCGTTAAAACTTTTAACTTATATCAATTATATACATAAATATCAATTTACATTTGCGTGATTGGCTACGCACAACTGCGATTGGTGGTTTCATTGTTGAAAATCGAATCCCCGTGAGAGTAGCAATTGGCTATTAGTTCTGACATTCATGTTTATCGATATGATTGTTCTTGTCAGGCCTAGTATACGAATACATAAATCATGTCTTGGCATCTGTATTGTAAGAAAATAACATAATTGTTTTCTCCGTACGTCGATTTTGTCAATCTAATCGTATTGTTATCGTTAAACAGGAACTGAATATATGAACTTGCGCAACGCAACATGACCCAGGATTACCCCGGATAAATCCAAACATGGCTATGACGACCTACAAAATATCTGTCGTCTGACGATTGCCTTATTGGCATTAAACTTAGAGTAACGACTCCCTTTCTCGGAAGGTCTAAACTTTGAATTTTTTAAATAAATATATACATACATTTATTTTGTGGCAATACATATTTCAATGACACTACTATGTCCATTAAAAGCGACTTTCAACCACGACAAAAGTGAAACATTACTATGTAACATTCAGTAATCTGCATTAAGCACATTTTAAATGGTTGAATTAACCTCCCCCTTCAACCATGATACGGAGAATTGTTTCACTATCCGATTCATTTTGGAAAACGAGTCGTACGTTAATACATTTCAAATGATATACAGGGTGTCTCAAAAAAATTAGGACCCTGTTTCATGACGGTGTAATTCTTATTATAATCATTGGACCATGACCAAATTAGTCTCAATGTAAAGCCCAATTAATTATTATGATATCCTGAAAATATAAGATCAATCCGATGCAAAATAAGAAAACTAGCGTACTTTGCGTAAACCATGCCATTTACTCGTTTGTACAATGGGATCTACATGTACAGACCAGTAAATAACATGGTTTCCGTTTCAATACGTTATAATAATTGTCAACATAGTAAAAAAATCTATCAGTAAATAGCAAATTTTAGTTTGGTAATCCATTTAATTCTGGCACAAATTAATGCTTGCTAAAAAAATCCGCAAAACCGATGCATGCATATTCTGTGCAAATTAAAAAAGTTTTGTTAAACTGTTCTCCAACCCACTGTGGATGGTTCAATGAGTTACAAGTCGAGCACTTTCACGTTACTCCCGACTGTTACTGTGTGAAATTCCCATTGTACAAACCAGTAAATGACATGGTTTACACAAAGTACGCTAGTTTTCTTATTTTTCATCGGATTGATCTCATATTGTCAGGATATCATACTAATTAATTGGGCTTTACATTGAGACTACATTGGTCATGGTCTAATGGTTATAATCAGAATTAAACCGTCATGAAACAGAGTCCTAATTTTTTTGAGACACCCTGTACTTACGTTTAAAATGCTATATGTAACGAACATACCCTACAACCCATTATAACAAGGCATCAGCCATTCAATAATCGAAACATTCCATTACAAATCTCAAAAGTACATATTCGTACGATAACCGGGCAGACAAATAGCCGTACAATCGGTTAATAGTACATTATTTGACATCAATGTTATCATGGTCATTGTCGATATGATGTGCGGATGATCATTTCGTACAATCAACGTACTTTTTATGACAATACCCTGGGGACTCAGGGGAATGAATTGGAAGATTAATTTCCTTTTTCAAATGTGACGAGGTCATTTCAGTTGGATGAAGAGCTTGAGAATCTAATTAACGCCTCTACTAATTAGTTCGTTCAGTTTGTAGTGCGTGGTGAGTGCCTTTGTATTGAAATGCACACGGATTTACATTAATGTTTGATTTGTCTAATTGTGTCACAGAATTAGATAGATCAAACCCTAACTATTAAAGTTAAATATTGGCGATGAAGAAGCAAATTGTTGTTGCCTCAAACTAAAGAAAACACTGAAAATACCATACAGTGGTGGCGCCAGCACCATAATTTTTTTAGGGAGGGGGGGGGGGGGGGATATTTTTTTAGGGGGGGGGGGGCAAGAAGAAAATATTTTCTTTAAACATTTTACGCTAAAATTGTCAAATTTGGTATAATTCTAACTAATTTGGTTATCAAAAAATTGCCCTTTTATGCTAAAATTGTCAGATTCAAGTAATCGTCATGAGATGGAATTTGAGAATCCCTGCGAGTCCTTCTGTATTCGGTCTATTTGATCAATTGGGTTAGGTACCAAATAGTCTACGTGCTGAAAATGGTCTAACAAATACGTATATGTATTAAAAGTGAGTGTTCCAACCGTTAGGAGTCGAATTTTAGTTGCGTTGAGTATATCATCAATATCATCTTGTAATTATTTATTTTGCAAAATCAGTGAAATAGTTACAACCACAACGAACGTACAGAAAATTGTAGACCCCTGTACAAGCTATAATAACATTGAAAGTGATACACATGTGTCCGACAACCCATTATAATAATGATCCAAGTATTCGAAAAATTCAATTACAAATCTCATAAGTACACATTGGTACTATAACCTTGCCGTACAATCGGTTTAACATTTGTCATCAATGTTATTGTTTATATAATGTACGGATGAACATTTTCGTACCATCAACGTACTTTTCACGACAATACCCTGGAGACTCAGGGGAATGAATTGGAAGATTAATTTCCATTTCAAATGCGGCGACGAGGTCATCTCAGTTGGATGAAGAGCTTGGGAATCTAATTAACGCCTCTACTAATTAGTGCGTTCAAGTTTTGTAGTGAGCTGAGAGTGGCATTTTAATTGAAATGAACACAGATTCAAATGATTGTATTCGATTTGTATATATGTGTCATGATCTCAAAAAATCAAATTATTAAAGGAGGTATCCCGTAAGCACAACTTCGTCCATTTATATGTTAGGAAAAAATATTTATCGAGCCAAACTTTCGTAATTATATAGAACGAAACATCATACTTATGACAAAAACAAATAAAAACGTCCTTCTCACTACACGCAATTTTTAAAATTCACGGTAATCGAAAGTCCCTGTGTCGATGACGTCATGATTATCGGTGCTCAAATTTGCGCAAGTGAATTGTATAGCTATGACTTCATCGACACCGGGGCTTTCGATCGCCGCGAAATTTAAAAATTGCATGTTGAGAGATGGCAGTTTATATTTGTTTTTGTTATATAAATATGATGTTTTGTTCTATATAATTATGCAATTTGGGCATGATAATTATTTTTCTAACATATAATGCACAATGTTATGCTTGCGGACCCCTCCTTTAAAGGTATGTCGAAATAACGTTTCTTTATTGATTCAAACTAAACATGACTCACTACCAAATATTAATCTCCAGCCACCTCATCCACCAAAGAATAAAATAAATAAAATATAATATAATATATAGAAGTCTTTCATTATTATACATGTTCACGGGCCCAATCCAGACAATTTCCCCCGCCAAACGACTACTATATTATATGATGATTTCATATGTGCAAGGTGGCCTGATCGCAACCTGGTTTCTTGAGATTCGAAGCAATGATAGAAATTTAATTGAACATGTAAGACGTAGAGTGCCCGAGAAAAACATAAAAGGACAAGATTGCAGATAATGACCAATAGGCCCCTTTTCTAACTGACCTACATAAGTTATTTCTTGGGTTTAATTTCAACAGCAATTTTGCACTTACAGTATCTCCCGATACAATCATAATACGATGATGATTAGCGACAGTTAGTGGATAATGACTAGTGACCGAGTTAGTATTGTTAATACTTTCCACGCGGCTATTACTTTAGCTGTTTCAAAAACAGCTTTTTCAGAAACCTTTCCTAACTTTCAAAGCCTATCTCAAAATTTACTGAACCAATACTAGGAAGGTTTGTACTTATTTTAATGCATTTCTCATGGTGATTCCAAATATGGTAAGCACATTCAACAATTTCGACATTTTTGAAACATTTTGTGAAATTTTGGAATGTCGTCTGCAGGCGCCTGCCGCGTGGAAAGTGTTAATATTCAGTTGATGAGTATGATATTATAACTGATGAATTACTTTTGGGGTGCTACGTGGGATATTGTACACGGTGCGTAATGATATGATATTATTATTAAAATGCATTGGTGTCAGCATGATGAACTGGATTGAAGAAAAATAACCACATTTGAACTCAAAACACCTAAATCACGACATACATTTTGTACCACATATTATTACGGTTTTGTCTTGAGACACGCGTTTATTAATTCGCATAAGCGTTTCCCGCCAAAAATGTAATATTGTATTATTTAATAGCTGTTTATTCCCCGTGGGAAATAAGATTTGTCTAGTGGTGGTCAAGTGGGACAAGAATCTCAAGGAACTAGTGGCTACTCTTGACCTATACATTATGTAAGCGTTAATATTTCATGGTGGCGATTGAGAAGAACGACCATGTCTTTTGTCCATGGTCTTGTTACATTTAAACGTAATAAAAAATAATCTAATATTAGAAATGTCTTGATTTTCTAATAGCGTGAAAAGCACTTTAAAAGAAGCACAGATCCATTTGATGTTATCCTCGACTCTTAGCTAATCGAACCGAAATAGCAGCATTTTGGTAGGACTGCTATTGGAAATTGAAACCGGAGGCGTGATATTTTCTCCAGGAAATAGAAATTGCCTATCCATAACTACGATATAAATAATAACACGCTTTTGTCTATGGGGTTGTCTGATCTCTCTCAGCTTAATGAAAACGATATACATTCTCTTGCAGTGAAATATGTCCATTGTATATAGACTCGGATCTGCGGCTTTCGTGCGAAATATTCCCACTCAGGTATTCGTACTTATCATTACTAATAGTATGCGAATGTTTCAACCTTTACCCTTGCTACCTGCGATTAATGATTATTTGAACAAACAATAACTATTGTGACTTTCCTTTGACTATTTGGTAAGCTATTTGTTTCAGGAAAATTCACCGTTAAAATATATATGTACATCTCCCTTTGTGCATGTAATATTGCCCTTTGATATAATCTGGTTATCCTACCGACGAAAGGAGATAATGGATTTCTTACCTTACTGAGTCTATGTCTTTAAGGAAGGTTAAACCTGATGAGCACAGGTTGGTCATACTTTATAATAATAATGAAAGCCAAACAGTTATTAAATAGCTCTTAAATAGAAGGGGAAAAAGAAAAATTACGTTACAATATAACTGACCACACAAATCCTCACTCTAGTAAATATCTAAATTTGGTTTTATCCAAACATAATGGAAAACGTTCACCAATAAATGTAAAAACCTCTAAATTTTGGACTGGATAAAACGTCCTTCAGATATACTGACCTTTACGACATATCACCAGCTGGCCCTCATTCAGAGTTTGACCTGTTTCGTATCGAACGTGCTACAAATGGTAAAATGGCGGGAAAATTGTACACATGGAGAACAATCAACTATCTTTCGGTAAGATCTTCTTTAGGTGAAAAGTACACGTGGATATACGGAACACAAAAATGAGAGTGTTAACCCGGGGTGTTAACCCGTTATATTCCACACTAAGTAATTTGTTAATATTTTCACGTGCCTGATAAGAACTCCCTTTCCTGTGTACAAACATACCGTAGTTGATAATGATTAATAATAACATAGCGTTTATTAACCTTTAGTATAAGGGATACCCCTACGGTGAATAATTTTACAGAGTGTTTCAAAACACATATAGGTCGGCCCGGAATGATGTCACATGCCGTTGACAGCAAACAACATGAAGACAACAAATTTCAGATTGCACCATCACCAAAACGGCCAAAATATAGCCCTTTCTGTACCTCCTTGAAATGGTACCATCGCACTGAATATTTGCCCATAGGATTTCTCTGCATACTCATGCTATCATATTTACACACAATGCAAGTTTTCACATGTTTTTACAGTTGCAAGTCCGAAAATTGGGCGAATCATTTTGCGAATTTTGGACATTTTGCTAATGTAAACAACAGTCGCTTACACGGCCTCACGCGATCACTAGGAACGATCTTGTGTATAGTTGAGTAGAGCATACAAACTGATGTGTAAAACGTTTTGCTTTGTTGTCAACGGCAAATGACTAGGATGTAAAAAATACCCGGATGACCTGGGCGACCTGTACACTGTGTTGTGCGTTCCGTAAAATTGGTAATATGTAATAAGGCCATACGGCATAGTCATCGTCCGGAAGATATGCATAATGATAAGGATGGCATTCGATTGAAATTGGCATGGTTTTGAATCTAAAGAGCAAATATAAACACCTGTCCAACATACATTAACAAGGTTAATGAACTGAGTGATTAGAAATCAAACTACTAACTCTCTACAAAGAGCTCTGACAGGCCAATCAATTGGTTCACTGCAACTCAGAAACTGCATATTACAAGAAACACAGATGGGCAGGGGTTTAACATGCTAATGATGGTGACGCAAGAATAAGATTAAAGCCCGAACATATATCGAGGGTTGAGCGCCAGAAGGCCGTAACTCAACCTTTGGGCAAATTGATATTTTAGTACAAAAATAATCCATATAACCTAGATTTTCAGAACCATAAAGAGAAGACTCATAAACACTATGAATTTGAATAAAATTAGAGTTGGGTGCTACATTGTATTGTAATGAGTCCCAAATATTTAAAAGTCGATTATCTCAAAAGAGCATTTCTTGAGTTACAGCCTTTTGGCGCTCAACCCTCGATATACATTTTATTCCATGAATATCCAATAAAATTCGATGCTTAAATCGTTATTACATTTTAAGGAGGACTCAAGGAAGTCACTTTTTGAATTTTGTGAGTGCTGTATTTATTGAACTATTGCTCAAATATATATAAAATTATATATTTTTGGAAAGGAAATGGATCAGAGAATCCAAATTTTGCGTCAATTTTGACCAAAAATGTTGATTTTGGGAAAAAATCACACAAAAAAAAAATCACTTTTTTGACCCCCAAAAGTTCAACAAGGCTAACAAAAATAATTTTGAGTAAAATAAATTCCCAAATTTATAGATTATGATGTTAATACACTAACTTAGGGACGGGTTTTTTTTTAAAAAACCTAATCATATATATATTTTTAAATTTGACCAAAAAGCGCCAAAAAAGTGAGAAAAAAATCCCCAAAATATTTGATTAGGTTTAAAAATAAATAAATCACATGGTGCAATAAGAGTATAATAGCCATACACTACAAGGTTTGTGATCTCATAGACAACTCTACGTCTACAATACAACTGTCTACAATATAAATAGTGTACGGCGAGATTTTCATACCGGATTACGACATGTTGCACGTGGTGCAATAAGAGTATAATAGCCATACACTACAAGGTTTGTGATCTCACAGACAACTCTACGTCTACAATACAACTGTCTACAATATGAATAGTGCGGTGCGGTGAGGCTTTCATACCGGATTACAACATGTTGTGCATGGTGCAATAAGAGTACAATAGCCATACACATCAAGATTTGTGATCTCATAGACAACTCTACGTCTACAATACAACTGTCTACAAAAAATAGTGTACGGCGAGGTTTTCATACCAGGTTACAACATGTTGTGCGTGGTGCAATAAGCGTATAATAGTCATACACATCAAGGTTTGTGATCACCACATAGACAACTCTACGTCTACAATACAACTGTCTACAATATAAATAGTGTACGGCGAGGCTTTCATACCGGATTACAACATGTTGTGCATGGTGCAATAAGAGTACAATAGCCATACACATCAAGATTTGTGATCTCATAGACAACTCTACGTCTACAATACAACTGTCTACAAAAAATAGTGTACGGCGAGGTTTTCATACCAGATTACAACATGTTGTGCGTGGTGCTATAAGCGTATAATAGCCATACACAACAAGATGTGTGATCTCATAGACAACTCTACGTCTACAAAATAACTATCTACAATATAAATAGTGTACGGCGAGGTTTTCATACCGGATTACAACATGTTGTGCATAGTGCAATAAAAGTACAATAGCCATACACAACAAGATTTGTGATCTCATAGACAACTCTACGTCTACAATACAACTGTCACCAATAAAAATAGTGTACGGCGAGGCTTTCATACCGGATTACAACATGTTGCGCATAGTGCAATAAGAGTATAATAGCCATACACTACAAGGTTTGTGATCTCATAGACAACTCTACGTCTACAATACAACAGTCTACAATATAAATAGTGTACGGCGAGGTTTTCACACTGGATTACAACATGTTGTGATCAATAAGAGTATAATAGCCATACACAACAAGATTTGTTATCTCACTGATTACCCAAACACAACCTGTGGTCTTAAATCATAAAATATAATTCAATTAGCTGACTTATAGAATTGATTATCTGACATCTTAATGCTTAACTACTTCAGTACAATAAAGATATGACATTTTAACGCTTAACTACTTCATACAATAAAGACTTGAACAAGTACTTATCACAAGATCTAGATATGTCAATTAGCCTACCTTGAAAATGAGGGATTTAACTGGACAATGTTTGTCATCGTTCGTCCTATAAACAGAGTTGTTGGTCTTGGACATGCTACGGAGTGGCCTGATCGCTCTCTAGACCTTACACCATTAGCCTTTTTCTTTGGGGGTTATGAAAAGTCTCAAGTCTACCAGACACCACCAACTAATCTCCAAGATCTTGAAACTGCATCACCAACGCTGTTTAGGGAATAAGGCGCACACGGATGACACGTCGAGTAGTGCTTCTCATGCCGGAATGTGCTCGTCGATGCGTCTTGAAACAAGGACGGCATTTTGAGGGTTGAGCTGCACCACAATGTCACCATCACAAACTAACAATGAATGATTCATACAAAAAAAAATCCTACCTTCACAGGACTACTTCATTTTTTCATCTTTTGAGTATTGTACCATACTTATATTTTGTTACTTACATTTAAGAGTGAAAGAGGGGAGGGGATTTGCATCAAAAGATTTTGTAATTTGGATTTTCAAACTGTGTCATTAACTATCAACTAATATATTGCAAATGTGCTCAATTTTTATATGATATGATACTGCTATAGCAGTTGTAGCCAGATTTGATCTTTAACATGACATATTCTTCTTAGAATGATGAGTATATCAAAAGGATTACATTTTGTTAAGATTTTGTTATCGGTTACGAATACCTCGCCTTACTGTACTATATTGATACAAGTTCCTACGCTTGTCTATAATACTCCCTTTCATAATCCCTTGGACATAATTCGCGTTATTTCACGCGAGCGTATTTTGTTGTTGTTTTCGAGGCGCGGCGTCAAAATGCTTGACAGGCGCGATAAACATGAACAAGGTCACGCGCCGGCGATCACGGCGTGTGACGATTTCACGATTGACCAATTAGAATGCGCGATTATTTTTTAAAGGGACTGGTACGCACTTCCGGTTTTACGCACATACGCACCTACGCATTACTACGCGAACCTACGCACATACGCACGCAACTCGCACGTACGCATGATTTGATGGAATTATGTCCAAGGGATTATGAAAGGGAGTATAGCTTAGAATAGACAGACTCAGTTATCGTAATATTATGCGTCGCAATCTGTCAATGTTGTCCTATTTCATTCGTTACACAGTGTAACAAGTTAAAAAAAATGGTCGATGTATTTTTCGTAATGAGATAGCCCATTCACTTCTTTGTTCTCCCTAAATCGAGTTAACATCGAGTGTGTTTTCGGTAATCTCTTCGCGTCAAGGTGCGTCAAACAAATAAAATCGATCCTACTTTAATAATTGCCAGACGGCTAAGGTGACCTCTTGTTTCCCGTATTCTGTGTATACAGAGGTTTTCTCCCTAAAGTCCCTGTAGGTATTCCACACAGGAACGGGTGGGTGGGTGGGTGGGAAGTAATTGTCACATTATGAAAGAATTTACTATTTTGAAGTCAATGGGCGTTGTACTTGCGAGACTTAAGTAATTGTAACATTACGAAAGAATTTAATATTTTGAAGACAATGGGCGTTGTACTTGTGAGACTTTTGTTTTTAGAGTTTATCCATGTATTGGATTATCAGCCATCTTGGCGGCAATACTAAACTGTGTTACAGATTTTCAGAAAGAAGATAGGCCTACACCTCTTTCATTTTGATAGCATAATTCAAGCGGTAAATTGGATGTCATTTTTCATGTCCATTTATTGACTGTAGAACAGGCCGTGTGTGAATCCATCCCTTTTGGTGTCCGTTCCGCCTATGTCTCTTAATTCATTGGATTTATTTTAACATTTAAGCGGACGAATATCAAGGACAAAACCTCTTGGGATTTAAAATAAAATCTTATTAAGTTAATATTAAGCCTAAAACACTTATTTTAAATTAAAACTGTACACGGATTTAAATATTTTAAATCTAAACAAAGTTTTGTCCCTAATACTAGTCCGCTTAGACTTTAACATAAATCCACGGAATTAAGACAGTATAACCTACACGGATTAAAAGTCAAATATGATCAGATCGAGCCATTGAAATAGTTGTGAGACTACTGATCAACCCACATACGGTATCCTAGATTTACGTCAACCTTTCGTTATCTTGTACGTATGTACGTGTGCACCTGGCGACATCGTTCTATTTTAAAAGCCGTTTTATAACTCTAATCTATTGCTAAATGGTTAGCGTTAACAAAAACAATTGATGTTTGTAGTAGAGTCATTATCTTGGATTCCGTGACCATTTTCTTCCTATCTTAGTTTCTTAGTGAATTTGTCAACTAGAACCATTTTAAAAGAAAATGAGCTCCCATGCATTTCTCAAAAGTAGCGGGAACATTCTTTTATAGCGCAAATTCCAAAATGGCCGCCATACAGGGGCCCAAAAATTAAACATCGGAAGTAGTGCAAACTATACTTTTTCGGAATCCTTGTGCTCAGCCGAACAATTTGGTGTGCTTTTTAGCTTAATTAAAGCCATTTGAATTTTTGGGCTCCTGTTGGCGGCCATTTTGGAATTGCGCCATAAAACAACGTTCCCGTAACTTTTGAGAAATGCATGGGAGCTCATTTTCTTTTAAAATGGTTCTAGTTGACAAATTCACGAAGAAACTAGGGTAGGAAGAAAATGGTCACGGAATCCAAGATAATGACTCTACTATTGGAAATTTCTTTTGATTCGTGAAGTATAAAGTGTGGAATACAGTGATACTTTGCAATTGAACAACTGAGTTACTTTAAACATTATCATACAAACCCGTTTCACGTGCATAGATCATATCACAGTACTTTAAAGGAATACTCGTCTTAAAGGTTTTGAAACTTACCTCTGTATTTCATTGTCTTGGCATATGAATTCCAAGAAATTAGTCTTGTTTGGTTGTATGGATATAATAATAATATTGAAATACCGTATTAGTAAAGTATTATAGGCCTTCTTGTCCTAGCGTTAAAAGGACTTTTCAAGGAGAAAAGAGTATACATAGAATATTTGAGTGTTTAAATGTTTAACGTTATGACGTTAAACAATGTTCGTATCAATGGAAAATCAGTAGTTGAATTAACGAGGCTACCAACAATTATGGACTGGAATGAGTTTATTTTTTTATTTTTTATGAAATTCTTAAATCTTTTGTGGAAACTTTGGAAATTTAATTTTAAAGCCTCTTTCCACTGTAAATGATTCTTTGAATAGTAACGGCACCTCTGATATGAGAAACCTAAGAGAAATAACTCATCTTAAGATTTATCTTCACACTTTCCATGCGGCAGTCAGTCGTATGCAGACGACAGTTCCAAAATGTCACAAAATGTTTCAAAAATGTTAAAATTATTGCTTTTCATCACCATTTTGGAATCACCATGAGAAATGCATACTATAAGTACAAGCGTGTCTAGTAATGGTTCAGTAGTTCTTGAGTCAGACTTTGATGAATGTTGGGAACGGTTTCTGACAAATCATTTTTGTATATGGTAAAAACTAAAAGTCGCGTGGAAAGTATTAAGTTTTATGAAAGAGGGCCCTGGTATATCCATGCGAGTCAAAAAAGCCGGTTCAGCAGGGGTTACAGCAACGTAAGTCGAGATGAACCAAAATTCAATCCCACAATGCAAAGAGCATTTCGCTCTATAAGTTCAAAGGTCAATTAGTCGGTGCTGTTGAATGCTACGCCTAATTGCATTGTGGGACTGAATATCGGTACAGCTTGGCTTCCGTTGCTGAAACCCCGAACATGGATTTCAGTACAAGTCCATTTGACATTTGATACACGGCTAGCTTTTTGTGTACACAGAACAAATTGACAGATGAGTTTTCTAAATTGCACACATGATCGATCAAAACCAATCAGGTTATGTTATACAGACGTGTAGCATTATGCACATTACATTTACCGCGCGCGCCATACTCGGGTGAACGTGTGTAGTTAAATCCATTGACATGTGTTCGAAGACAACATAGATCACTTAGCCACATTATGTTAATGCATTGTGTGTGCATTTAAAATCGCCCTATTAAATGTGGAACTTAGGAACCCGTTGATTTTGATAGATACATGTAGGCGCCACTACAATAAAATGTATTATCACACACCTATCTTCACTCGAATGTCATGTTCTCGTATAAACGATTTGTTGACTTTATCGAAGAGTACGTCATTCGTTTGCTTTCCCCATGCTTACCCTTAACCTAACCCTAACCTAACTCTTTATACCGGCCTAGCCATAAAATGCCATCCTTTTGCCTTTTGAACATTCTCTGTTCACTTTCAGAACCCTTTTCTCCTGTCCTTACGGCCTATAATTTGCTCTTCACACTTTCCACGCGGCAGGCGTCTGCATGCAGACGACAGTTCCAAAATTGAACACAAATGTAAAATTATCGAATGTCATCATCATAATTGGAATCACCTTGAGAAATGCATTGAAATAAGTATAAACATGCCTAGTATTGGTTCAGTAATTCGTGAGATATAGTTTAAAAGTTGGGAAAGGTTTCTGAATAGAAATACGTTTTGTATGGTCAGATGGTAAAAATAATAATAACCGCGGCAGGAAGTGTTAAGATACTACAATCTCTGAAGTGCAGTTATGTTTGCATTCCCAAGTTCTAGCCAAACACTTTATAAACGTTCTTTTAAGCCATTTTGTGCTTAGATAAACCAAAAACAATCCCAGATGCCCTTGAAGACCCGTATCCACATTTATAAAAACATGATGTGGTTTTCCTATGACTAATGCCAATTTTAAGACCTGTTAATATTTTATTTTGAGGTCTGTATACGCCATAACAAGAGATAATGATATACAAATTCATACAGACCCTCTGACTTACCGAGTATTAGCTAAACACTTTAAAAATCCTTAAACCAACGGCTGCAAATTTGATTTGTATTAATAGATACGCCATCATTTGATTATCATTTTGAAATATGAATAGAGACGCAGATTTGCTTATCGCTAGCCTGATGACAACATACCCCATATTTGTTCGGTTACTTTTTAAAATATCAGATATTGCATTTAATGAATGCAGTGTGACCAGGTAAAAGCTTTTTAGGTTATCTGATTCTAGAAGGCAACCCACCTATGGATATTATCGTCTAAAACACATTTTCAGCTCCATCTTGCAGATCGTATCTCGAAATATTAAAACTTCAATTTTATTTTTAGCTCATCCTGTACAATTTGTTTGATTAAAATAACTATGTCTGAGTGAAGCTGAATAAATATTTTGAATGGCTAATACAATGGTCTATAAAGTCTTCTTTGGCATGTGTTATATGACATTTATCTATAAAAATACACAAAAAAATGCAAATCAGCTAAGTTAGAGATTTAAAGTCAATATCGGCACATATATTCCTGTCCTAGGTGATGAATAAAACAATACAACGCCTGGTCATCGCTTATTTGTTAATAGTACTCACATTTGACATTTGACTGATATAAATCTGTATCAGAAGCTATAATTTCTTCTATCTAATTCTTTGCAATGATACACAAAAATGCAAATCAGCTAAGTTAGAGAATTAAAGTCAATCTCGGCACATATATTCCTGTCCTAGGTGATGAATAAAACAATACAACGCCTGGTCATCGCTTATTTGTTAATAGTACTCACATTTGACATTTGACTTACATAAATCTGTATCAGAAGCTCTAATTTCTTATCTAATTCTTTGCAATGATGTTAGTGCTTATTTCGCAGATAGCTACAAAGGTTTACTCGTGGATTTGTCTTTAATCGCGCTGATACATGCGCCAGCGCGTTGAACACACACCAGCGCATCCGAGAAACACACTGGTTAATACTTTTTATCCCCTCCGAATTGACGTATATCTTTAGAAACAGTGGCGAATTAATACAGAAAAGCGTTGGCGTCCATGAACCCATTGTATAACATGTGAGGCGCGTACGTTAGCTTGGATTTCTTAAAGGGACACAATGTCATGTTGATTTTTAAAAATAAAAAAAAATAATTTACATCAGAATTCAATATGAACATTAAAAATTGCCATTATTGTTGTTTCTATACAAAAAAACCTCACTCAGCAATCTTGATTAAAACAATGTTTAAATATGTTGAAATACCACCCCTAACCATGTAAAATGCTGGTTGCGGCTCAACCTACATTTTTGAATCGACGTTTTGTTGTACAAAGAGGGCTGATTTTTCTTAATCCTTTTAGGTGTAAATCAGTTTTTATCATACGTTTTTGTAATTGAGGGCGCAGCCTCCACCACATCTCTTTTAATGCCCCTTTTTAAAGGGGCATTAAAAGAGATGTGGTGGTGGAGGCTGCGGTGAGAGATAAAAACCGTATATTATTGGCAATTTCATAGTGTATTTCACGGTTTTGAAAAATGAAAAGAAAGAAAAAACGAAGTCACTGAATGTTCCTTTATAAACCCCGATATTGGAGTGTTCATACTTTACAGGTGCTATGAAATTGTTGTTTCTATACAACAACAAAAACCCACTCAGCAATCTTGATTAAAACAATGTTTAAATATGTTGAAATACCACCCCTAACCATGTAAAATGCTGGTTGCGGCTCAACCAGCATTTTTGAATCGACGTTTTGTTGTACAAAGAGGGCTGATTTTTCTTAATCCTTTTAGGTGTAAATCAGTTTTTATTATACGTTTTTAATTTTGTAATTGAGGGCGCAGCCTCCACCACATCTCTTTTAATGCCCCTTTTTAAAGGGGCATTATAAGAGATGTGGTGGTGGAGGCTGCGGTGAGAGATAAAAACCGTATATTATTGGCAATTTCATAGTGTATTTCACGGTTTTGAAAAATGAAAAGAAAAAAAACGAAGTCACTGAAAGTTCCTTTAAACCCCGATATTGGGGGTGTTCATACTTTACAGGTGCTATGAAATGCCATTCACATTTAAAGGTGAAACATCGCTAATACATTGTCTTGTGCACCAAGCGATAGTGTCATGCTCAAATATTTTGTATCATCTTTTCAATCTTCAATATGTCATAAGTCTTGCCACACGATATGTACGTTGAATTGAGATCATGATAACAGATATGCTGTGTATAATCGACCTAACGGACATTGACTCTTGAAACTGGTAGTGGTTAAAATTCACCGAATAAATTGTGCAAAACTCATACGCGATAAAATAGCGAGCGAATTCTGTTTCTGGATTATCTGGGCCCTTTTCATAATATTATTATGCACGGTTATCCGTTCACGACTTTTGGAAATGGAATTTGCGTGGATCGGCGAACACACAGACTTTATTAGTCTGTGTGTAAGGTAGTGCAACTGCGTCAACACTTTGCTTTGAGTACTGTCTGTTTAAGAGAATGAGGTAGAATTCAAAATTGCTATAACTAAAGACAGAAAGACAAAATAGTTTATGTACACCTTTTTTACACCCTCTTTACATTCAATTGCCTTGCCAATTGTACGACAAATCCAGAATGACATGCAAAGTTGAGAGAGACGTTTAAAGTTGGCGGAGATGGTTAGGTCAGGATTTATTGCAGATGTTAAATTAGATGTATACAATACATCCTCCCACCACCAGCCCAGTATCCAGCCTTACATTACATTTTTTCATTGCATTATACTGTATCTGCTAGTACACCACTGTGTAGGCATTCATTAGTATAGCATGTATAGCCTAAGCCTAGAGTTAATTGGTCCTGTCACTAGACAAGCAGGCTCGATGGACACTGGATTGGGACAGTCAGAGATGGGGTATGCTGGCTTTATGATTGGGGTAAACCGGGGATCTAAATGTTAAATATGATAACTACATGTATTTAGGTGCATCATGACTGATACAAATAACAAATAACAATAACAATTGTTCGTAAAAATGGAACAAACTATTTTGAATGCATTAAAGGCATACAAAGACAGTTTAGCTTTCGCACAATTTTTATTTGCAAATTTGCCTATATTTGTCATTTGCTATAATTTTAGCAACATTTGGAGTTTATTTTATTTGTTTGAATCTCCATTTCATTATCAATATGTGGGTTGGTTCATTTAAGGAAACGTCTTGCGCGGATGGATGTGTATAAAAAGCATGTCGAAATAAAAGCCAGATATAATAATACATTAGAACGTCATCGAACGAGCCATTGCTACTTCGAACGCTCCTTTATAGTATCAACAAATCAGCGTTTATGGCGACGAAAATAACCCCATGTTCTACTAGCAAACAATCAATCAATCAATATTTATTTTCCATCGTACCAACAACGAAAATTTAACAATTTATATGATGGATAAAAACAAAGTGCCTGGCGTTGTTGCACTCCCTTAAACAACCACTTTTAACACAAAATAATACAGTTGAGTAAAAATACAGAAAGGTAAGCAAGCAATGGACATGAAGTATTAACACTTTCCACGCGGCTATCAGTTTTACCATGAACAATACAGATTTTTCAGAAACCTTTCCAAATTTTCAGAGCCTATCTCAAGAATTACTCACTCAATACTAGGCATGTTTGTACTTATGTCAATGCATTTCTCATGGTGATTCTAAATATGGTAATGAAATTTAATAATTTTGAAATTTGTGAAACATTTTGTGAAATTTTGGAATGTCGTCTGCAGCCGCCTGCCGCGTGGAAAGGGTTAAGCAGTGATGAAATCGCAAGTGGAAGTAGAATTTCTTATATTATATTTAAATTGTGTACTTAGTTTCGTTTCTGGTGTTGTTTTCTATTACTATTAACATTTTCAATATTATATAGATACATGATGAGCAATTACCTGATGAAAGACAATGTTGTCGTCTGATATTGTGAATTTATTTATATATATATATTTTTTATTCGGCAAAATCAACTACAAACATAATCAAGCACATAATAGATTCAGACAACCAAGTCGATAAACCAGGAGAGCCTATAAAGTTGGCTAAATATGCCAACGTATTTCCAATGGGAAATATTACGTGCGAGTGCAAAAACGTCGTAAATGACATTTTGGCAAAATTGATTTTTTATATTTTTGAAAGAGTAGGTAATTGTGCACATTTTAAGCTATTTTTGAAGCTCTAAAACAAAACAATGTCGTAAGTGCACTACAATTATATCTCATAGTATTCTGAGTACAACAACATCGTATCTGCCACTCACGTTAGAATTGCACTGTGCTTTCATAGTATTCTCAGTGCAATAATAATAATAATAATCAGTATTTATATAGCGCCTTTTTCCAAAGGTTCAAAGCGCTGTAATTTCGCTGCTGGTGAATCATACTAAACAATGCAACGTCCAGGCAGCAGCTAAATCAGCGCCAAGTTGCGACATATAAACACACATGAACAACATCCACCATTTTTCAAAGCAGCTCCCCAAATACCATTGGGTCAAGGAAGTATTTTTGATAACCGAAACAACTAATCACTGATTTTGAAAGCAGGAGGAAACCGGAGATCCCGGAGAAAACCTGCGAGAGCGTGTATGGATCGTGATAAACCAAATGCACATAAAGCCCGACCGAGCACAGATAACGTCGTACCTGCCACTTACCATGTTGTTGCACTCATTAAATTTGCTAGTGCAGATACGATATCTTAAAATAAATTATTTTCATCCCAAGATGTTCAATTTATATTATCAAAGGAAAACATCTGTATACTTCCGTAACATTGTGGTTACTTAAACACACAATAATTATGAAAAACATAAATATGCTTCTCCTGCAAATACAGCAACATGCAGATACGACTTTCTTGCACTCACACGACGAATAAAACCTCCCATCCGCCTGCACATTCGCTTCGTGATTAAGTAAACTAATTTGAAGAGCCCAAAGAATATTTGTGCTGCATTTAACAATTGATGCTCAAGCAACTCTCCCCATTGCATATTTATTGGTGACGACACTATTTGTGTATTTTCCGTTCCCCCGCAAAAGAGAATCAGTTATCGTGTTTAAAAATAAAAATAAGATTCCAATTTTATGTTTTCCATTCTGCTAGTAAAAATGGAAAAAAGGTTAAAACAGATTTTAATATTATATACATCAATACATTTCCAAAAATAATTGACATTTTTTTGCTGTTTTTCCGTTTTAATCAGGAACGTGTCGATGTTATATTGGGGTATTAGTATTTAGTGGCATGGATCGAAATGAGTCGAAATGTGTCAAAATGGATCGAAATGAATCGAAATGAATCGAAATGAATCGAAATATTATAGAAATGATACGGAATGAGTCCAATCCAAAGCTAACTTTACTGGTAAGAGGTCAAAATTGACAAAAAAACAAATGAGGAAAATCCGTAATGTATGTGGCCTATTTCGCGAAACGTGATGATTAGGCATGGGCGGTATTGGGTATCGGCAAGTGTTATTTTTTGCGATTCAATTGAATAGTATTAAATATAATTTATATTATTAGATCTTTTAGGATTTCACACGGAAAATAGGATGGTGGTCATGAAATTAATACCATTGTTCCGGGGGGGGGGGGGGGGGGGGGGGAGGGGGGGGGGGGGGGGACAACATTTTAGTTAAAAATACTGAAAATGTTTTACAATTAATATTGTTTTTAATATAAATTATACCGGTAATATTTTTGATGTTTCTTGTGCAATATTAAATGGTGCGTTTTTTATATATTAGTATGCCGTGTGTGATGTGTGTGAGGGCGTCCAGAGATGTGTGAGTTTTTTAGTTAGGGTTGTGTGATGGGGGGGGGGGGGGGGGGGGGGGGGGCTGTGATTCGTGACTGTGGTGTGGGTGATGGGTGAGTGGGGTGGGTGGGTGTGTTCATCTTTTTTGATGTATGCGACAGCCTTTTATTGGTGTGACTATGGTTGGGTGATTTGTAATTTTTTATGTCTTATTTATGATATTGTATTGTTTGGTGTTTTAATCTTTGTATTAATATCTGTCGATGATGTACAATTTGGCCGTTTGGCCACGACACATTATCAATAAAAATGAGATGAAAAACAAATGAAATTAAGAATTTGGGCTTGTGGACGTGGGGAATTGGGGGTGTACAAATAATCAACATCTGAGTAGGGTGAGGGGGGGGGGGGGGGAGGTAGTCGACTTTGTAGACATTGTATAATTTCACTGTCACAAAATCAAACAACACCCTCTGATACTTCGCCTTGCCGAAAACATCCGAGAACCGACCAATACAAGGTCTACTGACATTGGATCTACCAAAGAACTGCGCTTTAAACACACAAGGGACGATGCTTTTGATGCATAATGCACGTAACGATAGTATCAACTATTGAATTTGCCGCCTGTACATTTAGAAACACATGAAGGCGATATTTCTGTGGCTGTGTAAGCGTTTATAGTTAATCGTAAAAAAACCATCAACATATCTTTCCTTGTTCATACTCATAATGGCTTTTTATTACGCGATATTGAAATATTGGAAATAGCATGGAAATAGTCACATATGCGGAAATGTGGCTATATCTCTGAGGAAAACATTTTGGGCGAGGACCAATGTCAAGGATTACTCTTAACGTTGCAATTTTAGAACAAACGGCGGCTATTTTGAATTTATCAAAAGTTGTAAACTAGGCAAGATTCTTCTTCCTGCGACGACGGTATATGAATATTCATACTTCGTATTTATCGTGTCTGCCATTGGTCCCCCGCAAAACCCCACACGAACAATTTGCTCATTACGCATGCATACAGTTTTTTGGATGTAGCACAGTGTAACAGTATACGGAGGTCGAAAGGTCAAATCCAATGCCAGTCGACCTTTTTTCTCCGGGTAAGATCAGGGGATGGGGAGCAGTCTGATTGGGAGCAGTCACAGTGAGTGAGCCCTCTATCGGGGGGGGGGGGGGGGGCGAGGCGGCCGCGGCCCCACCTCTTCATCATTATGCGAATGAATAACACCCATGGGGGGGGGGGGGGAGGTAGTGGTATTGACATTGATATGACCATTCGTCTGTGTGGGAGCGATCTGTGATGTCATGTTACTCTTTTGTGCAATGAATTTCGTACAGTAAACACATTGAAATTGTTTGTCCTTTGTGTGAGTGCGTCTTGGCTTTGTATTGTTTTTGTCCTTTCCTTTTTTTTAATTAGAGTCTTTGCAAATTCTGAATCTAGACATCCTCATCTATCATTTTCAGCGAACCCTACTTCACGGTCATGTCGAGCTTATACCTGACTACTTGTATATGAAAATGAAGCAGTACCGACCGATATACCGCCCATCCTTATCCTACGAGCTCCGTTTAGCACTTTCTGCTAAGAAAAGTATTCGACGATAAATAAATAGTTTAGTTTTTTATAACCTCTTTTTAAGATAAGCGATTCTTGTGCGCATTACTAACGTATTTCGATTCTTTTCGACTAATTTCGATTCATTTCGACTCCTTTTGACTCGTTTCGATCTATTTCGATCCATTTCGATCCATTTCACTAGAGGAGAGCGGGAGTGTACGCCCTATGGGCAGGTTCGCCCACCACGTGATTGTCATCTTTGCGGCCACTGGTTGAATTTGGCGACGGCTGTCAGTCACACTCGGCTCAGTATTTTCGCCTCCTAGTATAGTTTGGGTCCGTTTTGTAGCCCAAAAACCTGCGCGCCGGGTTATAGAAACATTTTTTCATCCCAGTTGCCGTTTGGTGTAGTAGAGTTAGGGTTAATGTCCTTTGAATGCGGTATCTTATCATACTATAATAATCTTATCAAGGTCTAGGTTGGTGGTCCATTCATCTTGACAAATTATGCGAGTTCATTTGACATATTTTGATTTTCATAGAAAGATGTTTTTTAGCTATTGTACTTTCTTTCAATATAGTTAGGTCAAAAACCTCATATCAGTGACCATTCTCTGGCTAATAAGGTTTGACGATTGATTTCACTTCTATTGACCTTTTAGAAAAAAGTAAGCCTCAATGTCCCTCGCAAAAGCGTTGGGAACTCTCAGGAGACAGCAACATCCAAAATGGCTGCCATACAGGGCCGAACAATTCAAATTGCTTCAATTAAGTTATAAAGCATACCAAATTGTTCGGCTGAGCACAAGGATTCGGAACAAGTATAGTTTGCCTCCGATGTTTGGTTAACGAGTTATTGGGTAAAACGTAAAAAGGTCGTTGACCTTTGCATATGGGGTCAAAATTTAAACTTGCTCCGAATTAAAAAAAACCCAATATCTCATATTGTTCGTATGATCACAAGGATTCCAGAAATGGTGGGGTTTTTTTTACCACCGGGAATATTTTGTGTGGGTCAAAAGGTCAAGGCTATATGGAACCGGACCCTTTGACCCCTTTATCATGTTTATAAGGTACCACAGACACTCTAGATGGTTTTGTGCTCAGCCAAACAATTTGGTATGATTTTTAGCTTAATTGAGGCAATTTGATTTTTGGGGCCCTGTATGGCAGCCATTTTGGATTTTGCTGTCTCCAGGGAGTTCCCATCACTTTTGCGAGGGACATGGAGGCTATTTTTTCAAACCTTACTATAGCCAGAGAATGGTCACCGATTTGAGGTTTTTGACCTTACTAATAGCAACATTTCTTGGCGCACTTACGATACGAGGCCAATAGTTCGACATTTGTTAGCCAGTCACGTGTTGCGCTCCTAAATAAGCTTATGTAACATAGCACATGTTGAAAGGTCACGCATTCCAAATTAATGTAAATACAGAAATATCATCTTTTCAGCGGCATATATCTCTAGATATGATAACAATTTGATCTGTTAACGGTGGTGGATAAATGCATATAGGTTAAAAGTTCCCTGATGGGATCGAATTGGCAACCTTGTACATCACTTATACCTGCATACTGTTCTACGACAATTTATTTGTAGTACGACCGACTGCAATCGAGCCTAAGATTTTGATAAACGTTTACGCTATAATATTCAACAGCCAATGCGAAGATCGCTGGTTTATTATTTCTGCTCAGAGAATATGTCTTAATAATTTAGTATACTATTCCATATTTCTCTTCAATTAATCGTAATGAACATATGGACCTTTTTCAATAATTTCTAGTTTGAATTTAATTCACAACATTCATGGTACTATTTAAAATCACCAGGATGAACAACACATCAAGTTGTTCGATCACATTATTATCGTAAGCTTTGAAACCACATGTGTCAAATCTGGCAGCGTACAGTTACTGATAGCTCACATCATCATTCACAATTCAGCAGCGAAGTGTGCAGTGCACAATCTATGCACCACCAATATCTCCGGGGAATTTTCAGCGCTATTTTCAAAGACAAATTGATATTTTATTTCCATGTCCGGGTGAAGGGAGTTGTCACTAAGCGGAGCATCGCGGAGCAAGCACTTTGATCGGGTCTACCTGGAATTTCTGTTCACAGATGCGCGTTAACTCCTTTTATTTGTCTGCACGGCGCAGTAATCCGCCAAGGGGCTTCCCACTAGAGACTCTTCAAAATGTGAGGTGAATACTTAAACACCGAATCACCAGAATATCGCGATATGGCGCGTGATTTTTATCTTCTCTTAAAAAGTGTCCCCTTTTAGTAAACCCAATTGAAGATATTCGAGATGCCTCCATTTAACCTCACCGTGCTTGTCACCTTTCATACACATTTTTACCATCAACTAATGAATTTTCTATTATTACTTAATTGAGATCTTGTTGTGGTTAATGATTGTGTAATATTTTCACCGGCCCTCAGGGATAATCCACCCTACCTTATAAGGTTGATGGAGTCAGTTAGTTACAGGCGTATCTGGTGGCTACGTATTTCATTATTGTTTTACATTGACTATACTTCTCAGCGACGATTTGTATAAGAGCATTTACGGATGAAGGTACATGATCGTCAAACGTCTTTGCATTTAAAAGGATGTCTCTCCGCCATCACTTTAAGGCAAATTGTAATACATGCTTTTATGATTATAGCATTTTTGTGTTTCCTGTGTTCAAGAAATCGTTATGAAAATATAGGTATACTGATGTTACAAATAATTGCTCTCTACATATTAACCTTCACATCTTGCTTAAAATAAGATGACTCTCACGATTATGACATCCACTTCACGGAAGTCCTTTTAGCCTTCCAACATTGTATTGATGGGCATCGTATATTACAAAGTTCATAGTGATGATCAGTTTCGGTTAACATAAATCGTGGATACTACACATATTGATGTAGGATGTGACATTCGGATAGAAATTGTATTCAAAAATAACTAAATTTTTAATAAGCACAATTAATATTCGTGGAAGTAATTCAAATTGTAACAAGACTTAGAAAGAAGAAAGGTAAGAACAGGTTCAAACTGTTTTGCAAAATCGTTCCCAATCGTTTCTACTTAGGCTTACAACGTTGAGCTCAAGATACAATTATGTCAGGTAGCATTTTTGATCGATAATAAGAAATTATGAAGGAAAAGTTGTCATTAAAATCAATCAATAATAGGTTCAAATGTTACCGCAATGTTTAATTTTTCATAAACCTGACCTAAGCGTAGAAACCTCATGAACAGTTTTGAAGCGTTGTATTTTGGTGGAAACTTTAATTTTTCTTTGAAAAGTGAGAAACCCGAGTTGTGAGGAAAAAAATATTTAATGATTATGCTACTTCTCTTCTGTGTTTCAACGTACATTAAAATGTTTCTTGTGTTCATGAAATCGTTATGGAAATGTGGGCCCGGATGTTTCCATATTGACTTCGAAAATTCTGATTGTTGCGTGATATATGGCGAATATGAGTTCAAATGGCTTCAGAATGATTGACACTGCCGAATTCTTACTATTATAGATTATGTGACCGTTGTTAACAACAGTAGTGTTTACAAATTGATTAGCGCCTGGTCTGAAGACATGCTAGAGGTACTAGTCCATGCCTACAACTGCATACGTACTATTATTCATCACTGAGCGCCAATTTTAAAAGCACCTGCCTATATGGTGTGTACGCATACTGCCGGACAACCAGATTTAGTACCTGATTGTGCTAGGGATGCAGACCATTATACTGCACTATTCTACACCGTAAGTAATAATCAATCAAGTGTGAATTTAATTTACAAAGCACATTCTCTGAAGGTGCGCACGCATACCGCCGGGCATTACGTCACAGATCACATCATACATAACGATAAGCAATAATAAGACTGTATGTATAATGTATTATTTTGTTTTGATGTAGTCCCACAAAATTATTCATGATTCATTACAAATCATCCACTTAAAATTACAAGTATCTAGTTGACATTTGTATCGTTTAGATTTATAGCCATTTTAAGTTTCTAAAAACCTCTAGAAAACCAAAAGAAATTGACAGGATAGAACTCCTTAACATGTTATAGTTTTAAAACCCTAGCCAAGTTATATAACACTTTAAAACTTTCCACGCTGCTATTAGTTTTACCATTATACAAAACAGATTTGTCAGAAACCTTTCCCAACTTTCATAGTCCTATCTAAAGAATTACTGAACCAATACTAGGCATGTTTGTACTTATTTCAATGCATTTCCCACGGTGATTCCAATTTGGCGATGACAGATTTTGGGACTCTCGTCTGCCGCGAGGAAAGTGTAAAGGCTTACAAAATGTACTTTAAAAAAATAACATGATCTCCAAGAACCCTTAAAGGCATGCTACCAATCTGGATTGCGAGCCACCCCCAGTTCTCTTGGGAATTTGACAAAGTTACAAAAAAGAATTCCATGTTAAATCTGTACTGGCTGTCACCAAATGAACAGGTGTATGACCAGTTCGTCCGTGGTGAACTGATCTAGTGGGTTCTCAGGTTCAACTATCAGTAAAAACCTTGTAACTCTAAGGTAACGAAATGTTAAATAAAAACAAGAAAAATTGCTGGGAGCAATACGGATTCTAGCAAGATTTTAACAGAAGAAAGGTGAGAATGGGTTGCCGCGGTTTTGCAAGATTGTTCTGAGCAGGTTTTAACTTAGGTTACAACGTTGCCGCGCTCAAGATATGTCAGATAGAATTTTTGACCGATGATAAGAAATTGTGAAGGTTGGCATCACTTAACCTCATTGGAACTCTAGTTAGATTTCCTTAATAAGATCAATCAATAATAGGTTCCAAATATGTTCACATTATGTTGTTCCATGCTAAAGTTTTCGTACTGTTAAACTAATCGTACACCTTCTTTCGGTTCAGACTTTCCCCGCGGCTATTAGTTTTACTATATACAAAACAGATGTTTCAAAAGCCTTTCCCAACATTAAGATCTCTTAAATTTTAGGTGCAAATGTATATATATATGGATGGTCAGGAAATACCCGTTTGAATTATATGACTTTGACAAAGGAATTGTGTACAAAAATCATTGATATAGTAGATATATCTTGTGCCAAGTTACAAAGCGATTTGAGACATGAACATTAGAGGATTGTTTCGTACATTTTCGTTAATCATAAATACAATAGAAATACCTTGTACCAAGTTACAAAACAATATGAGACATGATAACCAAAGATAAACGTTTGAAAATTAAAGTTTTTTCTTTTTACTCTTATTGTAACGAATGCTGGAATTGTGAACTACTACTAGTTTTCCGGTTTTATCAAATTCAAACCTGCCAATTTCACTGTACCAAATCTATTGCCAATGGTTTGTACCACCACGTTAAATTGAATGCCAGTTTGTAAATGATAGAAACACACTTAGCCCAGCAGAACAAGACATAATAATCAACAAGCGATGATTACAATTACTATAAGTGGAGTAGGTATAGATCTATCTGTAAATGAAGTAATTTGATGTTGAAGGCGTGAAATCTCCCCTGCTCCATAATGAAATCTGAGCCTTACTAATAAAAGCGGCCGCGATGGTCGATTCTTTTGAACTAGTCCCTAACGAGATTTTTACGAATTGTCACTTGGTTTACAGTTATACATTCATACTAATTGATTGAATTTCCCACCGAATTTCTCACTTTTTTCAAACATTGTAAAAGCACAAAATGTTACCTGGAAATGTTTCCTGTCATTTCATGTATAACTGTATTCAATGATACATCACGAGGCACACACAATTTATAGGAAGCTTAAATGTTAGTCAATGATTACATGCGAATGCTGACATAGCGATACTATGCGAGCATCCGGAACGCACGACATTCAGATAACTGATGTACTGACTCCTCCGTTTCACTTGACGCAACGCAGCTCAGGTTGTTTTCGAAGATCGAAATAGGGAAATGGATCTAATCAAATGGAAGTGCAACACGTAAGCGGAAACATTGTTATACATTATGAAGGATATTTCCGCAAACGTACATTTACATGATAGACGTACATTGTTTACTTGTACATGGTGGATCCTAAAAAGTAAATATAATACGAGGGTCATTCAATAAGTTCTACCTCCTACCTCCTACCTTTGCTATCATATAAGCCAGTCGTATGAAATATTCCACAATTGTAGCTATGAATCTCAGCTACAAATTCATAATAGATTGGTCTGAGTACTGGTTGTACTTTTCTAGAGATGCAGTGAAAACCAAACGTCCATTTAGTGCGACGGAAACGGATAAAAAAGAGCCAACTGTCTATTCATTTGGCCAATTCTAAGAGACCACTGTCTATTCATTTGGCCAATTCGAAGAGACAAAACGTACCTATCGGTCAATTAAAACCGTTCTAAATTACAAATTTCTCTTGAACAGAAAATAAACAATAACAGTGACTGATTTCACTGAGGGAAATGCCCCTAATTAGCCAGAACTAACAGAACAGCTATTTATTTTAACCCTACCCTAGAGAACCGCTGCCAAAGACATATTTGCTATAATTGAAGGGATTTCAAGTCTCTCGAAGAGCTATATTTTAACAATATATCAATAACTAACTGATTGACTATTCTAAAGGTTGCATATAAGGAAAACTAATAAAGTTTTTATCATGTTAAGATTTACCATTCGAGGCATCCCCGTGGCTTGACTTGTAACAACGAAAATTTGACCGAATATCAGTATTCCAGTATATGCTAAAGGCGTAGCAGTACATTCGAGTTGATATTATACTTTTGGCAAGCCTAGAAAGGTTAATATTGACTACAATCTGATTTATACATGATAATATAATTTTATAGTATTTAATTCAAAAATCATCCATTATTTTATATTTTCATTTAAATCGGGCTGTTATATCTAATCATGCAATAGGGAGAGAAAAAACAAACATGTATTTATCTTTAGGGTAATTTTCCGTGTCCGTTGTCCGGAATCTCTCTCTGGCTTTGATCGCATCATAACAAAAGTTAAACAGGTATCAATTATCATTTACCATAAACGTGTAGCTATGATTCAGAGCTATAATTATGACAAATGTCATGAGGCTGACATTCATATTAGCGATGTGATGAGTGAGGTGGTAGAACTTATTGAATGACCCTCGTATATATTTACAAAATAATACAACTTCTCCTCAAAAATGTCTATTTGAAGACATAACGTGACGCATTTACACATGCCCAATGTAATATATTCTGAGAATGTGATAAAGGAATCCAATAGTATCAACTTAGGGGCCATATCCAAACTCTCAAGTGATTTTATAGCGTTTTTATACCGATTTTACCTCGGTATTAAAACGGTATTTTTTTCTATTGTTAAAAGCATCGGAAAAAGATCGGTGATTAACTAGAGCCGCCTCTCTCCCCCTCTCTACTTATCTGGCGTTAACAATAGAACTATTGTAGTACTCTCGATGGCTCAATTAGTGAAGCAGACAGATGAAAGCGCGAGGAAGGTTGTGTTATTAAGCTGACCAGTGCTCTAGTTAATCACCGATCTTTTTCCGATGCTTTTAACAATAGAAAAAAATACCGTTTTAATACCGGGGTAAAATCGGTATAAAAACGCTATAAAATCACTTGAGAGTTTGGATATGGCCCCTTATACTTATTATAAAGTAAATAAAGCGACGAACAGGACCTGTTCTACAAGCAAATGAAGCTTTATCGGGGTATGTCGTTCGGTTGGGAAACGTGTTGGACGGTCGAGCCCTTAGAAAAGATTTATGTTTTTCCTTGGTACATTTTCTATGATATGAATTCGAGTTTATGGTAGGGTGTTTTTTACAGACCCAGCATCTGTAAGGGGTTGATCACTCAGAAACTTTAAACGGGCTATTCCAGGTAAACTCCATACACCCCATGGAAGATATAACCTTAATCATCCACAACGGGGATTGAGTGTTGGAGATTAACACTTTCCACGCGGCTATTAGTTTTACCATTTACAAAACAGAGTTTTCAGAAATCTTTCAAGGTCTATCTCAAGGATTACTGAACCAATGCTAGGCATGTTGGTACTTATTTTAATGCATTTCTCATGGTGATTCCAAATATGGTGATGAAATTAAATTATTATGACATTTTTGAATCATTTTGTGAAATTTTGGAATGTCGTCTGCAGCTGCCTGCCGCGTGGAAGTGTTAAGGTGATGCCTTCCACAAGGGGTCTATGGATTGGAACCGGAATAGCCCAATACGTGATGTAATGAGATGACTACTCCCGAATCCTTCATCAGGCAATTTCATCTCTGCTTTTAAACACAGCAGTAATTCTGACGGTTGATATTTAATAGTAAGCTTTCCATTTTTTCCATCATTGTCGCTTTTACGAAGGTTACAGAGAGTCCCTTATAACTTTCTATTATTACATAATTACAATTGTGTTGTGGCAGAACACAACCCTGACGTGCAGTTTTCACCCAAGGGTTTTGGATTTTGATAGAGTTGGCACCTTGCGCCAGTAACCACGCATGGAACTATTGTTTAACATTTCTTTTTCTAAAAACTCGCAACGGTTAATTAGAGCACGAAACATTGCGTAAACTGATATTGAAATGATCTCCTATGCCTTTGGTAAATTAGGTCACTATTCCAAATATGTAAATTATGCGCCATCTGATACGGTTATATGACAAATAACTACTTGTATTTATCATCATTTACAGTTACGAACAAGCTTGGAATGTTCTGATTTCCAAATATTTGTATTCAGCAATGAATAAACATACAGGGGATGGATATTTGGGTAGATACAATTGTCTGTGGTTTAATCAGTTTCAAATTGACGAGAAGTATTCGGTTTTGATCTCTCCGTGCGTTAAAGTAATCCAAGCTAACGTGCGCGATTATGGCCACAAGCACGCGTCACGCACATGATGCACAGTGCGCTTGCTGCCTTCATGTGCGCCCACGTCCATCTGTATTCGTTCGCTGCTCTGATGAGGCTTCCCCAATTTGAAACTTATCAAACTATAATAAAATTTAAATCCAACAGAGGGCGAAGACATTTGTCTCCATTCTGCCAAATCACATTGAAATTCACTTACGCGAACAGATTTGATATCTGATGACCCCGGATGATCTGCACATTATCTTCAAAACATTTATTTGTGATATTTTCAAACACATTTAAACATCTGACATAGACAGGAACATATTTGACTTGAAATGACCTCCTCTGTAGATAAAACAAACAAAAACCCTTTAGTCATTGGATTGGTTGACGTGACGCGAGCTGATAATAAACTGACACTTTCAACAATTCTGATGTACAATGAAGTACCAACAAGTAAAATAAAAAATTGTAAAGATAGCGATGGCATGTTGATGTCTTGCTACTCGATAGTAAGGCGACGACCCCCTGTTTTACGGGCGGATGCACCTGTCAAGTAGGGTCGGTCGGTCTTTTTTTTTCTGCCTAAGATTTTTCGACAGATTTTTGGCCATAAAAAGGGCTGATTTTACATGATCTGAGAAAAAATTATCTAAACAAAAATCAATCTTGAAAAAACCCCGCAAAAAGTGGGTCGGTCGGGCCCGTGAAACACTTTTTTTTCTCGCCTAAAAGTGGTTTCTTCAAGGCACGTTCCATACACTATGAGGTATTCCATTTAAAATACAGGGTGGTTAAAAATTATATTAATGATCAACGAGCTTTTCATGTATGGTCTGATAGCTCGGTAACAAAAAACTATATATCTTGTGGAATTCTTGTGCTTTGGCGAATAATTTGATATACTTTTAAGGTCCATTAAACCGAATTCAACTTTACCCCCTGTATGGCGGCCATCTTAGATCTTTGCATTTTAATGAAAATTTACTTAAGTGGCATTCATCAGATTCAGATGAAATACTAGAAAAGGTTTTTCTCTAGAGGGCGGCAGACGTATCTTTCCGCTATTTCATCGCGATCGCAAATAAAAGAATTGATACTCAATAATGTAGTTAGCAATTAGCATGTAGACTGCTCCTCATATAGCGGCAGAACTCTTTAAATACTCGAAACAAAATCAAGTTAAAGGATGTCCAAGTTATTGCCAAAGATCAGAGAGGCTATCGGAATAAGCACGCCAAAAACCCGACCCATAACGGAGGCATCAGCTACGACCTGCCCGCCATCTACGACGACCTACTGTCACGTGATCACCCAACCAAAAGGCGGTCATGCGATATGTGGGGGAACTAAACACCACCCTGCTAAACACTACGCTAAATAAAGGGATCGCGACAGTTATCTTCACCGCGAAGATTGTGGGTGAGCATGAGTCATTATTACTATCCATACTTGATAATGCACGTCCATCCAACTCATATAGACATTTGCTTCTTTAATTCCATTTTCAATTTCAACCCTTTATGGTAATTCTGCTACAAATTCTGCTTCATAAAATTATGAAATCACTTTTAAATAGTTTCTAATCTTCCACAGATATGATTAAATAATGATTCACTCGGTCACGTTTACCTTTGGGATGCCTTCAAAACGTAATCATCCTCACAAAAAATAAATATTTTAATTATTTAGTAGTAAGACGGCACTGCATTACAGGCGCAACAAATACAGTGGAATGGGATGGGAGTTTACCGAAGAATGCGATGGTATTACAATGTTTGATGTTGTTGAAATTATACTGAATTAATTTTGAATTGGTAGGAAAATATCTATCACAAATGAATATCAGTGTAATATCCTTAAGTTTGGGGACAATAAAAATAAAAATAAATTAAGTTGACAATTTTATCGGAATTAACTTCCTGGTACCCAAACCGACTTGACTATAAATATACCCATTATGAACGTTTGGGTGTGAAACCCTACTCATTCCAATAGCGGCACGCATATGTTTAATACTCAGAAAATATCTTACTATTATGGGCGACCTATTTGGAACACTGGAGGTCTTTTGAATTGAAGTGGAAAACTACTTGGCGGTTTGGCCATGTCTCCATGATATCAGAGTCTAGTAAAAATGACATATATAGTATCCGTCGGAGATATCCTTTCCACACCCAATGGACACTGTTGTTTTTATAATGAAATATCGCGCAAGTTCACACTTGTTTGGTATTACACTCACTGAACATTCAATTTCACCAGTTGCCTATAAAGAGCTTGGTCCGAGGATTAATTCAAAGATATCTTTGTTTAGGTTGTTCATAATGGGGGTTGTAAATCATAGATTAAATATCGACATAAGAGCCTAGAACACGTATACAATTAATATATGTACTAATTATTGTGTTTTGTTTGTACATGTCGTCATGTGACAGTATTTGATGACATTTAATAAATAAGCTCACTTTTTAACTTGTAAAACAAAACGCAAGCTTAAATATAATGACCGGGAAAATACCACATGAATTACACACACATATTATACACATAATATGTAAACCCGTTAGTCTGGTTTGCCAGTCCTAGTGTGTACCTTAATCATGTTAATACCACTAATGGATGACATCCAGTAATGCAACAATGCAATATAGAGACCACAGTTTCGGAAACCTTACACCTACCATTCTTCACCTTTCGAGATATTCATTCCTAACCCCTCCCGAATGATGGCTATTATGCGGAGTGATCCTGGGAGGTTTGATTGCTGATTGGTGCACGATTGTTGATTACAAAACCACGCTAACCCTCGACAACACGTATTGTAAGACTCCGCGCTACAGTTAAAATAACCCCAGGCGTGTGGGTAAGATTCATCCGTCTATATAGCTGCATGACGCTATAATGGGTCAACTACACGTTTATAAACACAAATAGCCGCTAGAATAACGTATTCCGATTGTGGATGTAAAGGTAAATAAAAAACATTCTATTCCAATTAAACTAGGGAAAGGAGACGGGGTTCAATAGTGAAGAATACCATATAAAAGCGATTTGGCGTGTTTTCAATAGGAATTTTATTGTGATACCCAAATAATTTCTAGGCTTCACTGATTACAATCGCTGTTATTACACAGAACATTACCCTATTTCTTCCACGGATTCCGTAGTTCAATACAGAGGAGAGCAATAAAGTACGCATTAAAGTTAATTGCTGGTGTAATAATACGCCCTATATACAACGCGCCGTCATGAAATATACGAATGTAGAATTTTTGCACTGAGGTGTCATGGAATACAGTGTGTTTTGTATGTATCATGCAATATCTTTGATGGGCAATTTCCTAGCAAGAACTCTGATGTCTTTTATGAAAGCATGAGATTGGTTTGAATCAGTTTGCCTTCAACAGACGATAATTATCGATACATTCCAAAATAAAATGTTTATAAATATATAGGAAAACAATGCTTTGATAAGTGCCATAAGGTTTCTGACACGTAGTCATTGCTCAAATTGCCCTCAATGCTGGTATGGGGTTACAAGCCAATTGTATCGACCAATCATGTCCAGCTATATCTGGCCAGAAAAATTGGTCATCCATTAAATGTTCAAAACGATGGTTAACAAAATACACATGATATTTTCTCATATAAAATGCGTACGGTAATTTGTTACTCAACATCGAGATAGTTCCATCATTATTGTAAATCTATATTGATTGGATATTGACTTTGAGAAATAAAATTAAACTGTTGCAATTTCTCCGATACACACTGTACAAACACATCAAAGATTGCAATCCGTTAAGGGAATCGTTTTCGGAATTGAAAACGTGACCAAACGTATGTTGAACATCGCTAGAAATCTCTTGTTCAAGAACATTGGAGACTCGCTACGTGTCCAATTGATGAAATAGAAATTAGCATAATGAATGATTTCATAGTGATTTGTGGTACATTGGTATTTAGTAAAATACCCCGTCTCTGAAATGCTCTTCAGGTGAAACTTACTTAGGGTTAGGGAGCACATCAAAACTCGACCGCCCGGCAACCGCTGGTTCCGCTGGTTCCGGTTGCAGCCGGTTTCTATTGTTCTAAACAATGATATGCGGTCCAACCGGGCGGAACCGGCGGGTGCCGCGCTGTCGAGTTTTGATTTGCTCCCTTAACTTAATACTGACAAATATACTAATAAGTTAAATAGTAAATTTTAAACTTAAATTATGAATAATTATTAGGCTAATAAACTAACTCATAAATACTATAGGTTAATGACTGCTTGACATGATTTTACTGAGTACGTATTAAAAATGACCTCTAAAGTTGATTTTGTACTGTGAATTATTATACATGTTGACTGTTCTTTTGTTTGTCTATGTTAGCACATATTACTCGGCCACAAATAATATGAGCGATAATGTATTTGTTCTATTCCTGCGGACCCAAACAAAACGTAATATATGGCCTAAATTGGATTTGTCTTATTCCTCCGGACACTTTTAATGCGGCATAAGGCTTTACATTGTGTTGTTTATATTCCTGTGAGTTAAAACAATACAGAATATCGTATAGTGTAATTTGTCTAATCCTGCAAAAATAAACAACACAGTACAGTTTTTCATGTTCCTGCGCACCCAAACAATACGGTGAATGCAGATCCTTTAATCATTTGTAGTTATAATTGTTGTAATCAATGTTATAACATATCTTAAAATATACAAATTAATACATGCGTGTAAGTACTTTAAAAGCGGTATGACACATGTACCACCAAATACTGATCATAATATAATGAGACTACGGGAAAATGAGGAGAGTCCGACGTCATAAATTAGTAGAACCTATTCCTTGAGGGCCCCAGGCCTATCTAGTAATATACGTGTTTGACGCAGCACGCATCAGTATTTAGTTTGCAATGTTGCGGCTTATGTGAGTCTATGGGATTGGACTCCTAGTTATTGGGGGGGGGGGGGGGGGGGCGTCAAATCTCTTACACCACCAACTTCAAATGTTTAATTTTGCAATTGGGTCATATTGACATAATGTGTCGTCACCTTATCTCTTCCAAAAGACAGGTAACATGCCGACTTGATCCAAACTTTTGGACATGAACATTTTGTAATAGGTGTTCGATTCCAGACTTGTAGTGTCACGTTGCTCAATCATTCAATTATGGTGTGAACAAATAGGAATCGTCTCCTTATCTCTTGCAAAAGACAGGTAACATGCCGATATGATCCGAGCTTTTGGACATGAACATTTTGTAATAGGTGTTCGATTCCAGACTTGTAGTGTCACGTTGTTTAATCATTCAATTATGGTGTGAACAAATAGGAATCGTCTCCTTAACTCTTGCAAAAGACAGGTAACATGCCGATATGATCCGAGCTTTTGGACATGAACATTTTGTAATAGGTGTTCGATTCCAGACTTGTAGTGTCACGTTGTTTAATCATTCAATTATGGTGTGAACAAATAGGAATCGTCTCCTTATCTCTTGCGAAAGACAGGTAACATGCCGACTTGATCCAAACTTTTGGACATGAACATTTTGTAATAGGTGTTCGATTCCAGACTTGTAGTGTCACGTTGTTTAATCATTCAATTATGGTTTGAACAAATAGGAATCCCAACGTTCACATAATAAAGAGATATACGTTGTAATTGACCATACTACTTGGGGCCACCGCTGTTATGTGACCATTACTATCACTCGATCTAACATTAGAAATAACAAAGCCACTTACGTTATCAACGGTTACCATTTACTACTTAGGGCCACCACGGTTTAAAACCTTTCTAATTATATGATCATCACTAGTACTGGTCTACCATAAATCCCTATAACAAAATCACGTAGTTAAATGCTACTATTAACAGCTCGGGGCCACTAACGTTTAAACCTTACCGGTAACACCACTATACAATAGTAAATATAGTGGGGTTAAGGCGTAAACGTTAAGTCTAGGAATTTTAGGAATATAATAATTTATCTTATATTTAGAGATAAGAAAAATAATATTGTTTGGTATCAGAGCAATAGAAAGATATGGGGGTAGATAGAGTCTGGTTATAGGAATAATGAATTACGTGGATTTGGTAAAGTGTTAGGGATGTTCTTTTACTGTAGTATTTGTGGCTCTGAAAACAGCTGTAGAAGGCCGTTTGGAGGAGTTTACATGTGAATTTTCTGGAGTGTGGTGGCTAATTAATTTAATTTGATTTAGTATAATATGTTCTTACAGGATTATAAGGTAGTAAAACTACCATTGCTTTCCATAACTCCATCTTCTCAAGTTCAGTGTCCATGCAGATATGACCGATGTATGTCAAAGAGAATTATCTGTGAAGTTCGAGCAATGCCTACTAGCATCACTGCATTGACTAAGGACATTTTACAGCATAAGCAGTGCCAAACTTGAGTGTTTATGGGTTTTCGAAGCGAAACGTCATCTGACTTCTTTTTTGACATATAACCCAAACTTCCTAAAAAGAAAAATACTTTATTTGTTATTAAAATTACTCAAATCAAACTTTTCAAAAAAGGAAAATACTTTATTTGTTATCAGAAATACTTAAATCAAACTTCCTAAAAAAAACCCAACGTAACAACAATACAAAGTGTTCGTCATTACCGTTTTAGTGGCCACTATATGTCAGTTCCCCTTGTCGTAACGTAGTATGTGTCTAACGTAACAACAATGTAATTTGTTCATCATTCCAGTTTTTAGTGAATGTCAATCGTCGATATCGTATCGAAATATGCGGCATATGCCAGAAAAATGTATATTTATTAAAGTTACAGATTCCCACCAGTTTACTACCTTTTTAATGGTCCCCAGCATATAACACTCATCCAACCTCGCTTAACATCGGGGATAGCTGTTGAATGGCAAGTTTTATACCGCTCATGGTAGACTCAATCATTCTGGTTACTACACGACATAGTAACAACGCTGACTTGTCTGATGAATAATACAAAAGTCCGGGTAGCACAATTTTTGTCATAACCCAACGAAAAATTGTAACACATGTAAGAGTTAAGATTAAGGTTACGAAAAAATAATATCGCGTCCGGGGATTGAATGACTTCAACTATCTCCAAGTATTGACTTTATGACCTCTAATAATGTTTTGGTGCAGGTATCTGATGCGTTGAACTGCACGAATTTGGTCTTGTCCGCATTTATGTAAACGCCACCCTTATTGGCTATGAATTCCCTTTAATTACTTTAGTAATCAAATAACTCAGTGAACCTATCTGATCTAGTAAAATAATTATTTAATTTGGTTAATATCTCTGATCGAATTGAAATAAAAATGCTGAGGAATATGGTGATTGGTGACTTTAAAATGCACAAATATCAAAAGGTAATAAATGGTACACCATTGAAGTAGGTCACATCCCCGGCCGGTCAGCAGACACATGTTTATGTCCCGAATGCAAGGATGAAGTTCTTATTGTAATTTAATTTTTAATATGGTCTGTGCCCAAGTATATCGTTTCATTTCACATCCAAAGACAATTAGAAGACACATTCAATGTCTAAGATTGATAAGTTTTTTTATGAGCCTCAGTTGGAAAGTGTTATTCCGTGTATATTTATGGATATTTTTATGAAGACCACTTGAGGATCGAGCGGTCATTATGTTCTCAGTATGTTTTCGTACCTGACCAAGGTAACTTAAAATGATCGCTCTGTCGATCGAACGGTCAGTCGGTTGGTCAGAATAGGATTTGTTCATCACTATATTTATTCCAATTGTAGATAAAAAGTGTTCATTATAAATTGTTGTTTGTAAGTGAAATACGGGCGCATTAACACAATGTGAAGTAGTCATTAATATATCTCAATAAGACTTGATTTTGTCTGACGTATATTTTGAAGAGCATTTCATCTTGGATGTTTTTAAAGAATAAATTTTCTTTGTCAAAATAATTATCGTTAACGTTTTTGAACACAATTCGGTCGGAAGGTTTGATACGGTAGGTTTGGTAAAACACCATTTTTGTTGGAAAATGCACAGGGTTAAAATATTAATAACTGTTAGGTTGGACGGGTTTGTTTTAAAAGGACTTTTTTTCTAAAACAAAAATTAAAAATGTTCAAAGTTTCAAAATATATCAGAAATGGTCAAAATGTAAATAAAAATGCAAACAATTGTCATTTATCTTCAAGGGGTCGGCTGGGCCCGTAGAACAGTATTTATGGATCCTTTATCCACGATCTAGTATCATTCCAAATGCAAACAATCTTGAGTTCAAAAGATTTCGGTTTCAATATCTATGCGGACCAAACCACGTGAGAAAAGTCCGCAACTTATGAGTGAAACCTTTCCGTATTTCTAGAATCTCGGTATTCTTGTTCATATTGTTTCAAGTTTATTGATTTTTCCCAAAATTGATTGATTAAAAGAAACAAAAACAAATGCACCGTTCACCGGGCGGGTTATAGTCGAAGGTTAGAGCGTAGGTATTAGGTTATATTTTGTTGTATCATGTATCAACAAGAAGCCAATGCAATCATATTTAACACGCAGGCGTAAACTATGTAGTTTTTCATGTGACTGGTTTTAAACGTTTGCGAAATTACATTTTGTATCGTAAAGGAGTTTCAACTTTCAAATAGCTCCGGGATTTAATTTTAATGTTCTTTTCCTTTATCGCATAGTTGAAAATTGATAGCTCTCGTCTTGGGATAGCCGTGTGTGATATACTACGGCAAAACATAATTGTAATATGGTTGTTATCTAATATTGGATGGAAAACGCTTACCCCTACGGAAATCTATGTTGCCCTTGTGCCTAGCTTTATAAGGGTAAGATCCCAAAACCCCTATACATATGCCATATGGTTGCCATTCACGTCCAATTACGGGAAGGAAGAATTCTGAGTTGGTTGACCACTTTACCCTTTAAATATTACTAAGAAGCCAATAAGGATGACAGGAAAACACTGATATACATCTGTAAGATAAATAAGATCAAAAGATGTATCACTAATTACGAGCCACGTGCTATTATTTAACATATTCTGAATATGAACTTATAAAATGATGAAACAATTGTATGAGCGTATTTGAACAACTCACTTATCCCGCCAGATATCGTACCTACCTAAAAAAGATTTTAAGGTCTTCCCACAATGCATTGCGCGAACGCCAGCCAGCTAAAGTTTTTTTCACACAATGCATTTGTCGAGCTTTTAAGTTTTAGAAATAAAGTAACACTGATAACTAATTTATTCATTGATGTAAACTACAACCTAAGTGCTCGAACGATGAACACGCTATGAAGCCATGATTGTGTGCATGTCTATGGGAACCGAGACAAATTAAAGACCAGAATTAGCGTATTTTGCAAAATACGCAATGCATTGTGGTGGTGTCTTTAAAATCTTCATTTTGGTACCTACCTAAATGACCGGCTCGCCTCTCTAATGATATCAGTTACTTCTAATAAAGATATCACAGAGTATGATCCTTGCAGAAAATGGACATGCGCATTACACATATGTTTTTTTCTGTTTGGTTCTGATGAGGGATCTTCATTAGATCAGCTTCGATAATAAACTATGCAGATCTATCATACCGTGCCCTCGATTTGTTAAGGATATTAAGGAATGTATTAACCGGTCGTGAAAACGGGAAGATATTGAACTTAAAGTGCATTAGTGACGTGGAATTTTTAAATCGGCAGACGGTAACTTCTTTCCCGCCTCCTAGTAAGCGACCGTCTGCAACCAACACTTAAATTGAAATACACCTGCAAATGCGCGGGAAAATGAGAATGTCATTAACTTGATGACAAGGACACATTAAGGTAGTATTCCACAAATAGACAATCGGGATTATAGAAAGGACTATATTAAACTAACTACATAAAACGTAAGTTTTCTTATCTAAAATATTGTTTTCAATGATATTTAATGAATGATTTTCGACGCACCCTCTGAGAGCATTTTTCTATCCAGGGTAAATATTGAAATATGAATGACGTATTCTTGTAAGAAGATTCACCGCGCGTTGCACGGATATATATGCCCGCATTGCAATTAGTTTAGCTCTCTTGATATTACTGCCGAGATGATCGCTGTATCCTATTATTCTATGTCTTCTGCGTAGGACACATGGGTATTAGTGCTCATTTCGTGGCCTCGTAGTACTTATACCCGTACCATTGATTTTTTTCTATAAAATATTCTATTATATTAATTGATGTGCATGTGTACATTATGTCGCGCGATGATTTGACATCGATATCGATCTTATTATTTGTTTAAATCAACAATTTAACGTGTTTATTTAGTGCATTAAGAGGATTATCGCATCAGTTTATTCTTTTCTGATTTGCAGCCATACTTGTTTCGCTATCTTCCTGCTGAACTTAAAGGTTGTTTAAATAAAACTGTCGACGTAAATGTGTGTTAAATGTCATTCATGCCTTCACTAATGTTCATTTGAGAGAAAAATCAGGAAACTCAAGGAAGCGTTATGGGCTATTCCATTTGAATTCCATACACCCCATATGGAAGCCATTACCTTAATCTTCCCCACAGGGAGTGTGAATTTCAAAAGGGGTTACCTGGACGGGTGACTCCATTTGGAATTCTACACTGACTTTAAGGTCATGTCTTCCATACGGGGTGTATGCATTTCAATTGGAATAGCCCAATACATATATAACTTCCGCTGGAATCGTCTACAGTTAAAGGCAAACCCCTGATATAAGTTGTTTTTTTCCAATAGAAAAAAAGTACATTACAAAAACTAGGTCAGCACCAGTAGAATGGTACAAATGTCTTTCACCAGGGGAGAGACTGAACGTCGATCACCTTTTCACCCTCTTTGTATACATCATGATACCTAACATGTTTAAGACATCTGTTGCCGTCTGCTGATTCATCCAGTTCTTGAATTTGGGTGAAAAACTGATTTTAAAATATCCAGTTTGAAGTTATTTTGATCTTGTTTTTCGCTACTTTCGAACGCCAATACCCATGAATCATCTTACGCTACAACAACAAAAATCTTCTGATAAAAGAGTTTATTTCAAGCCTTCAGAAATTTGTTCAAGAATGTGCAAAAGAGATCTTAACGGAGCTTATACATGTGCCACGAATACATTGTCAGTTTCCAAGTATACATTTATTCGGATAATACAAATCGGAACAAACTTAAGCACGGCAAATACATTTTTAAAAGCTAACAACACGTTTTCCTCGGCTCGAAAAAATGCCAGTTTATCGATGTTGTATGTGTACAGAATTATACGTTCAAGTTTCATTGTTTAACAGGTCGTATAAGCAGGCACAAATAAAGACCAAATACTAAACATTTCAGAAGGTTAAACACAGAATGAGTTATTTTTTCATGACGTAATGTAAATATATGTGTGATGCATTAGGACGGTGAATTCAGAAAAAATAGAATGATAAATAGTTTATTATATCCGCAATGACTACAGCCATGAACATATAACTGACATTAAATTGCAGACGTAAATTTATCAAGGAAATCGTCAGTTTTTTTATCATTGATTTTTAACTTGTATCCTAAGGAAGTATTCCATTGGACCCCCATTAGTCCCCATTCTATAATATCGTTTACAATGCTATTAAATTCAATCACAATGAAACTAAGCTTCATATTATCTAATTCGTCAAACTCAGCATTTGTTTGTATTTGACTAATTCGATTTAGTCACGGGAGTCGTCCCAGTTTATGCAGCTGTTATTGACTTCTTCGCTGAACCCCATTTAAGAAATAAAAATTTCCCGCCAGGCATCAACTTTCACTATTTCACAAATTTCTTTTTTATTGTATGACCTACAAAATCACTGACAAATTGAGGACCCTAGTGCTAAAAGAGGGTTAAGTCACATTGAGAAAAATGGCAAAAACTGGGTTTCATTGTATCCATGTGTGGACTTGACCCACTCGGGTTTTACCTCCCATGGATTCTTACACAGCTTTAACGCATGGCTTAACTTTAACATTTGAACAGAGGGTGCAGAGATCCTCCTTGTAGCAGAAAACTGATACTAACTACAATTTCACAAGATTGTGACTTAACCCTCTTTTAGATCTAGGGTCCTCAATTATAATTGACATTCATCCGTCGATGCTTTAGTGCAACAAAGACGTATGATCGACGGCTGCCTTTTTGTTTTAAGTTTCTACAAGGACGCATCGTACAGTATAACAAACGGCAGCTATTATAGATTTTGACACCACAAGGGGACAGTGCTCAACGAGTATATTCAATCCACAATAGCTGCTCTATCAATTGTTCAGCGTAGGCTGGGCCATTTGAAACACTTAGAAACAATTGCAGATACAACCTTGTTGCTCTTAACCCTCACCGTGTTTTACAAGCGTCAATAAGCAGGCACCTCTCGTCGCAGAATGTCAGTGCGGGAAAATTGTTTCTCCAGGAAAGCCTGCTTATTAATTTTTAAGAAGGGTCCAATGCTTCTTTTTTTGGAGCTTGAGTTTCTCGCCTTAATGAAGCTTTTCACTTAGCTATAACGTGCAGCAATTTGGTGTGCTATCTTGATGGTCTTTTGGTATTATGAGTTGGCGCCAATGGCCAATTACTGATTCATCCATATTTTCAATTTTGTATATATATGTTCCGCGATGAATAAATAAATAGATAAGTTTTTCATCAATTTTTCAGATATATCACCGATAGTCAATCTTCCTTAAAGCTTTGATTTATAGTTGTGCTTGAATATCCACTATATCTATACGTATAGTTAAAGGTGGATCGAAGGCTATTTGGGGAATAGAAAAACCCCGAGTGTGTGGGAAGCAAAGTTCGCAGATAGATTTGCATGAACAAATTTGGCTTAATAATTAGTGGTTCTGTATCATATGCTTATGTTCATCGAAAGCTTTTCGTAGCTAGAAAAGCTTTTAAGACATCCATATTCTTAACTTTTAACAAAACGTCTTTAACTGAAAAAGTTCATAATTTCAGATATTTTCCTTATATTGGGTCGTTAGTTCCCAGAAATGCAATGTAATATAAATTATTTGAGCTGGCTAGTAACAATGAGTAAAGTTAGTGCTAAGATTAAGAAATATTGTTAAAAAGGAATTTATTTCTTCATAAAAACTGTAGTTTTACACCTTTTCTCTACCTTAAAGTGGCGTTTGGATAACAGTTTAGCGACCTGGGATTGAATAAAATGCTCTAGTGAATATTGATCGGAACCGTTAATGCAATAATCTGTACTTGCACTTGGAAGGTCACCGTACCAACGCGATACATTCGTTACGTAAAGTGTTTGCTCAAACAGCTTGTTGTAAAATCTACGGTTAAAGACCACAGATCTGAGGCGTGACATTCTGAGACCACGTTCGGTAGTTACTGGACCAATAAAGTGTACATTATTTCAAGACTTAATTCCGACGAAGTTTTCATACTTGGTGTTATTTTGGATGAGAGGATAGACTCCGTAACTGTACGAACGATGGCGACTAAACATTTTATTGAAAAGGCAGATCGCTCGTAAATAATGTGTTGCTTGTGTAACAAGGTAACCAGATAACGAAATCATTCCAAAATAAATAACCAAGATTAAATGAAAACAAGTGTTTCCTTTCGTGTTTACCATGAGATAAATAAAATAAATATCCTCGGTCATCCGGGTTATATGTCCTTTATACTGAAAAATCATTCAGTAATCACTATCCGTTGCTATGAATCACGCGTTGTGCACTTCAGCGCACTTGTTTTCACTGACTATGTGATGTGTGGCGTTAGCCCGACCGAAACCGGACCGAAACACGTTAAAACCGATGAACTATTATATTGGAATACATGTACATACATGTAGTAAAAGTGTTCGCCATTTGCACCTTATAATTGGGTAACAGCAAGTGTAAGGAGGAGCAATGGGGAGGTTAGATGAGAGAATGAGGAAGGCTGTGGATCTATAGTTGCAAGACCTACCCTGTTCAACATATTCGAAAACAATATCTTCGTTTTTCCAAACTGAGATGCAAATATCGAGTTAGGGTCCATATCCAAACTCTCAGTGCTTTTAAAGCATTTTTCTAGCGATTTAAAAGCGCTTTTCCAACGGTATTTCGTTCTATTGTTAAAAGCATCGGAAAAAGATCGGTGATTAACTAGAAACCTCTCTACTTATCTGGCGTTAACAATATAACTATTGTAGTACTCTCGATGGCTGCATTAGTGAAGCAGACAGATCAAAGGCGCAAGGAAGGTTGTGTTATATTCTTTAAGAAATACTATAATATAGTATTTCTTAAAGAATATAACACAACCTTCCTTGCGCCTTTGATCTGTCTGCTTCACTAATGCAGCCATCGAGAGTACTACAATAGTTATATTGTTAACGCCAGATAAGCATGATAAGTAGAAAGGTTTCTAGTTAATCACCGATCTTTTTCCGATGCTTTTAACAATAGAACGAAATACCGTTGGAAAAGCGCTTTTAAATCGCTAGAAAAATGCTTTAAAAGCACTGAGAGTTTGGATATGGACCCTTAGTGCATAGTGCATTATTTGTGCATCATGTATACTAATGCTAAATCATGAACTATGTTTATATTATGATTTTGTGGTCACGCTTTTAAGATGGATTTTATGTTGTGTGTTAAGCTTCTGGGAATATGTTTGCCGGGTTCTTAAACTGTTAAGCAGACCTTAGGGTTAAGCTCTCTAAGATCATTAGCACATCAGGTCACGTATTACCACGTGGCACAATCAAATATGAGTTGTATGCAGGAAAGCAAACGTATAGGCCTATTGCATTAAACACTAAAACGAAAATATTTCTATTTTGCTATTCCAGATAAATATTGCACTCCCTCATACAGGATATGGAACCTGGGAAGTTTAGGCTAATATTTTATTCACCGACTTTTTGTGTAAAAGTCTGAAAATCCTAAATCCCCTATAAAAGAGGACAAAATCTATATCTAGAATTGCCCACTAAAAAAATTAGAGACAAAACTGGCGTATGCCACAAATGACAGAGTCCAGAACATACAGTTCTGGACCCATCTGGCATCACATATTGTATATTGTGCATATTTGTTCCTCGTCAACAATGAACACATTTTATTCCGAGTATTCCTAGTAAGCTCTGTAGATGGAGAATGGGACGCTTCACATATCGGTAGACAAAACGTAACCAGCCCTGACATTAACAACATCATTTTACTATGAACATTAATGCTAATTGTCCAATTTAACTAAATACGGTTAATATATCAAGTTTAATGTTTCCCCAATTCCATTAATCAATGTCGGATATAAAATGCTTTAATCCGTTGATGGTTTCTGTCTCAATGTCATTTTTACGAGAAGGTTGCTGAAGTTGTAATTTAAAATTCTTAATTATTAAAAACGCCTTGAACGTTACGTTATGAAGCACGAATTAGTGCGATTTCAGGAGCGAGAACGGATATATTTAATGTTTTAATCGTACGATTAATCGTTCTCGTTATTTTGAAATACGAGGCAACATTAATCATATTAATAATTTACATCGATATTAACTGCATGTTTTGAATACTGTTAACATTTTCACAAACATGAAACACACTCGTCATAAAGATGCAGATTCATTATGAATTTATGAATGCATCAATCTAAATCTAATAACATGACATTCAACGTTAAAGCACAGCCGGGAAGCACAGCCTCGATTGGATACTAAGAGAGTGAAACGCTTTATACCCAATAATCTGTGTTAGTTATTTATTGACTAAGTCACATTTCTCCAGGGTGTTTAATATGCATTATTTTAACCTTCTTAACTACGGCTCTTTATTTAATCCAAATGTCAGTGATTATTTATGTATCCTTTTTGTACATCGATAATGTATCTAGTCAAAGTTGATAGAGAGTATAGCAATAACACAAATTCAGAATATTGCGTATAACGTTGTTACGGGGTTTTGATCGGAAAATCTGTTATAAAGACCCGCGATAGCGTTTGTTTCTAATTATGTAACGTCACTTCTTTTTCAATTTGTGACTTCTTCTGATTATGATATCTTGTGCTGATGAAGATAAATAATAGCAAAACAAAATTTGCATTCTATTTCTATCAGATACGTCTACGTTATATTCAACGAGAATTAACGATCTTATGGATAATAACTCGAGACTTAATCATATATACGTGATAAAAATTAGCAGAATATTGCTTTATGAACATCACTCATTATCTACGTACTATATATTATTCTCTAAATTACAATCAACCGCCCACACACCTGCGACGACAGTAGACTTACCTCGGCTATACAATCCCTTTCTACTAGACTTACCTCGGCTATACAATCCCTTCTACTAGACTTACCTCGGCTATACAATCCCTTTATACTAGGCTTACCTCTGCTATACAACCCCTTTCTACTAGGCTTACCTCGGCTATACAATCCCTTCTACTAGACTTACCTCGGCTATACAATCCCTTTCTACTAGGCTTACCTCTGCTATACAATCCCTTCTACTAGACTTACCTCGGCTATACAATCCCTTTCTACTAGACTTACCTCTGCTATACAATCCCTTCTACTAGACTTACCTCGGCTATACAATCCCTTTCTACTATACTAAAAATATTTTATAATCTAATGGTCTTTTATATTATAACTATGATGTATTTTTATTGTATGTATTGCTATATCAATGTTAATAAGCCAGTTATGATTTTTAAGTGTTGGTTGTTTAGTGGAATTAGGTGTGTGTGAAGATTGGACTCATGTTATTAATTTTAGTAGATTATACAGCGTGTCCCAAAAAACTGGGTTCAAAAGTTTGCGAGCTTATAACGAAATAAGTAGGAATCATGGATAGTTTATATTTAAGGATATCAAACAAAATATACCTGACCTTAATTGGGCGAATTCGGAGACCAATACAATGTAATCTTTTTGAAATACAAAGATTTGAATAGAGCGTGGTCAGAAACCATTTGTCCCGATTTAAGGAGTAAACCACCCGTGCGTTGCATGAAGCTGTGCGCTATGTGCAGTATTCCTGGCATGGGGTTTATTTTCCGAAAGAACTTAACAATAACTCGGACTATAACAAAGAACTTTTTTTTAATGTTTATGTAAATAATGAACTTGTATTATTGCAATATGATCAAGATAATTTTGTTTACTGCCCAAGTCTTTGTAAAGAATGAATGCAAAGGCAAAACTTGGATGAAGTCACAACAATACGCAATTGCAACACATCGGGGTGTTCCATGAAAAGTGGGACAAATGGGTTTTGACCACGCTCTATTAAAATCTTTGTATTTCAAAAAGTTTATATTGGATTAATTACACCGTTTTACCAATTAAGGTCAAGTATATTTTGTTTTATAGCCTTACATATAAACTATCCATGTTTTCTACTTTTTTAGTTATAAGCTCGCAAACTTTTGAACCCAGTTTTTTGTATTGTTTCCTTTAATGATTATATTTTTGTGTGTAAAATGTAAAATTGTTGTAATTCAGCTACTTTGTATTTGCTGCAATGACAGTTTTTAATAAACCTTATATGCATGAATGACTTACCTCGGCTATACAATCCCTTTCTACTATACTTACCTCGGCTATACAATCCCTTTCTACTAGACTTACCTCGGCTATACAATCCCTTTCTACTATACTAAAAATATTTATAATCTAATCGTCTTTTATATTATAACTATGATTTATTTTTATTGCTATATCAATGTTAATAAGCCAGTTATGATTTTTAAGTGTTGGTTGTTTAGTGGAATCAGGTGTGTGTGAAGATTGGGTTCATGTTATTAATTTTAGTAGATTATAGGCCTATATGGTTTCCTTTAATGATTATATTTTTGTGTGTAAAATTGTAAAATTGTTGTAATTCAGCTACTTTGTATTTGCTGCGATGACAGTTTTTACCTTTTATGAATGAATGAATGAATGAATGACTTACCTCGGCCATACAATCCCTTTCTACTATACTTACCTCGGCTATAAAATCTCTTTCTATCAGACTTACCTCGGCTATACCGTATCTCTTTCAAAAACAGCTTCTTAAATAATAACATACACACCTTGGATCCGTTAAGAATTTTAACCAGAGTCGGACGTAGTACGAGACAATGCAATACTGTCTGTCGATGAAATCATGACTGCATTGTGCAATAATAAATATCAGTTGCATTCTGATATGCTACCGATACATCATTGTTTATAGGGATTTTCTAACCACTTTTGAAACAATTTGCAGGCTGATTTTCAATTACAATTGATAAGTTTCTGATTATAAATGATAAATGATACGTCGATGAGAAAAAAACTGGATAAACCATAATTTGAAAATTAGGCGACAAAATCCCAAATGTTTTACGGGCCATCGGTCTCCCGCTTTTTATTGTTACCTCAAATTTCAAAATATATAAGAAAAGGCAATATTTAAATCGTAGAACAGCTTTTTTGTGGTCTCCATAAAATGATTTTAGAAATATTAAAAAGGTCCGGGCGCCTGTCTAAGATCGGGAATTTGTTACGTCGCCTAAGAGTGATCATGAGAAGAGTAGAGATATCTATGATACATTAAGCAGCATTATGTCGGTTCATTAGTTCAAGGATATGTCTCAATTAACCATGACGCCATAGAATGTTGGTAACCGTCTACATAGCATAATTATGCTACAAATTATAGAATTCTAAATGTCATATCGATACTTATACTATAATGTTAAGTTGCCTAGAGTACAGAAACGACTCATGACGGGTACATTTTATTTTAAGGGTTCCGATTCCTGAAAAACAGAGAAAATATGTGTATTGTTAATTAAGATCACTAATTAACATTATAATTGAAATAAGCAGAAACATTTTATCATGGAATGCAGCAAGCAACGTGAAGATGCGAGGACATTGCCCTCGGTCTAGTATGCTTATGAATGTTGTAATTATTCACCCAGTCGAAAAGATGATACATAATTTGATTCAAGATAAAGGATTTACCTTTAAACTGTGCAATATTTCGTCTGATCATTTCAGTCTTCATCTGGTAACTGCAAGGACTCGTCATCTGCTTTTTCGTACGCAAATAAAGTGTCCAATAAGTCCCCAATGCAAAATGTCACTTTGGCACCTATCGTACAGGTAAGCGTTGTATTTCAGCCGCCGGGAGTCGTTTCACGGAATAAACCGTGTATGGAGTATGCGGTTTATTCCGTTGAAGTACGTTGAAACGACTCCCGGCGGCTGATATACAACGCTTACCTATCGTACAAGTCTTACGTACAAGTCACTTATACGTATGAGCCATATGTACTAGTTTACTGTGCGCCCTAAATTGTGTTGACTTTCCCTTTTCCCCACATCATGTCCGGATTCAGGTTTCAATTATACAATGAAAGTTAAGATAGCATATTGATAATTTAAAATTCGATGTGTCATTTGACTCATGACTACAATAAAATCCATTTCAATCCAATACTTTCCCCCGTTATTTTCCTTATTTAGGTCGTTAGTTACCAGAATGCCAAAATTGTATCATTGGTCTGGCTAATAACAATGAATTAAGTAAATGCTAGGATTAAGACAAAATGTTAAAAAGGAATTTATTTCTTAAACAAAACTGTATTTCAACTTAAATTGTCGTTTGGTTAACAGTTAAGCGACCTATGATTGAGTAAATTTCTCTAGTGAATATTGATCGGAACCGTTAATGCAATAATCTGTACTTGCACTTGGAAGGTCACCGTACCAACGCGATACATTCGTTACATAAAGTGTTTGCTCAAACAGCTTGTTGTAAAATCTACGGTTAAAGACCACAGCTCTGAGAAATGACATTCTGAGACCACGTTAGGTAGTTACTGAACCAATAGAGTGTACATTAAATATCCACGCGGCTATTCATTTTACCATTTTAAAAGCAGATTTGTCAGAAACCTTTCCCAACTTTCAAAACCTATCTCAAGAATTACTGAACCAATACTAGGAATGCTTGTACTTATTTTAATGCATTTCTCTTGGTGATTCCAAATAAGCTAATGAAATTTAATAATTTTGACATTTTTGAAACATTTTGTGAACATTTGGCATGTCGTCTGCAGACGCCTGCCGCGTGGAAAGTGTTAAAACATAATCTCGATGAAGCTTTCATGCTTGGTGACATTTTGGATGAGAGGATAGATTCCGTAACTACGAACGATGGCGACTGTTAGCTAAACATTTTAATGAAAAACCAGAACGCTCTTAAATAATGTTTCGTTTGTACAACGGGGTAGCCAGATAACGAGATAATGCCAAAATATATAACCACGTAAAAACCGACGAACTATAATTGTGAATGCATGTAGTTAAATTAAATATCTTATTTTAAATTAATGTTTTTATGAATCTTGAAAACATGTAAGAACGTATAAACGTCCCCTACCAATCCAAAACTAATCCTATTGACCACACCCTCAAATAACCAGCGACACTATAATCTCCAGCAACCCATTCTGAAATATGTTGCGTTTAACCGATCGGCCACGCACACATTTCCATATCAAGATCGGATTACACGCATTATCACCACTAAAAATTGCTTCCCCCATTCAATTCAAACCACTTCACAATATCAATTTTACGTTTGATAAAATGCTCGGTTATCCGACACCGTCATCATAATCGGGGGTGGGGAGGTAATACTTACGCCATATTTCCTGTGTTTGGTGAAAATCCGCAGAAATGTTTCATGCTTCACATAAAAACACGAATAAACATTCAAACAAGCCGTTCTTGAAGCTGAGGTATACAAACCGTTAGATGTGGTTCCGAATACACAAGAATAGCGAAAAACAATCAAATTAGTGCTTTATTTTAAGTTTGAGACAATTTTAAGGCAATTTCTGATACGGATTAGAGTTTCATATCTCCAGCTACACAGCCCGTCAAATTTAAACTGAGCACCCCCGGTCCCATGATCAAATCAAGAAAGGAGATGCCCTTTTTGTATTCAAAACAAAAAAAGTATCAGATGACCAGACGAAGTGGTGTGGTCTGCGCCCTATATTGACCTACACTAAATGGGGAAGATTCGCGCATTGATATCAGTATTAAAGGTACATCAGTGATGTCGAAACAATGTATTTTGTCTGTTTTTTGTGTGCTTCTGTATTTTAGGTTCTTAATTGGCCTAAAAAATCATAGCCTACATTAAGTAAGATCTATTTCTGTTATAATTTCTGCAAATAGAAGTCGTTACAAATTAAAACAAAAATTGAAAGCGATCAGAAGACACTAGAAAATATATGCAACTTTTAATTGAAGAGGTTACAACTTTAACTTTATCATTCAACATTTGACAAACGTTATTACTGTTCCGCTTTAAAAAGCAGAGCATTGACACTGGCTCTAGTTAATCATGACACAGTTTGAAATCATTTGATGAGTCGCCCCTTAACGCTTATTCATTCTTGCGAAAGAAAAAAGTGTGCAGAGATTTAAACATGTGACGTCTATAATGCTGCTGACGTCCCACTCTCGAGTCGGTTTGTACGGCTTTGCTTAGGTCATTGTTAACATTATTCATCTTATGCGCACCTGGATGGGTGTTCATGAGAAACATTGGAATGATAGGCTATTCACTTATCGCTATCAATTAAGATTTATCTATAGTATGCTAATTCTCACAGGTGCTCTCCACACATGTGCGGTGGAACATTCCCAATCACTTTAGTGATCTAGATTTTTTTAAAATCGTCATCGCGACGAAGTCATCAAAAGTAAAAGTTGCCTTAAATGTTTATTTTTCAAGAGGCCGTCGTGGGTTATTCCGTTGGTAGTAATTCTTATAATAACGCTGGAATAATTGTTTGCCTCTTGATATTGAAATAATATGAAACATGTTAGATAATAAAACAAGGTGTTCAGTTCATCTGATATATTATATATCAGATGAACTGAACACCTTGTTTCATTATCTATAATGGTGTTATGAACCAGACATGTTTGGGAAATATTAACAACTTAATCTACAATAACTAACATATCTTTGAGTATTTGAAAAATATAAATTCGATAAACAAAATAAATAAATAAATTACCAGTGTTTTTGAATACCATTTTATCTTCTGACTTTGATCGCTAATGTCACTGCAACGTATCAGTGGGCGTGCATAACTATACGGTTATCAATAGGATCAAGACAGCCCTTTTATAATCCGACATTGGTCAGTCTTCGTATGAAGTCCTCTATGACATGGACAGTATCCCCCTCGGGCCAACCAACGACATGTATAAAGGTAGCACAACACTTTATATAAAACACGTAAAACGGGATTAAAGAGCGCCCGTAGTACCCATATTCGGCATGTCTGGACTCAGTCTAGAGTGCATACTTATAGGCTACCTTAAAATTAAATTAAATTGACAACATGTGTTATGCTGTACCAAAGAATGTCTTTGGCTGTACGTACGTTTATACCGTATGTCACAATACAATGTGGTACACGGCGCCACCGCAATTTTTAACCTGTAAGTCTGACTGAAATTACACGGACTATACTTTATTTGTAGACTCTATTATTTGTTCAATTTCAAAAGAATATTATGCGATCTTTTTCATAGAACGCCCTCTAGGGGTCACACCACTAAATAGAGCTCCATAGGGATATGTACAAAAACACTGATATAAAACTCTGGTTTAGACCACTAAATTGCGAAATTGGACCCCGTAGAGTCATTTTTTCTTAAAGGTGATCACATTTCCCCACCAAAAAGTGAAAAAAATAGGTAGTTGAACCTGCTCGATTTTCCAAAATATGCCCATGGAGTTGACTACCTCTCTGACGAGCTTGGAAATGTCGCCGTAATCGCCAATGTTTCCAGTAAAAAGCACAAATTTGAAAGATCTCACAAAATTTACCTAGATGATATTCACAGTTTATAGTCAGGGTGCATGTAGGTGATGTCCCATTTATTAAAGCATAATTAATAAAAATCATAGTCATGTATACGCAATGGTATTACTGTCAAGTCTTTTTAATTAAGGATTTTGTGATGCATACTTTCTGATTTTAGTTTTAAACACCATTTAGTGTAGTGCACCCTCTATCTATGATTTCGTGTTCTAAATGCTTTTGTTGTTGTTGTCAAATTACATCTATAAACATGAAACTAAAATATCACCTAAATTACAGAGCAATACGTTACCTAGTTACTTTAAAATCAAATTTTGAATTAAGTTGTCGAGGATTTCTCGTTTATAGAATTCCATGGGTTGAAACTGTATTAGGCTCATGAAAGTCAATTGCGAGTTTCCCGTTACTTTTTTCTTCTTTAAAGTGATGAGGCGACTTTTTCATTATTCATTATTCATTATTTGATCAGATTTTGACATGTTATGTAAATGCATGTTTGATCAACCCATATTGATACGTTGCTCATTTAAATAATATAAAATCATGTTTTTAAGGCGCATATGCACATGGGTTTATGATTTACAATAAAGTTCTCAAGCACTCTGTCATCATGTCATAATCGTATACGGCATGGTTTTTGAACTATTGAAATATTTACATTTTCATCATTTCCAATAATTTAAAATGAGCAATTACACCTTATTTGTACTTAAATAAATATCTATTTGGGTAAATCTGTTTACTCAAACGGTTGAATTCTACGCAAATTAAAATAAATAAAATTCTTACCTTACTACGTCGAATATAATTGTTCATCATCTGCACGATGAAATGGTGGTACCATTTATTGAATGAGTTCCGTTTTTCAAGTAGATTTCCTTGATGATTTAGTAAAGTTCTGTGATGGTGTTATTATGGAAAAAATACGGACAAGAAAGATTTATGAGGCCAGGAAATTATATCCTGATAAGTCAAACTTCATTATAAGAGAAATTAGAAAATGATCATATAATATTTGAGAGCAGATTACGAAATAATATCAACAATTTTGATTATGACATGCTACCCTCGGACACAGCTAAATCCTAGAAGAACCCAATTTATTACAAGTTTGACTACTGTTTTAACCGGAAATTGCTGCCATTTAAAACAACTACTCACCCTATCTATGTTCGTCTTTATCATCAGAAAAAAACCCGCATTAAAATATAAATGATCTACTTTGCTTATTTTCTGAACCACTCTTAAATGTAATTTAGAAACCAAAAAAGTAAGTCAGTATAAATATGATGTGAACCCACATGGCAAGTGACCGACATAAAGTTCTTATAGCTTTCCACTCTCCCAAGTAGAAGAGTCCTTCATGTTGAATGATGACGAAACATTGTCTCAATTATATTCATTTTATTTATCTCAACTATTATTAGCAGACGGTTTATTAGTTTGTCCGTATCTCCTTACAAGTAAACATTAAAGAGTGCAATAAGGTCAAGTCAAATATTGTTTAATTTTCGCGCCCGTGAGCATCTTTTATATCAGACACAATTTTTCACACGTGTTAATTTCACAACTGCAATTATTTTCATTTGGGAGAAAGCGCGCGCCATAAGGAACACACAGCACATACTGCCTCTTACCAATCGGCCGTAGCAGATCATTGCAAACTAACAGAGAGGACTATTACCTAGAAAGACACGGGAAGCCATCTCCATCAAGCAGGAAACCAGACCCGTTCTCTACAGGGACAGGAGCAGCGAAATTTCTAGGATTCATGATTCTTCCTGAAAAAAAATTCAACAGCGCCCTCTTCAAAAAAACATCACAGCACGAGGAAAGGAGTCGCAAACCAACTTCCACATGATTAGTCTGAAAATTACTGTTAAATACGTGAGTGTTGAAGTCTTTTCTCTGTCTACTACCAAAACATCTAAGAAGAACATTAATTTGCAAATATTGTGTTTTGTTTTTTGTTCTTATTTGCGATTGTCGAAATAATCTTTCTATGATGTATTTTAAGAACTGTTGCATTGACGTACACAGTCATGTTCTTCGTCATTTTAGGTTTATAATTGAGGTGGGATAAATCAAGGCGTCTATGCTATATGGGTGTAGGGATAATCTATAATCCAATGTCAAATTTGAATTTCTACACTCATTTAATATTACCTTGCAAAGTGTCTTGATTATTTTGTATATTTTTCACCACTGAATTGAAAAACAACTTTATTGAACTATGCGGTACAATGATAATACTACTATGCGGTTGCACAATATAAAGTCGTTAAGCGTTATGACAACATATAATGTAAAGATAGAAACAACAAACAGCAGATATAGTGCCAATTAATGATGATCAATAGGTTTTAAGAGAGTGAACGAATCGTTCAAGAGTTGTAATAGTAAATTAAACGTGACGAGGCAAATTGTTTAATAGTTAAGATGAAAACTCCTGAAAAGAATGGCATCCAATTAGCCCTAACTTCCTCATATTAGGTGATGGAAGCGCGCGCTTACCCAGCTATCTCATGGTGCGATCAGGCAGGCTATCACAATCCGTAGTCAAATCTTATGATCTTTGAAGCTGACTCATTAGCTCATTTAGGCACCGGACCGCCACGTAGGCGACCCGGGTTCGAATCCCGACGGCGTCGCGGCCGGACTATCCCTCCAAGTTGACCCGTATTCACCTTTGATAGTTTTTTCCCTGATATGAGTGAAGAAAGATGACGAGAGTCAAGATATCTCCAGCAAGAACAGACATTGCATATACCTCAAGATGATTAACGTAACCACTCTGGTCACTATTCAAGGTTACAGCAATTATACCGGGGGTTGCGGTCACTCTTCCACTAAAAAGTTATCCATGCTCGTTTAAGCCTCTCTTAGCTAGATCCTACATGACGTAAAGCCCAAACCATTTTGAGACCTCTAAATGGCGTTAAACACCTTACCCTATAAGGTGTCACTGCCACTCAATCAGAATAATCACACTTTTTATTTTCACCATCATTACAAAATCAGACATAGGCCTACTATAATATAGTTTAATCAGTTCCAAATTGGCGAGAATTGTAAGGCTTGTATTTGTCCGTGCGCAAAAAGAATCCATGTCGTTGCGCATATTTATTGGGAAAACTGTGCATTTGCGCTTCGTAAGCAGGTATAAGCATGCGGTGGGCAAGCAGTTATTCCATTTGGGCCCGCAGATAAATATTCGCCTCACAATTTTCGACAATCTTGAACTAATTTAACTATAGTCACCTCAAACGAGGACGTTATTTTAGTGTTGACATTAACAGATTTTGATCAGCATATAATGTCGGTCTAAAAACAACCTTCAAATTTTGTGGTGTATTTCATGCACGTTTAACCTTTTCTAGAGCCTTTTTAAGCGAGTAGAGCCTTCTCAAAGTACCCTTTCTCAGAAAAACATCAAGACATGGAGTGAAATCATGGCTATTGCGCCGTCACCCCCGGGTACGGGAAGTTTTCTGTCTCTGTATTCCATGTCACAATGAGGGGATACCTCTTTATAGTAGAGCGACCTGCAAACGAACACAAGACTGTCATTGATTTGATTGGCGAGTAACCAGGGTAACACAGGAGACTGACCGAGAATAACATGATATCATTCGAATCATGCATCAATATACTGCGGTTGGACGCCTTTTGAATCATAACTATATACTATACGACAGATGATAATAACATCGGATCAGAGACGCAATTGAAATTGACGACTTAACTAAGGGTATCACATTTTGATACACCACCTTCTCGATTGAAAAAAAAGTTAATTGTATTCAAAAGTTTGCGTCCCTTCCCAGAATTCCACCATTCAATATACAATACGTTTTCTAAACTTAACAAATAATCCTCTAAATGGAGAAATGGTAGAAGATAACACTACACCAATTATACTTGTTCACCTAGCCAGTTGCCACACAGGCGAAGCGGAATGATTAGCAGTTCGGTTTATTGTTCAGGAAGCTGTGCAAAACCCATAATCACTTTCAAAAGCATATTCTCGCAGTAATCATGGTAATCATACAAAGAATACCAATTTATTTATTTAAACCAAAGATATGAAACATAAGATAGTAAATAAACTGTTTACTCATAATTAAAGGATTTTCATTTGGGATTTTCCTATTTTATTGTAATTGAGACGTTGGGCTAATTAGCTCATTAATTATTCAAATTCTTAATGCCTAAAAAGTACGCGATAACTTATTTCCCTTCGACACATTTTTTCATAATTGAATGATCTTCCATATTACCAAGTTAGAGAAAGTAGCAAGTTAATATAAAGAATCGATATTCTTTTATCGTTTGTAGTCTACTTCGTAAATAAAATGAGCCGCTGAACGCTACGAATGACACTAAAATCTTTCATTGTATTATACAATTTTTTTTTAATATTTCGAAACAGGTCTGCAATCTAATTTATGTCTAATCTATATGATACAGTTCTCATGTGTTATGAAATGAGGGTTCCTTTATTGGACTAGCCAAAATTATTGCATTGCATTATGGGTAATACTTCCAAAAAAAGAAAGCTTCCTGAACAAGGCGTCGTACCGAACTGATGACGATTTCCTAATGGCAGCGAAATAATAAATGGCTATAGCGCCTCGGAGTAGGCTATAGATGGCGCTTTATTAATTTCCATCATCATTATTATTATTATACTATTTCACAATCTTACTAAAGTGTAAACAATGCTATGTTGTTGTACAGAAGTACGTGCATATCTGTATAAAAGACATTACGATTTCGAACCTTCATGTTCTTGGTCGCAAACAAAAACGGTTTCAGAGTTCAATGTTTGGATTGTAACGTAATTGAAAGTACACCAATTTGGTGACGCGGATGGAATTGTCTGATTGAATCTGAACAATTCATAAAGCTGAACATTCGTCTATTTAACATTAGTTTTGGATTTCATGTTGGAGAAACAAATCAATCTATAAGAATCATAAAACTACACTTTCCTCTCGAATTTGTATTCATAGTATTGACTATAGATTTGACCGGCACACGGTTTAGTTCTCATCGAATAATCATGTTGTACTTTTGTTGCTTGAAATATCATAGAATGATACTGCCGGACATTATAAACTACAACTACATAAGGTCATACGGGAAGTTCCTAGTATGCCATGTCTCATAGTTAACTTACTGTTATTGATTTAATTGCCGACAAACCAGGCTCACCCATGAGACTGACCGGGAATAACATTTTATCATACGAATCATGCATCAATAACTGCGGTTGGACACCTTTTGAGTTATAAGTATATGATATACGACAGAAGATAAACAAAATCAATTAAAATTGATATGACCACTCAACTAAGGGTGTCACATTGTTTCTAATGCACCACCGTCTAGATTAAACAAAGGTAATTGCATGGAAATAACTACACCTCCTCTTCCCAGAATCACACCACTTTATAAAGATTCTTTTTTTATTTTACTAAACCGGAAGTAGTAATCCTCCCTATTCTGTTGGCCATAATGCTCCAAATCATTTCCACCAGAATTTGCCAATATTTTGGTGAAGAAAAACTTTTATCTGTTAAAACGCTTTTTTGGTTCAAGCAGATGTACATCTGCCACGCAGGTTCCCTTAAAGGTGTATGTTCTAATCACTTGTTTTTTGGCTATGATTGTTTTTTCACATCAAGATATTTTGATATCAAGAAGAATCCCCACATTTTTCTCATTATGTCTGTAAAAACTTAGGGGCCAGAAATGTTCCATTTAGAAATTATAGGCTAAAATGTGATGAATTACTGGCAAAGGTGGTTAACCACCAGCCAGTTTGTGTACCCCTCAGTGGGCACATTTCTTGTGACCACGTGCTTCTAAAAATAGAACCATCGGAGTTATTTAACTCAAACTTAGGAATGCGACAATTATAAGGATGACCTTTCATGTAAAATAGAAAACATCGAGTTGAAAATCAGGCCAGCAATCAGAACACCTACCTTTAACTTAGCACGCACCGATCACTGACATCGATTCACTGTACAATGTATGCATACGTTGTCTTGAAAAAAGAGGTAATGAGTTCCTATCGGATTATGTAGTCTAATTGGCTGACGTATTACCGATTACTTAAGGCATAGTTCAGCAGCATCGATATGTATGTCAACTTAACATTCATCCGTGCAGTTTAGGTATCATAAATCATAGCCAGCAACCATAAGCTGACGCGCAACCAACATGATGAATGCGTGCCCAGAGATTCAAATACATGAAGGCAAAATGCACAATTAACAAACGCGAAAGGAGTAGAGGAGATCAGAATGCAGACGCAAATAAATATGCTTTTATATAATGAAATCTAAAAAAGAAAGAAAAAAGAAGGGTTTTGATAAACAAAAAATAATTAAGAAAGTAACAGGTTCATTAAGAAAGTAACAGGTTAACCCGGAAGGTTAACTAAGTGTGCATCTGTCTAAGAATATATATCTCTATAGATTATCTGGTATGTATTAGACTTAATCATAGGAAAGTGAAACGAGTATTCACAACGTACATTTACTGGAATAAATAAGTGTAATCTGGAACCTAAAATCTAAAAACTAATTCCAAGTGAAGCACATGAATTTACAAAAGTTTTTCGCATTTCGTTTGAACTACATACAAGTATAAGATCTAAAGATATGTTTTATATAGTATAAACCATTTATGTGTCAGTTTTCTATTTTTTGTTGTTGTTTTGTTTTATGACTCTTTTAAGATTCTTTATAATTGTAATTATGGAAGTCTCATATTCCCAGAACGAGCATCATCAAAATTATAAGTAATATTAATATCAAAAGTATACTTTTGCAATGGTAAGTTCTTGAAGCTATAACATACATAACAATATAATTAGCAAATTTGAAAGAGGGGAACAAGTTATGTCTTATCTAAACAATGAACCATTGTTTAAAATGAACAATTTTTGTCATTCAATTTTAACCAAAATGTAACGTTGTGTGCCTAAAAACGGCTCCATTCGTATTACCACATAATAATAATAATAATAATAATTACTTTAATTGCGGAATAAGGGGAATTTCCTTTGTTTAAAAAGTCACCATAATGTCGTTAAAAATCGCCTTAACGTCGTTTAAACAATGGACGGAATAAACTGCATAAAACAACACCTAACCTAACCTAAGCATATAACACTTATAATAATAATAATAATAATAATAATAATAATAAAACCATATTTATAAAGCGCCTAACATCGTGATCCCTAAGCGCATAAACACAAAAACAGCAAAACAAAAACAAATATAGATAAATACAATCAAGAACAAATAATTAAAAAAGCCATTGTGAACAAATGAGTCTTTAAGGATTTCTTGAAGTGATTTAGAGTCTCAGAGCTCTTCACTTGAATAGACAAAACAGCAAACTATCTTTAGGAAATACTTAAGCAAATTATCTTTAGGAAATACTTAAGCAAACTATCTTTAGGAAATACTTAAGCAAACTATCTTTAGGAAATACTTAAGCAAACTATCTTTAGGAAATACTTAAGCAAACTATCTTTAGGAAATACTTAAGCAAACTACCTTTAGGAAATATTTAAGCAAACTATCTTTAGGAAATACTTAAGCAAACTATCTTTAGGAAATACTTAAGCAAACTATTTTTAGGAAATACTTAAGCAAACTACCTTTAGGAATTATTTAAGCAAACTATCTTCAGGAAATACTTAAGCAAACTATCTTTAGGAAATACTTAAGCAAACTACCTTTAGGAAATATTTAAGCAAACTACCTTTAGGAAATATTTAAGCAAACTATCTTTAGGAAATACTTAAGCAAACTATCTTTAGGAAATACTTAAGCAAACTATCTTTAGGAAATACATAAGCAAACTATCTTTAGGAAATACTTAAGCAAACTATCTTTAGGAAATACTTAAGCAAAATATCTATAGGAAATACTTAAGCAAACTATCTTTAGGAAATACTTAAGCAAACTATCTTTAAAAATACTTAAGCAAACTATCTTTAGGAAATACTTAAGCAAACTATCTTTAGGAAATACTTAAGCAAACTATCTTTAGGAAATACTTAAGCAAACTACCTTTAGGAAATATTTAAACAAACTATCTTTAGGAAATACTTAAGCAAACTATCTTTAGGAAATACTTAAGCAAACTACCTTTAGGAAATATTTAAACAAACTATCTTTAGGAAATACTTAAGCAAACTATCTTTAGGAAATACTTAAGCAAACTATTTTTAGGAACTACTTAAGCAAACTACCTTTAGGAAATATTTAAGCAAACTATCTTTAGGAAATACTTAAGCAAACTATCTCTAGGAAATACTTAAGCAAACTATCTTTAGGAAATACTTAAGCAATCTATATTCAGGAAATACTGAAGCAAACTATCTTTAGGAAATACTGAAGCAAACTATCTTTAGGAAATATTTAAGCAAACTATCTTTAGGAAATACTTAAGCTAACTATCTTTAGGAAATGCTTAAGCAAACTATCTTTAGGAAATACTTAAGCAAACATCTTTAGGAAATACTTAAGCAAACTACCTTTAGGAAATATTTAAGCAAACTATCTTTAGGAAATACTGAAGCAAACTATCTTTAGGAAATATTTAAGCAAACTATCTTTAGGAAATACTTAAGCTAACTATCTTTAGGAAATGCTTAAGCAAAGTATCTTTAGGAAATACTTAAGCAAACTATCTTTAGGAAATACTTAAGCAAACTACCTTTAGGACATATTTAAGCAAACTATCTTTAGGAAATACTTAAGCAAACTGTCTTTAGGAAATACTTAAGCAAACTATCTTTAGGAAATACTTAAGCAAACTACATTTAGGAAATATTTAAGCAAACTATCTTTAGGAAATACTTAAGCAAACTATCTCTAGGAAATACTTAAGCAAACTATCTTTAGGAAATACTTAAGCAAAATATCTTTAGGAAACACTGCAAACCCATTATATATGGATTGTACGTAAAGGTGACTTGTACGTAAGACTACGTAGGTGCCAAAGTAATATTTTACATCACCATACGTACAAGCAACCTTACACACTGAGACCAATTTATGTAAGTAAAGTAAAGACTCGCGCCGAGCAAAGCTCGCGCGCGGAGTGCCCATCTCTCTTTCATTAGCGTTTGGGCCAGACTCCCCCATGTAATTTGTGGCTGTGGGGGTTCGCCACTCCTCCCGCATAACGAGTCTGTTTTACTTCCCAACATGAATTAATGCGGGTACCCAATTATACACCTGGGTGAAGCGTGGCAAGTGCGGTAAAGTGCCTTGCCCAAGGACACAACACGCTGGCAGCAACGGGGCTCGAACCCACAACCTTTGTATTGTGGAGCGAGAGTGTATCCGTTGGAACACGCGTGCCCAGACTAATTTAAATAATTCTATATTATTCTGGAAATATTTGCTTTGGTTTAGTCCCAATTTTCATTGGTGCTGTGGTGATGCAAAATATTACTTTTGCGTCTTGCGTACAAGTCTTACGTACAAATCACTCATATGTATAAGCCATGCGTATTAGTTTTGCAATGCGGCCTTTTTATTGTTTATATCATTAGTGTAGCATTTCTTTAAATTACCCCACGTGATTATATCACTCCACGTACTAGGTTATATATTAGCATTCAAGTGTACACTGGGCATGCTGTTATTATTTTGTTTGGGTATCGCATGTCAAATGTTTGGTATTTTCAGAGCAAACGCTTTCTATGATTCACTCTATTTCTGCACCTGGGTGGTTGGCATATTTAAAAAGCGCGGCATCACATAAGAAACAGCTGATAAGCTTGTTGCAATAAAACATTTCCCTTCCACGCTCGTATAAAAAAAGTGAATTTGCAAAATTATTATTTTATAAATCGTTTAAATCTATAAATATTATCTTCTTTTATTAAGCTAATTTCAATATTGATCCAAGATTAATGGTTTTTCAAGTTTAACCAGGATGTGAATTTTTTTTCAAACGTCACATTAAGGGAGAAACCTAGGAAGCACTGCAATATCAATACGAATGGCTTGTACGTATAAGTTATCTGTACGTATGACTTCTAGCATACTCGGCAAAGCTGCAATATTTTGAATCACCATACGTGCAGGCATCCTTACAAATTGATCTGATACCGATACAAATATTGCTATATTATTATGGAGATATTTGCGCAGTTTGGTTTACTTTAAATTTCATTGGTTCTCGACGTTCATACATACGGGTCGTTCATACTCTAGTCATTGCGCATCGCCCTACGTCGACGGACATCGGCGCGCAAATTGAAGCAATGTCAACTTTTATCCATCGATGTCGGCCGATGCGCAACGACAGGAGTATGAACGCGCCTTAGTCTTACGCATAAGTCACTTCGTAATATATTTGCAGTGCGGCCTTATATGCCACACATATATCGTTTGATTATACCGTGAAACCACATCAATTCTTACTGCAATGTTTCTAATAATACTTTTTGGGAATAAGAGAAACGATTTAATGTTAGAAGTAAATGGCCTCGTTCATATACTATATAACATAACCAGAGCAATGGTGAAATACATACATTTTCAACCGCGCTTATGACCGAAGGCGACAATTGATATCCAAATGCTGAGCCACGTTTAATGACATTATATACCTCTTGTAGTTACCAGTTCTCCATTTAGGCATTTTCAAGAAAGTTTTCAAAGTGTGCTTTGGTGTGTAACATCGTAAGTATTTTCAAAACTGCAGTTAGGTGAACAAAACGACTCCTAACGGAGTCTACATATGCACACATTCATTTACGTGACCTGATGACCTATAAGTCAGGTCACAAGTCAGTATTGCTCAATGATTTTACATATATCTAAGTGTTATTCCGCCTTCATAGCTGTCGAGTTGTTAAAGTAGCAAGTATAAGGCCATAAAGTACTTTATTTTTGCAGCTTGCACATATTCTGCAAGATTATTTTGACCACACCAAGAAAGTGTCTAACACTTTCGAAGCATGTCATCCATTTTTGTTGTTAGAACTATGAGCAGGACAAGGAATGTTATAATACCATCGTCCATAACGCAATTTTAGTTGACCATTATTCTTCAACTGTTCTTTACACTAACGTTAGAAAGTGATTTGCCACAACTTCCGGTTGCAAAAAGTGCTAGTGTCGGTGTGAGAATTTTGACACTTTAACTGAGTGTCCCTGGAGTGTCCTACCTAAATCAAGTTAGAAGGGATTGATGTCCTGTGACCCACTTTGACCAATCAGAAGCCAAAACTGATGTACACAAAACTTATGTACAAGATAAGTCCAAAGTTTGATTGTGTTACAACTCTTTAAAACCATAAGCTATTCTAAAAATGCATCGGTGGTTACCGATTACAAGAAAAATATCAATCAATTTAGCCTTCATGATATCTGATCATTTCAAATAAAAAACCTGGACAGATTATGTTCAATGCTTCGAACTGTTTAGATGGCATTCCATCATTTATCTGTTGAAAAGAATGAATAGATTATAGAATTCTAAGCGCTCCCGTTATACGACCATTCCAACGTAATGTCTAGGGGATTTTGCCGATGGCGCATTTTTGACATAGCACTTCTCTGATTTATGTCTCTGACCAACAGTGAAACAATTGTATTCCTCTGACAGATTTAAGCGTTTTGTAATTCGAATTCAAAAAGGAAACGCGTCGACGCCGCTAGGTGTTTTGTCAACTGATAGATTGTTTGTTACGAGTTCTGTAACAGAGAGCATATACTTTTATATCTTGTAAAAATGATAAACGATTGATTGGACCAACCTTTGAGGATGGTCCAGTTATGTTATGAGTGAGATAAAATACTTTTCAACATGTTCAAGACCATGGGAAAAACTAGAACGCCATCTGGGCAATGAACCCGTATATATATAAATCTTGTTTCCTCAGGATATCCTGCGTTTGCAATCTTCTAGCACAATTGTTTTGGAAACATCTTCGTATCATTTTGATTTAAGCAGGGTTAGAGTTAATGCGACCAGCACTTTTATTTTCTGTTGTCTATGAGCGCAACATATCCGCCGTCAAAATGTATATGTAAAGTACAAACTGGTACCCAGCTGATGCCGTGGGCCTTCACAGGTTTCTTTCACATCAAAAATACACGGTTGTGTCCCGCTTGACATGCGTTTGTATCCTGTAGCGGTTTTTGTTTTGTGTTGTTTTACTGCTTTGACCAAAGCAGTCCGTAAACCCACTTAGAGAATAGTCACCTTGAGGGAGGGTAGTGCTTACAATGACGATTGCCGCCTGATTGTCGAAGGATAGCGTCAATGATCACCGCATTAACCCTCTGGTGGAGCATTTAGACGTCTCTTAGTTTATGCTATTTTACAAAGTGGTCGTAGAGGGTGGTTGTGGAAATACTCGACCTCGTTAATGTTTATGAAAGAGTCATCCTAATTGTGCGCTAGTGAAAGACACATTTGAATAGACAAGAAAATGATCTCTTTGTTAAGTGTAGTTAACATTGATACAACACATGGGCGCCCAACAGAGTTAGAATACAATATGAGTTTAACCTTTATAGCAATGAACTTGCAGGCCTAAGGTGATGATTGCCATATTTGTGTCAATGGGAAAAGGTATGCAAAATACGAAGTCATTGATCCAACTCCGATGTGACGTGATGGGTAAGGCTTACCCTTCATTTTTACTACGATAAGGTGACGAAAAAACACCCTGTTCTAATTTAAACCCTTAGGTCCACTCTTACCAGCCAGATCCTTTGGGAATATCTCAAGGTTGAGATTTCCCCATCTTAACTCTATTTGATCTGTCACCAAATGAACAGGTGGAGGCTACTTCACCCTGGGTGAACTAGCCAGAGTGGACCGTTGCCTTTAATTTATTAATGTTTTTATAAATATTTTGAACATTTTTCTTTTTTTAAAGTTGAACAATTTTGAAATGTGTTGATTGTTTTTCTAATATTGTTTTCACGAATATTTTGAAACCCCTATCTAAAAGGTCCCTTTGCCCGTAGGACAGGCTTGTTTTCGTCGTCTAAAAGGGTAAACTTTTATGTCTGGGCCCCGAAACAGTGCCACAATCTCTACCCTACCTGGTCACATTTCTTGGTACAGAATTTCATTTTTTCCGTGAAATGTAGGGTGCAGGCGAGTCATTGATGATCTCTGTATCATTTATTTACTCGTAGTTTTTAGACACAGTATTGAAAACATTTTTGATTCACTATTGCAAAGTAAAAGCGTGCTTAAAAAGAAAATAAACTCGTCGCACAATTTGGTTTTTAAGACCAGCCCTTACTTCAATAGAAACTAAATGTTTTGTTTAGATTTGTCCTTAAATGATACATAATAATTAACTCCTTAATCCTGCAACTTATTTTGGAATGCTTTATTAATGAGTTTTTTCATAATTTGCAAAACAGCACAAATATACCGAACCGAATTTATTGTAAGAGGCTTGCATTTAAGCTCTTTAAAATAACAGAATTTACGAAAACGTTTCTACACTGCGGAGGTTAACATGATTTATATTTGTCCATCTATGAAGCATGTATCGTTCTAATATCGAGTAGGCAAACACCACATCATATCTGCCATAAACGTTAACATTTTGAGGCAATATTCCTTTTTTATTTGGTCAAAGGTACTCGTTTTACATTTACCGAGCTGTTCATGTCGATATACCTGTCCACATGATGAGACTAAATCAATGCAACTCGATACAGATATTTGCGTAGAGAGAGAAAAAAGGCTAACAGTTTGCTTAAGATGTAGTCAAAATTGTTCATCCTTCAAAATATTCCTAAATTTGTTTGAATTGAAAGTGTAAGCTAATAATAGTATTGTATTGTTTTGGAATTATGTATTGCAGACGAATACTCTGTCGGTTAGTCTTTTCATGTAATATGTTGTCCTTTAAATGTGCAAATGCTCAGAAAGTATAATTGAAGCGTTGGTGGTTTTGCTATTGGCTATACGGCATCTAAGTATGTGCTAATATAAGTATATCCTATGTTATGCACGAATGTGTTTATGCATTCATTGTGCTTCATAAGATGGGGATTTAGTTACAAATAGGTCTCTGCCCTGAAGATCTTACCATCAGCCACACTGGCAAATAAAGACTATACAGTCTATATAGACTATCCGGTTATAGGCTTCCATCCAACTGATTAGTGTGTATATAGTAGTTGAATGTTCTGTCAATCGTTTTCACGATGGTTATTGATGCATTAAAATGCAGAGTTTGTAATGACATGTGGAGTTCTTAAACAGGTGAATATGCTAGAGGAATGCGGGCCTACTGTACCTCCATAATTCAAGCCTAAGGTACTGTAACAGGGCATACACTGGCATACTACAATCGAACCAATAGCTACTTGACAAGGCGCTTTTGACAAAGCTAGTCAAAATCCATAATTAGTATTACAATCCGAAATATAGAAATTGTGGGCAGTTCTCTTCAAATAAACACTTAGTAAATACTTTGTTAAGGTATATGCTTGTTTGTTAAACAAGCGGTCATTAAATTGAAGTTGTATTACCCAAAGTTGTCAGTGGGATACAATTACTGTTAGTGTGCTCTTGCTTAAATATCACTCTTGCAAATTTGCAATCATGCACAATGACAATGGGCGTGGAAATTGTAATTCTACTTCCAATAGCACAAAGTGTACTAAACAAAGCTATATAATTGAATTTCAGATGCTTTACCATGCGAGGTCTTGTGGCCCAATGGATAATGCAGTTACCAAGCAAGCAACAGATCCTGGGTTCGACTCCCGGGCGAGATCGTTTTTCCTATTATTGTCTCTTTTCTACCCACGACGGCGAACCTGTTTAAAATAGTTATAATTTGTTTAATACCCGTCGTATATGCCTATTATTTCTATATAATTGAAAATGTAATTTATTTCAACACTTCTTGATCTACAAACACGAATAATAACTTCCAGTAATACTACAATGAAACGATACTGTTTATTTAAGTTCTTGGGTTTATGTAACAAAATTGCACGAAATCTCGTAAGCCTAGCACAAAATAAATGCTTACAGATTAATTAAATGATTATACAGCTTTATTCGATAAAAGAGTCTATACGTGTCGAATTCAGGAATATTTTACACCGTGGATACACCCAGTTTTTGATGCTTCTACAATAACATCTGTTCATGACAGGCGCGTACATTTTGCCCGTTATTTTGCTTAAATATATAGGTGGGTGTCAAAGGTGATTTCCCTTTCTATAGTCCCATGGTGTTTGGGTAGTGAGTAAACCTAGTGTGGCGTTAGCACATTTTAAAAATCGATACTCTCTGAGAGCGTTTGTCATGTTTGTAAGCCATTTCAGACCTCATTAATTCTTATTTTATAAAATATAAGTGTTTAAGGTTTCCAGAAGGGAGAGGAGCCAGCCCCACTCAAAATATGGGGGGGGGGGGGGGGGGGGGGGGGGGGGGGGTGGTGCGCATTTCCCTGCGTGCGTACGCACCTGGGTCATGACGTGTCTGGTTCAAAGATGTAATTAGCAATTTGAAGTCATAAAAATTCTAGTACTATAGTAACCCCCACCCACGATTAGAAGAGGGTTAATAGTACAATTTATTTCATTCCAAATTAAAAGTATACGCCAGATCCCAAGTATATTTGCGCCTTTTATTTGATCTGTCTGCAGTTCGTCTGATCGATTATCGTGTTATTAGCCTTACGTTACAATGTAATGTCAATGGTTAGAAGTAAACGCACGAGACAGCACATGATACATGAGTTCCAGGCTGGTGATTCAAAAGCGTGTTAAGTAAAGCTTGTCCAATAAACTGACCTTGACATGTTATTGCATCAACACTGCATACGTAAAATATTGTATAATCATTTATACTTGTGGGAGAAAAATCATGCAATTGCCACTGGCAACCCAAAAGTGTCGAAGTGATCAGTGAATATTTTACTTCTATTTTAGACCATTTCAGTGGGATTACGTTACGAATATCTCCATGTCAATGGTGAGAAACATGCTTTTGGTAATTATTTTCAGCGTCGTATGAATTGTCTTTAATATCCACACATTATTTCAGTTTCCCAGAAATTTACTCTGACATTGAACGCCTAGAGTTTCTATCGTTGATATTCATATTTGATGTATTTAAAATCTATATATTTACAGCTTTATCAATTACTATGATAGAAATTGGTAATGCAATGCTTTCGTTGCGAGACTAAAATATGCGCCTGATGTTAAGAAAACAACAACTTACACAGAGATTATGAATGACAGGGTGCCAGTATGGTGCATACCAGACCACAATTTTAACAGTGTAATTATTTCAGCAATTTAAACCAAATCCCAGCAATCGGAAATTTCAGAGCCACTTATAAGGTTGAATAATGGTTAAGATGTCGTTTCGCACGTGTTTGGCGCTATCGATATCACCACTCACACTTGATGTGTATACTTTCCATAACGTAACGTCGTCATACGATAGACAGAATAAGATTAATAAAACGTAATAGCGGCCGTGTGTGTTCAGGAGAGCATACAGACGAACGAAAAGAACAGTTGTTGTAAGATGGTACTTTCAATTTCGTAAATTCTCTTATTAGCAGGTAGTTAATTTGAGAAATTTGTAATTAGTTATTTTTTCATCCAAAACCATATCCACAGTGTGTTCTTGATTCAAATTTTAGTGGCTTTTCAGAATGTCGAATTCATAAGTAATTTTATTTCATCTTGTTCAATGCATTTTTTTATCAGAGCGTATTTTGTACGCACGTCATTAAAGATATGCACTTAATACTGCGTTGATCACGTGAATATGCTCTGATGTCACCGCTCAAAGGTACAATTGCAGACTTGATTTGTCTGTGAATCAAATGTGTCCGCATTCATGACATCTCCACTGGGAGCACATCCGTCTTTGAACCACCTCCGTAAATCCAAATACGGCCTTACCTGATTGAATTACTTTATAGATCCACAGTGTGTCTATCAACAAAATATAACATAGTCAACAAAAGTACGAACAAGTATCACTATTACACTAAGTAAAGAGGAATAAGATGTAATCTTTTATCAGACTGATTGATTTCCTCCAGACAGACATACAAACACAACTCTCCTTATGGGCATTGTGTGCAATAGGTCACAGTAATAACTGATCACTTTCTTTGGAGTGTATTGCCAAAGATTTTCTGTCTGCACTGTTAATTAGTTTTGTTTACTTCATAAAGATGAAGCAAAAAGATGACAATAACATTGTGATGTTGCCGGAGAACTTCAGGTTGATGTACGAGGGGGTATCAAAAAGTTTTAGAAATCACCCAAAATTGAAGGAGCCAGAAACTTCATTTTGTTATGTGATCCTTCAGACATCTTTACAAAGTCCCTGTGCAAAGTTCCACATTTCTCCTACTATTTATTACCTGTCCACAGACCGCCATTGTAGAGATCCTCAGATTGACCGCCATTGATTGATTCTCAGATTGCCTCAGATTATGTTATTCCCCAAACAGCAATAAATAGTTTGAAGTGTTGACAGAAAGGGTTAAAGATCATGTAGGGGTCATTAGAGGTCAATATGTGTACACCCCATGTTACACATAACTTTATTGTCACCAAGCTTGTTTGTTATGACCTTTATCCCCTTTCTGTCCAAAAAGGGACTTTGTAAAGATGTCTGAAGGATCACATATCAAAATAAAGTTTCTGGCTCCTTCACTTCTGGGTGATTTCTAAAACTTTATGATACCCCCTCGTAAGTCGCAAAAGATTTTCCACACTTGAAGATAACCTTCTGTGAATCATCGTAGAGTGGTTCTAGAGTGCAGGACACGGCCATTGGTCATAGACCAGGCTAAAATGAGCTAGGTATCACTTTTAACGATGGGATGTATGTGTTATACCACTTATAACTCATATTCAGTACTGTTGCTTTGTTAACATAGTTAAAAATCCACAATGGCTGCCAAAATGGGTCCCAAAGTGGCTGCAAAAATTGTAAAATTCCATAAAATGGGATAATATCAACCAAAATATATGATGAAAGTATAGTTTTCACATTGGGATGTATGTATTAGACCACTAGTAACTCATGTCCAGTATATTTGCATTGTAATAACATCCTAGATGGTCACGCCGCTGTAAATGTACAAAATAGTCTATATACATGAGTGTATGATAATCCAAAATAGATATTGTAAGAGTGTATATTACATCGTAAACTTCTAAGCTATTGCTTTTAGATATAAGGTCTACCTCTGTGACAATTTTTATTCAGTATCACTTTCCAAAATGGATGCCAGAATGGATAAGTGGATGTTAAATGACCTAAAACAATTGTTTTGTATTGTAAATGACCATACTATATGTAATACCAATACCCCAAATATAAGGGGATGATGAAGCCTTAGAGGCTGTATATCTAGTTTGAGTATTCTTAAATATCCAATATCCAAGATGGCTGCAAAAGATTAAAATAGCCGAAACACAGTATAAGTTTATTGTTAGTGTCACATTAGATATGACCAAATGATTATATCTACAGATTTTAATCCATCCAGTAAGCGTATTTGTATATATGTGACAAGGTATGATTGAATGGTATAGACTCCATTTTGACAATGTAATATTATTACCTCCAAATGGTCAATAAAATCACCTCCAAATGGTCAAAATAATTATCACGGGTGGCCACCAATTCTCTAAAATATGGCCAAAATGGAGTCAATACCATTCAATTATACCTTGTCACATACAGATACATTTACTGGGTGGATTAAAATCTATAGACATAATATTTGGGTCATATCTAATGTAACACTAACAATAACATAATTCTGTTTTTCAGTTATTTTATCCTTTTGCAACCATCTTGGATATTTTAAAATACTCAAACTAAATCTACAGCACCGAGGCTTTATAATATACATATATTGAATGCTGTCCCATTCGATTTGGGGGTATTGGTATTACATATAGTATGGTCATTTACAATACAAAACAATTATTTTAGGTCATTTAATCAACTTATCCAATCTGGCAGCCATTTTGGAAAGTGATACTGAATCAAAATTGTCACAGAGGTGGGCCTTATATCTAAAAGCAATACCGTAGCAGTTTAGAACATACTATTTGATGAATGTGATGTTATCTATTTTGGATTATCATACACTCATGTGGACTATTTTTTACATTTACTGCGGCCATTTTGGTGGCCATCTTGGATTTAAAGTATGTTATTACAATGCAAATATACTGGATATGAGTTACTAGGTCTAGTACATACATCCCGATGTTAAACTACTTTCATCATATATTTTGGTTGATATTATCCCATTTTATGGAATTTGGGCTGATTACCCAAGATATTCGTATTCCTCATGAAATTCTGGTCTAGAAAAACCACATAAGATAAAGAACTCCTCCAAGTCCATTTTTAGCCTGGTCTATCATTTTCAAATCAAGATCGGATCAATTGTGAAAACTACGTCATCAAAATGTGAAAGTTAGGAACTATCTAATAAATTGACCTTGTTATTCTACTTAGGAAAAAAAAAAAAGCTCGATGTGAAAAGGCATATAGTGAACAGGAGAACGTCTTTATCAGTGTAACTTGTCCTCCTACAGTATCCCACATCCCACTCTGGGATTTAAAATGAAATTGGACCAAAACGGCAGCTATTGGATATACGCCATGTCATAAGGAATTACCAGATACCAAGTACGAGATATAATCCCCCTATCCACCTGTTTCTAAGGCCCAAGGTGTCTGATAGGAAAATCATTGGTTTATCAATAGCAGCACATCAAAAGAAGACACGCATCTCAGTGGATCCCAACTGTAATATGCGTGCTTTCTCTTTCAATTTCAATTTCATGAATTTCCCGATATCGATGTGAATTGTACGTTGCCGTAAACACTCACCGTGACGGGTTGTCTAGGGTTTCGGTTTTTCTGACTACTCTCATCAGTTTTCCTCGACATATTTGTCGGGTTATATTACACAATCGAATCGGAATGTATGACACGTATTTGAAAAGAAAAATAATCAAAGAGGCAAACTCCTTGAATTAGACAAAGTCAACCGAACAAAACGTTGTGCCGCCTTCAAAGAAATGGGATCAATACTTTTGCTAAGAACGCCCTGCGGAGATCATTCCGTCTAACGAGTAATCGATAACTGAAAGCGATATCTAGATTATTAAGGTTCAGAGGTTAGCTTGGTAATTTAAATGTAAAATGATCGAAGAGGCTCTTGATTTAGAGAAAGTCAAACAGGCAATACCTTGTGTGCTTTTTAAAGTGATCGGATCTATAGTGTTCATAATAATAAGAACACACAGTGGAGCTCATTTCGATTAACGTAAGAAGAAAAGACTAACAAGTAAATGAGAACTGAAAGCCATATCTGGATTAAAGGTCAAAGGTTAACGTCACAGCAAACCTAAATCTAGATGTGTAGTGTAATGGGTTCCGGTGCGTCGATCGTTATGATTTTTTTTATAATTTCTATTATATCAACTCTGTCGGGACGTCAAATCCGCAAAAAATGTAGGCCAACTCGTTAAAATAATAAAAATGTCATTTCGGGAATCACAAATCCCTGAAACACCATTGCAAATTATTTCGATTGAAAAATCAAACACTTTCAAACAGATTGAAGTACCGAAATAGTGGATAATGCTGTCGTTCAATGTGCTTTTAAATCACTCGCCAATACTACTCATGTTACAATTAGCTCAACAATGAAACGTCGATTAATCTGAAGACCTATCTCTAAAGTAGGACACCGATATAAACTTAAGCTTATAAAAGAGCGATTGAAAACCATTTCATACAATCTTAACAACATTATATTTATAAGGAGGACATTAGTGCGTATAATATCATCACTTTCGGCCCACTCAAGTCTTTGATTGACAAAATAAGAACAGCAGTATGTTTGAGGAGCCTATGGAAGTTGATTTTATTCGCCGCGATTGTGGTTAGACATTTGTAACGAATATGTTGATTTTATTCGCCGCAATTATGATTTGACTTTTGTAACGATTAATATTTTACATGGAAGGACGGCAAAAAGCTTATTCCTGGTAAATCTTTATTTAGTCAAGATTGACCGCCACCTATACAGCGTATCTCCAAAAACTGGGTCCAAAAACTGAAAATAATTTAAGAAGTAGGCAACATAGCTGCTTCATATTTAGGGACATAAAGGTATTTTGGATCAATATTACGTATTAATATAAAATCCCAAATGTTAACAAATGGACTTTAAACTTAGTTTGACCAAAATTTTTTTAAGCCCAACACGCGACTTTTCATTGTTCTTGCGTTAAGAAACTCAAAGTTTGAACTTGAATTTGTTTAAAAACTAGTGTAATTTCAGATTTTGTCAAATATAAAGTTCAAATTTAAAAAAGAATTACAATTATATAGCAGATTTTAGTTTAATATGTAGCCCAATGGGGCTAAAGACCGACATACTATGCCAATAGCAGGAGTGTTGCAGCGTGGTTACAGCGAGTGCCTTTTCGGATCGTCTAGACAGTTGGTCCAGTTGGCCCTATTCACGCCATGTTCACACTATGTTCACACACAAATACTAGCATGATAGCCAATTCAATATCAGCCCCTGTCAGACCATGGTCAGACAATATCTGAAACTTGGCTCAAACTATACTGGACGATGGAACGTATGATCCGCAAATAAGTAGTGTAAGTGTATAAATATACGCAAATCCATCAATCAAGTACAATAGGCAATTTTCACGTCAAACTATTTGGTTATTATTATCAACGTATTTTAATATTCATGCCACAAAGATGAATCATCAGAGGCTAACAGTGTTCTGATTTATATTGTTTAAATATTTGTTTCTTAAAAAACAATTTAAGGCATTTATTTCTTATAAGTAGTATTTTGTTGGGCAATAGATTTGTCTTCTTTTCAAAACATCGAAAGCCGTTTTAAACTGCATCGTGCATGACAAATAAAGCGACCAGAGGGCGTTTTTAAGAACAGTTTCAATAAATAGCGATAATATCCAACATATTTTAACACTGTTTTAAAGATGTATGTTCCGATCACTTTTTTTGGCTATGCTTTTTTTTCACATCAAGATATTTTGATATCAGAAGAATCCCCATATTTGTCTCATTATGTCTGTAAAATCTTAGGGGCCAGAAATACTCCATTTAAAAATTATAGGCTAAAATGTGGTGACATACTGCCAAAGGTGGTTAACCACCCGCCAGTTTGTGTACTACTCAATGGGCAAATGTATTGTAACCTTGTGCTTCTAAAATAAGAACCATCTGTGCTATGCAACTCAAACTTTGGAATGCGACAATTTCCACGTAAAATAGAAAATCAGAACCTATCTTTAATCAAGTTTTGCTGTGTTTTTGTGAGTAGAAATAACAATAATGGCCATTTTTAATATTCATCCTGAATTCTGAAGTAAATTATATTTAAAAAAAAATCTTCAACACTACTGCGTTTCACAATATCAAATGCAGCCCTGAAATAATCAACATTTATGAGAATAAACGTAAAATTCATCCAATTATTTAAACCATAGGTTCAGTGCCTTATTATCTCACCGTCATTATTGGAGGCGCTAACATTACCACCTTGCCGTGAGATGTAAATCACACGGTCAATATATCAATTCTCAAATCTTGATATTTAAGTAATTAGGACGCGTATCACTTTTTGCAACTTTTAAAATCTCGTCTTTTTAATTGTTATTACAAAAACAGTGAGTCATATGGCAAAACCAATTACAGAGGTGGCTTTATAAAAAGATCTATTACAGCAAGTACGAGCGAAGAGTGGCAAATTAATAAAGTGGTGGGATCTTCTCGAGAAAAACTTTCTTTTTTATTTCTTGCGTAGAATGAAAAACGAGGACACTCTTGTTTTGACCTAGTATTCTAGGGCGTCTGATGCAGCAGGAAGCTAATAGTGCATTTGATTAATGATAACTAAGTGAATATCATATTAATAACCGCCTTTATCGTCTACCCAATTTGCATACCGTCTTGTTCGATTAAGTGTTTTTGTTCCTTCCTCTAGGGCATATTGTCGTTAGTCTTAACCTGTAATATTTAACAAAAACACGTAAACAACTCAGACAACTAAAATTGACGACTGATTAAGAGATGCCTTAAACGTTTTGTTTTAAGCAACAAATATTTATGAGGCCAGCGAAAAACACCGGATCTAAGGACAGACGACCTCTTCAAGTTTTATCAGGGTTGATCGGGTTGGTGGTTTCTATCTATTTTTATTTATTCATTTATTTGACTTAATTTACCTCATAATTACATGAATTAAAAACAAAAAACCCAGAAAAGACTGCCATCATCGTCTGTTTTCTATGCCTACCGTCGGCTTCCGTTAATTGGTTTGGTTTTCCCTAAGAATTCGAAAAAAGTACATTCGTATGATGAATGTTTCCCATACCATACTCCGGCACCAGTTATAAATCACTTAAAATATAATGGCTTGGCAAATAATCCCACTGTTATTAAATCGAAGGAAGAGTGTCTGGTAAGATTGAAGGGTGTCTGAAAATGTGCGATTGCCTAATTTTTTTGTGTTAAAAATTCGCGGGTAGCACGATAAATACACACGGCATGACAACATTTTATTTTTCCTAATGAAAGCAGAGAATATAAAGTTTATAGTTTTGTCGGGTACGTCAAACAGCCTTTTTGCTCGTCCATTTTACCCGGGGTTCCCCATAGCACACTATTCATTCTAATCACAATGTAAAATGTAATAACCAACGCGATGGCTCTGTCTGTAATTAATATCATTGATTGAATTTTACCAGACCTCGCAGTGAGGATCCATCGTATACCTGCTTGTGATTACGTAGAATTCGTCAATGATTTGTTTTCTTGTATATGTGTCTAACGACGTCACTTTAAGCAAGCAGAGCGTGACATTATGACGTAATATTGTTATTTGCATGTTCGTCACGAAGCATAACTATTGTGACGTCTTAATTAAGAAAAGACGGACCAAAACTTAAATATTGTATATGACCACACTTTTTTCATGGTATTTATATTCTACATAATCTCTGATTGGTCATTGACAAAATATTGTCTATTACAGACCTTCCTGTGTGACCAATCACAAAAGGTCTTAGTTGAACTTACAAAATAGAAACACCACCAACTTCTATCACATATCTGTGATTGGCTCTATAATTGCCGTTGCATTTTTACGTCCAATTAACATAGGTTTATAGAGGGCGATAAACCTTCAGGGTTAACATTCATTCGTTATGATTATATTCATCATGTTCATGGACATGTATGTTCAGCTTTACACAGACGTTCCCGATGTTACATTCATGATGTATTTTAATTTAACGTCATGGTGCACAAAGGCCACAACAAATATCGAATATAGAATTCATATCCATAGAATGTGATATTTGCGAAATTATTTGTATTGCAACATTATTTTCCACCCGCATTATGTTAGGCCCGTTTTGATAGCAATGACCGGCAAATCTAGCTCTACGTTCTCTGATCTTATCCGAGACTTTTGGCATATCTCCGTACAGGTCCTCATTTGTCACATGCTGTCTCCAGTTGATGTTGAACAAGGTTCTTAGCATTCCAGTGTAACATACGTCCAGCTGTTTCCTAAGCTTTGGGGTGACTGTCCATGCCTCACACCCATAGAGGAGGACTGATTCTACTGTAGCTATGAACAGCCTTTTTTAGGCTTTTCTGGATAATGATTTAGCCTGCCATAACTGAGTAAGTTTGCCACAAGCTCTCCATGCAGCTGTTTTGCATGTTTTAATGTCCTATTCAGATCTATTCATCAAGACTCCAAGGTATTTGAAGTCCTTCACTTTACCAAGGAGCGTGTTTCCGCTTGTGGTGACAGGCACTTGTTCTGGTAGAAGTAAATATACTTCGTCTTTGCTGCTTGGTGATAATATAACCTAAATGTTCCTGCTGTATAATGGGTTTTACATAATGGCAGCGCTTTGGTCCTGTATTGGTCCGATCCATCAACATATACGCATGATAGTATTAAAAATCATCCAAGTAGTAACTTGGTGTTGCCATATTTCGTCGGTTGTATTACATAGTGACGTATGTTGATTTTTTACGAAATTAAGTGAATAGGTACTAAATATAAAATTCTTCAAACTTACCAAGTTTCGAAGCTCATAATTACTTAGGTAATTGAAAACCTTAAATACAATTTTGACCGTTTTTGACGTAGGTTGAGAACATAGACTTTTTTTTTCTTTCCCATTGTAACGGATGCTAAGCCCTCTGTCATAGAAGTATTTCAGTATATCTGAAGACGGGTATTTCAAACACTATTTCTTATCAAAATTGAATTCTCAAATTCATTACTGATGCATTTCAAACGAGATTTTCTCAGAAACAAGATTTGTTCAAGATCCGTCATTATGTAATGTACCCGACGTTTATGCTTAAATTGTTCCTCGTATAAAACACGTTTATTATATATCTATTATTTGGTTTACTCATCCAAAAGGTGTTATTGGCCATTAGGTCTCATAAAGTCGTGGTAACCAAAACTGTAATGTGTCGATATAGACCATAAGTTAATAAAGTGCACAGGGGTGGCCATTATACAGCGTGTATCAGAAAAACAAAATTTGTAATTCTTTTTCACAAATAAATAATTATAGGAACTCTTTACACATTAAACATGGAAAAGGTAAAAAAACACGTCTTGTGATAATTTCATCATCTAAGGGATTATGAAAACATGCAATAACCGATTGGGTCGATCTTACTGCAATGCGTAACAAGATTTGAACACACGATTTACTTCTGAGTTAATTTAATGTTCTATATTGATCAAACACAATTCCGAATGTCCCATTTTTGCTGATACACTCTCTTGTAATACGTACGAAGCAGTTAGACAAGACAAAGTAGATATTCTCCCCTTGCTGCATGGAAACCATAAATACTGGAACTATACAGTAGCCAACTCTGTCAATGCATTTTTCTTGCATGCGTGGACGCAGATGTGTTATTTTCGAACACAACCCTTAGCTGGTTAGCTGAGATATACACAAGAGACGAAACAATGTCCTTATACAATTCCTTGATGTCTCATAGCGTATAGGTTAATCACTGGGAAATCTGTGCACGTAAGCGCTTCCTATACAAAGGTGGCATTCAGTCTTTTACAATTTGTCTTTGTTTCGAATCCATGTTGTTCTTTGCAGTTGTTTAAGGTGCAAAATCTGATGCTCACACTTTCATAAGTTCTTCTTTTATGGAAGGATACGTTCCAATAAACGTCAAATAACTTAAAATTCACAGTGCCTTTGAAAAAGTACTTTGTAAGAATGGATCATTTTTTTTAAACTGTGCTATAAAAAGGTGCTAACGTTGCTACAGTTGCTCAGACGATTATTTTTCGAATTCTTACAAGGTGAAAAGATTGAATTGAACAACATTCCCGCAAAATGTTTTACCCTTAAACTCGTAAAACATATTTGTTTAATGTGTTAAAATTACATATTTCCACAGTAACAGTGTATAGAAATGTTCAAAATGGCGAATTAGAATCACAGTACCCGAGAGACATTTATCTATCAATCTATAGACTACTTGGCAAAACAGGTTAGCTTGTTATCGCGCCAAGGACATTTGAATGGTGTTTTGGCACGATGACTGACTCCTTTGATTAACTGATAATTAGGTTAAATGTATCAGTAACCAACCACATGTATTTTTGTTTCTTGTAAATTAGTTCTTGGACAAGGGTTATATTAATGATGGGCTATTGCTGAAATTGGTAATGTTCAAATAGTAGTTTGGAATCCTAATACTCAGGAGACAGTTATTAAAGTGGTAATTTGTACTGTCTGTCAATGATGTGTACTGGAAATTTGACTGGGTTCCAAGGTTTATTCTATAATTGGGTTAAGCGAATCAGTAACACTAAACAACATGCTATATATATTTGGGTGTTTCGCTTAAATCAGATCTCTTGCTAGTCTAGGGTTGATAACAAGGTTTTCTAGAAATGGGCTGATGTTTAAACTGAAAATGTTCAGATTTATGCTTTTAAAATCGTCGTCGTCGTGTTCATTAATTTTGAGCTTCGAAACTTGGTAAGTTTGAAGAATTTTATATTTACCTATTCACTTAATTTCGGAAAAATGGGAAGAAATCAACATACGTCACTATGTAATACACCCGATGAAATATGGAAATATCAAGTTACTACTTGGATGATTGCTAATACTTGGCTGCCAAATACTATGTTGTTGGATCGGACCAATACAGGACCAAAGCGCTGCCATTATGTAAAGCCCATAAAAGCAACATTTAGGTTATAATATTATCATCAAGTAGTTCTCAGCAAAAACTTCATTAACAACTTAATTTAAATTCTACAAGTATGGAGTCATGGGCCATTGAGTGAATATATTTAGCGTTCGTGTTTGAAGCGGTTTGATTGCTACAAAGAAACAATTTGCGTTCAATGAAAGGACCCCGAAAGAATATATTATTTCCTAACGATTAAAATGGGCCTAACAGGTGCAAAATGATGTTGCAATACAAATAATATCGCAAATATCACATTCTATGGATATGAATTATTTACTATATATTTGTGGCCTTTGTGCACCATCACGTTAGATTAAAAATAAAAAATAAAAATACATCAAGAATGTTATAGTGGAAACGTCTGTGTAAAGATGAATATACATGTCCATGAATATAATCATAATGAATTAATGTTAACCCCGAGGGTTTATCGCCCTCTATAAACTTATCACGTTAATTGGTCGTAAAAAGTACAATATAGAGCCAATCACAGATATGTGATAGAAGTTGGTGGTGTTTCTATTTTGTAAGTTCCACTAAGATCTGTTGTTTGGTCACACAGGCAGGTCTGTAATAGACAATATTTGTCAATGACCAATCAGAGATTCGTGCACGTAGCATACCGGTATATTATGGTTAATACTATAAATACCATGACAAAAGTGTGGTCATACACAATATTAAGTTTTGGTCCGTCATTTGTGATGCGATCTGTGAAAACCCGCCACATGGTAGCATTTTTCATATTGGAGATATTTATATCATAAGAAAGTTAATACTGTGCTGATTACAGAACTGTTTCGATCATTTTTCTATGATCACTACAAAAAAAGTTTTGAGCAAATGATGATTGTGATGTCATAAAAAGCTGCAAAACAAGAAATCATGAAAACAGGCCAAAAAAGATACATAATTGAATAGAATAACATTATAATTTTAATAATAAAAGTGACTTAAGTAAGTTTTTGAAGGTAAAATTTCATGAAAGATGATGACTCAAAGTATTGGAGTTTAATTTTCTTTAAACAAAATCTAAAAAATGAAATTTAAAAAAAATCTTTTTTTATTTTATTTTAATTTTAATTTTACCCATAATCCCTAGTTCACATTTGCGACATCCGACGGGTATTCACAGATCGCATCACATTTGTTAATCAAGACGTAACAATGTTTATGCTATGTGACACGAACATTCGTGGTAATGTTATCCCAAACATGCATATAACAGCATTACGTCATAATGTTACGCTCTGCCTTTACTTAAGTGACGTCCTTAGACACATATACAAGGAAATAAATCATTGAAGAATTTTTTACGTAATCACAAGCATGTATACGATGGATCCTCTGTGGCTGAGGTCTGGTAAAATTCAATCAATGATATTAATTACAGACAGAGCCATCGCGTTGGTTATTACATTTTACATTGTGATTATAATGAATAGTATGCTATGGGGAACCCCCGGGTAAGTAAGAGGAAAAGGAACTGTTTGACGGACCCGGCAGATCCATACTTTATGTTCTCTTTTTGCTAGGGCAAAACATTGATGCCAAGAAACTAAAGAGAGGAAAAAGCAAAACAAGATATATAACACAAATCTACCCCTTCTGGATTATAAGTGAAAAAGTCTTCTTTTACGATTCTTTTAAAATTTATAGGCTTTTTTGTCTCTTGAAAATTAGTTCTTGGACAAGGGTTATATTTAATACTGGATTATTGCTGAAACTGATGTTCAAAAGCAGTTTGGAATCCGAATACCCACGAGATAGTTATTAGAGTGGTAATGTGTACGCCTGTCGATGATAGTGTACTTGAAATTTGTCTGGGTCCCAAGGTCATTCAAAAAATGTGACTTAATCATGTTGCTTCTTGCTTCGTGCATTTTAAAAGCTTTACTTTCATACTGAGAGAATTGGACCAAGCCGATTTTGCTTCCTCATGTTTGCTGAAGCATATCTCCCGTTCTAAATAACCAATTGGAACGCATTAAAATGCAAATGAAAGCTTATTTACTCAGCTTTCACTTAAATTATATCTCTGGCTAGTCTAAGATTAATAACAATGTTTTCTAGAAATGGGCTTATGTTGAAACTGAAAATGTTAAGATTTATGGTTTTAGAATCGTCGTCATCGTATTCATGTGAATCATGGCTGATTGTTGTCTATTTTATTACTTACGATGATTGCTAGTAAGAGATAGACCCGTTGTTATATAAAACAATATAAAACAGCCCTATAATTAGGGTATGTTTGAAAGTGGCATTCTGCGTAAATGTCACGTCACTCATAATGCAGTGATATAATGAGTAGGTTCCACGATTAATTCAATAATCGGGTTAAATGAACAAGTAACACTTAAACAAGCTTTATTGTTTTCCGCGTAAATCAAAACACTGGTATAGATTACGGTTAATAACAATATTTTTAGAAATGGACCAATTTAGAGACTGACAATATGTATGGGATTTTAGAATCAGAGTTTACCGAAAGGTCCTTGTAGTGGGCGAGTGCATACTATATGGCGAAATAACAACCACAGTTTGATAAATGAACAAGTAGCAGTAAAGCTCAGTGAGCCACAAGCTTTAAAGTTTAGTGTTGTGCTTTCAGAGAGAGAAACAACAACAACGACAACAACAACAACAACAACAACAACAACAACAACAACAACAACAACAACAACAACAACAACAACAACAACAACAAACGGGTATTTAGGACGCTATTTACATATGTACCATAGCGTTTACAAGAAAATATAAGTTAAAATAAAAAAGTCTTAAGATTACTTTTAAAAGTCTCCGTTGACTGAGCAGTTCTGAGGTGTATTGGCAGGGAGTTCCAGGCCTTTGCAGCAGTAACCTTAAAACTGCGATCACCTATAGTAAGGTTGGATCTGGGAACAACCAGCCGGTTAGTGTCCATCGCAGATCGTAGGGAGCGAGCAGGGACATACACAGAGAACTTGCTTAATTCGAGTTGTGTTCTCGATCTACAATGGCTCTCCACACCTTCCTGTCCTGCATTGCTGTCTTTAAGTCTCCTACATCCAAACCAGTGAACAGAGAACTGCTCAGCCAAATAGGGAGGAGCCAAGTTGTTTAAAGCCTTAAATATGTACAAAACTACTTTATACACAATCCTTTGTTGAACTGAAAGAGAGGTGGTGTTCAATCAACGTTGGCCAAATAAGATTAACATAAAAAATAGTTAGTAATTTCCTTCTTTTTGGTCAATTAAGATGAATTGGTCATTTCTAGTATAGTGAAACACATTTCGTTGTAGTTGAAAACAAGTTACGCTTAGTTTAAAAAGAGAATTTCACGACAACAAATGCAACATTGAAATAATCCTCATCCATGGGAATAAACTTACGTCTGTACGTTGAGACTGAGAGCGCCCTTTTTTCGTCGCCTTTAAGGCGTTATTAGAAATTACATCCTCAAACGCAAATTGTTATAATTCTCAGTTTCTGTCCCTTATAATCAAGCCGTCATAAATTCCGTTGCAAAACCTCGAAATATAGCTCACACGGTGTAAATATTAATTTCAAGATACTATTCATTTTCAAATCCTAGGGATTAGGCAGTCTATCGCCTCGTCAATGACAAGATCTTTTCATTTAGTTTTGAAGACGTTAAGATCAGAACTCACATGGCAAAAGCAATTATAGAGGTGTTTTTGAAACGATCTATTACAATGATTTTGAGAGTAAGAGTGGCAAATGAACAATATGTTTGGCTATTCTCCAGAATGTCTACTTCTTGCTTAAGTTAAAAAAGGACAGTCTTGTGCTGACCTACTAGTCTAGGATGTCTGATGCAATTGCAGGCTAATAATTCATTTTTATAAATAATTGTGATACTAACAAAATGAATATAATATTAATGACCGCCTTCATCGTCTGCATACCGTCTTTTTCCATCAAGTGTTTTGGCTTCTTCCTGCAGGGTATGATTTCGTTAAGCCTACCTACTAAATGTGTAATAATGAATAACGAACCATATAAATTATCAGACAACACAACTTTGACGAATGCTTAAGTAATAATTGCTTAGACATATAAGAAATGAAGTTGGCAATATTTATAACACGGGGTGAAAACCCCTGTTCTTTGGTTTGTTTGGTCATTTTTAATTTAACTTCTTGAAAATTGGGGTAGCCTGTTGGATCGGATGGCTGGTTGTTCTTGAAATCCTTGAAAATGTTGGTAAATTTGACAATTTCCCAACAATCGTTCCAACATTTCTGTACATTTTTAAACAATAAAATCACACATTGAAATCCAATTTTTAACAAAATAAAATATATGTAAAATGGTCAAATATTCAAGATATTATTTAAAAATGAATATCATGTAAGGGGAGACGTCAAAACTCGACCGCCCGTTGACTGCCGGTTACGGGCGGTTCCGCCTGGTTCTTTCAGGTCAAATGTTTTACTGGTATATGAATATTCGCGCATGCAACACTGAACAACCGCCGGTTGACTTAATGCTGTAATCTGACCAATTTACACTATCAATCTGTTACTTTGCGGTCATAATAGCTCTCTCTATAATCGTTCTATAAAAAAAAAACATTCATAGACTTTCGGTATTGATTTTAAAAAGTTAATTGAGCTATAAACAGATTGAAAAAGCCAACCCCAGCGAAAATCAATAGCTGTATTGTACTGGTTGTCAACTTAGACTTTTAAGTCTTAAAAGAGCCCATTACTTCAAGATGTTATTGCTCACGTGTGTGACGATCCGCTTTCAACCGGTCGTGTTCACCAGAGTGTTACTATTTGACCTCATTATGTGTGTATATTATAACAGACGACACGTTTTGTGAGAACCGAACGGAACCGGCCGTAACCGGCGGTTGCCGGGCGGTCGAGTTTTGACGTGATCCCTAAATAATTGCCTTCTGCCCAATTTACATACCGACTTGTTCTATCAAGTGGTTTTGTTTCTTCCTGTATGGTATGATGTCGTTACAGTCTAAAACTAATAAACGTTTAACAATAATAAGCCGTAAACAAATCAACCAACTCTAAAATCAACCAACTCTAAGTTCTTGACTGATAAAGTTATGTCTTAAATGCTTAGTTGTATAAAGGGATAGCCCCGTATATTAAAGGGATACACAGTGGTGTTGAAGAATCTATTTTTTATAAAATTTACTTCAGAATTTAAGATGAACATTAATAATGCTCATTTTTATTGTTACCACTCACGAAATCACGAAAGCCTTATGCCTAGCATATTTATATTGTGACTGTTTATAGCTTGGGAGCGCACATGGCTATGAAAAACGTTGAAACACATATGACCTTCAATCAAAATCAAGGTCAAAGGTCAATTAACCACCCATGTGATTGTTGGCAAGGATGTCCACTTAGGTTGTAATTCTACCGACTTCAAAGAACATTTTGGCACTCAGTCAAGATTTGTTATACCGAATTTCATTTTGAGCTGGGCGTTAGTAAGAATTTCACGACAACAAATGCAACATTGAAATAATCCACATCCATGGGAATAAACTTACGTATGTACGTTGACACTGAGGGCGCCCTTTAGTTAATAAACTCAACTAAGGCGACGAAAAAAACGTAGAACAGGGATTCTTTTTTCGTCGCCTAAAGGCGTTATTAGAAATTACATCCTCAAACGCAAATTGTTACAATTCTCTGTTTTTGTCCCTTATAATCAAGCCGTCATAAATTCCGTTGCAAAACCTCGAAATGTAGCTCACACGATGTAAATATCTATTGCAACATACTATTCATTTTCAAATCTTAGGGATTAGGGAGGCTATCACCTCGTCAATGACAGGATCTTTTCATTTGGTTTTGAAGACGTTAAGATCAGAACTCACATTGCAAAAGCAATTATAGAGGTGTTGTTTTGAAACGATATATTACAATGATATTGAAAGTAAGAGTGGCAAATTAACAATATGTTTGGCTATTTGCCTGAATGTCTTACTAGTACCTCTTGCTTAGTTTAAAAAGAGGACACCTTGTGTTGACCCATTATTCTAGTATATCTGATGCATCAGCAGGCTAATAATGCTTTTATATTAATAACTGTCTTAACAAAATGAATATCATATTAATAACCGCCTTTTTATTGTCTGCATACCGTCTTTTTCCATCAAGTGTTTTGGCTTCTTCCTGTAGGGTATGCTTTCGTTGTAATTCTACCAACTTCAAAGAGCATTTTGGCACTCAGTCAAGATTTGTTATACCGAATTTTATTTTGAGCTGGGCGTTAGTAAGAATTTCACGACAACAAATGCAACATTGAAATAATCCACATCCATGGGAATAAACTTACGTATGTACGTTGACACTGAGGGCGCCCTTGAGTTGATAAATTCAACTAAGGCGACGACTAGGGGGGGCTGGGGTACCGCGCCATTTTGCAATATTTTGCGAAATCGATCGTGGTTATCACGTGATACGTATCGTGGAAAAATAATGTACACTGTTTTAACGAAATGCACTGTGGGATTGTGTTACCAGCCTAAAATTATAGAGGTCGCAAACTTGCTTATATTGAGCCTAGCTATAACAAGCTAAAAGTGACATCTCTAAATGTATTACCAAAGTGTGAAATTGTTGGACACACTGGTAAAATGGTTTTACAACAAGTTTTGCTATCATATTATCAAACTGAACTCAAGTTAAATCACTCTATATCGAGCAATAATATAATTGTTTACGCATTTTAATTGTTTAGTTTAGACAAAGTTAAATAAATCAAGGATACATTTATGATAGATAAATAAATAAAAAGAAAACTATAAACGCATGGGCGGCATTTATAATTGAAAAAAATTGACATAACAATGATGTTACATTAATATACCATCAAGTTTAAAAAATAGAAAAATAATGGGAAAATTCGAACCCGTGATTTCCGATTGCTACGACATGGCCAACCTACGCACGCCACAGAGATTTACGACTGTAATTGTGATAGTTTTATTATTTAACTATGTCCATTTATTTATAACGAACGGATTTTTATTGTGCCATTTTTGCCAAATGTGTGTGTTGCTCTCGCACAAAATGTGTTTGTAATTTGATTATAATTCTTATTTTTAAAAGAATGGTAATTTTTTTTGACATTTTCGAGAAAAAAATGGCGTAACCCTGATACGGTAAACGCCAGCAGTGTGGTGTCCGCGTGGGCAAGCATACAGATGATGCTAAGCAAATCCAGCATATAAAACAAAAAGTGCTCCTAATGGGACTCGAACCCACAACCTCTCGCTCCTCAAGCGACTATCTTTCCACTAGACTAACCGTGCTAATTGAAAAAATGTAACGCAAATAATTTATTTATATCATGGGTCATGGGTTAATGCACTGTGTTAAATTCTACAATCCCGGCCGCCACTCTGTTCAAAGGCACAAAAAAGTTGACTTGTTTTATGCTTTTTTTGCAATCCTGAGGTGTGCAGTTCGATTTTCTTTCTCGAATTGTTTAGAAAACCATCCATTTTAGAACATCTGAAATTTAAAATGAACTGCACACCTGGGAAAGTATGATGCCAAGGGCATATTTTTTGCACGTAAATCCAATACAAGAGTTCTGAAAATCGACAAAAATATGACGTCATAACCATTGCTTCGGGACAAAATGGCGCGGTACCCCACCCCCCCCTAGGCGACGACAAAAAAACGTAGAACAGGGATTCTTTTTTCGTCGCCTAAAGGCGTTATTAGAATTACATCCTCAAACGCAAATTGTTACAATTCTCAGTTTTTGTCCCTTATAATTAAGCCGTCATAAATTCCGTTGCAAAACCTCGAAATGTAGCTCACACGGTGTAAATATCAATTGCAAGATACTATTCATTTTCAAATCTTAGGGATTAGGGAGTCTATCACCTCGTCAATGACAAGATCTTTTCATTTAGTTTTGAAGACGTTAAAATCAGAACTCACATGGCAAAAGCAATTATAGAGGTGTTTTTTGAAACGATCTATTACAATAATTTTGAGAGTAAGAGTACGTGGCAAATTAACAATATGTTCGGCTATTTTCCAGAATGTCTACTTCTTGCTTAGGATGAAAAGAGGACAGTCTTGTGCTGACCTACTAGTCTAGGATGTCTGATGCAATTGCAGGCTAATAATTCATTTTTATAAATAATTGTGATACTAACAAAATTAATATAATATTAATAACCGCCTTCATCGTCTGCATACCGTCTTTTTCCAACAAGTGTTTTGGCTTCCTGCAGGGTATGATTTCGTTAAGCTTAGTTACCTACTAAATGTGTAATAATGAATAATGAACCATATAAATTATCAGACAACACAACTTTGACGAATGCCTAAGTAATAATTGCTTAGACATATAAGAAATGAAGTTGGCAATATTTATAACACGGGGTGAAAACCCCTGTTCTTTGGTTTGTTTGGGCATTTTTAATTTAATTTCTTGAAAATTGGGGTAGCCTGTAGGATCGGTTGGCTGGTTGTTCTTCAAATCCTTGAAAATGTTGGTAAATTTGACAATTTTCCAACAATCGTTCCAACATTTCTGTACATTTTCAAACAATTAAAACACACAATGAAATCCAATTTTTATCAAAATAAAATAAATGTAAAATGGTCAAATATTCAAGATATTATTTCAAAATGAATATCATGTAAATTATTGCCTTGATCTTCTGCCCAATTTACAAACCGACTTGCTCTATCAAGTGGTTTTGTTTCTTCCTGTAGGGTATGATGTCGCTACACAGTCTAAAACTACTAAACGTACGAGATGTATAACTATAATTAATTAAAGCCGTAAACAAATCTACCAACTCTCAGTTCCTGACTTGTTAAGTTATGTCTTAAATGCTTAGGTGTATAAGGGATATTCTTGTATATTAAAGGGATACACAGTGGTGTTGAAGAATTTTTTAAAAATATAATTTACTTCAGAATTTAAAGACCCAGGCATCTACTAAATCTTGGAAAATCTGACTGTAAATCTTACTATATAATATTTTCAGAATACAGAATCTATGGTGTTAATTCAATAAAAAATGGACATTGTTAAAATTACATTTTTACGTTTATTATCGTTTATCTTTGTTATATCAACTGATTTATATGAACAATATTTGAAAATACATTTAACCATATTTTTAAAAAAGAATCGGAGTCTTCTGAACATGGATATCAAGAGTAAAAGGCATTTAAAACATTTGGTATTGCAGCGCCCTCTATTGCTCAAATATGTCAGATTGGCAGATTGGCTGGATTAAGCCACTGGTGGACTGAGTAGATGCCTGGGTCTTTAAGATGAACATTGATAAGGGTCATTTTTGCTGTTACCACTCACGAAATCTCGAAAGCCTTATGCCCAGCATATTTATAGTGTGACTGTTTAGCTTGGGAGCGCACATGGCTTTGAAACACACTGAAACACATGTATTACTTCGTTTTCATTTGACAGGATCTTTTCATTTAGTTTTGACGTTAAGATCAGAACTCACATGGCAAAAGCAATTATAGAGGTGTTTTTTTGAATAGATCTATTACAATGATTTTGAGAGTAAGAGTGGCAAATTAACAATATGTTTGGCTATTCTCCAGAATGTCTTACTATTACTTCTTGCTTAGTTAAAAAAGAGGACACCTTGTGTTGACCAACTATTCTAGTATATCTGATGCAACAGCAGGCTAATAATGCTTTTCTTTATTAATAATTGGGTTACTAACAAAATGAATATAATATTAATAACCGCCTTCATCGTCTGCATACCGTCTTTTCCCGTCAAGTGTTTTGCTTCTTCCTGCAGGGTATGATTTCGTAAAACCAACTAAATGTGTAATAAATGAATAATAAACCATACAAATTATCAGACAACACAACTTTGACGAATGGTTAAGGGTCCATATCCAAACTCTCAGTGCTTTTAAAGCATTTTTCTAGCGATTTAAAAGCGCTTTTCCAACGGTATTTCGTTCTATTGTTAAAAGCATCGGAAAAAGATCGGTGATTAACTAGAAACCTCTCTACTTATCTGGCGTTAACAATAGAACTATTGTAGTACTCTCGATGGCTGCATTAGTGAAGCAGACAGATCAAAGGCGCAAGGAAGGTTGTGTTATATTCTTTAAGAAATACTATAATATAGTATTTCTTGCCCAATTTACAAACCGACTTGTTCTATCAAATGGTTTTGTTTCTTCCTGTAGGGTATGATGTCGTTACACAGTCTAAAACTACTAAACGTACGAGATGTATAACAATAATTAATTAAAGCCGTAAACAAATCTACCAACTCTCAGTTCCTGACTTGTTAAATTATGTCTTAAATGCTTAGGTGTATAATATAAGGGATATTCTTGTATATTAAAGGGATACACAGTGGTGTTGAAGAATTTATTTTTTTATATAATTTACTTCAGAATTTAAGATGAACATTAATAATGGTCATTTTTGCTGTTTCCACTCACGAAATCTCGAAAGCCTTATGCCCAGCATATTTATAGTGTGACTGTTTAGCTTGGGAGCCACATGGCTTTGAAACACACTGAAACACATGTATTACTTCGTTTTTGACAGGATCCTTTCATTTAGGGTGCAAATCAAACTCGACCGCGCGGCAACCGGCGGTTCCGCCCGGTTGGACCGCATATCATTGTTTAGAACAATAGAAACCGGCTGCAACGTCACGGAACTGCACGGAACCGGCGGCTACCGGGCGGTCGAGTTTTGATGTGCTCCCTAAGTTATTAAGACGGTAAAATCAGAAATCAGATTGCAAAAGCAATTATAGAGGTGTTTTTTTGAATAGATCTATTACAATGATTTTGAGAGTAAGAGTGGCAAATTAAGAATATGTTTGGCTATTCTCCAGAATGTCTACTTCTTGCTTAGGTTAAAAAAGAGGACAATCTTGTGCTGACCTACTAGTCTAGGATGTCTGAGATGCAATTGCAGGCTAATATAATTCATTTTGATAAAGAATTGTGATGCTAGCAAAATGAATATAATATTAATAACCGCCTTCATCGTCTGCATACCGTCTTTTCCCGTCAAGTGTTTTTGCTTCTTCCTGCAGGGTAGGATTTCGTAAATCCTACTAAATGTGTAATAATGAATAATAAACCATACAAATTATCAGAAAACTTGGGCATTTTTAATTCATTTTCTTGAACATGTGGGCAGCCTGTAGTGTGGTTGGTTAGGCTTTCTTGATATCCTTGAAAATGTTGGTAAATTGGATGCTTTTCCAACAATCGTTCCAACATTTCGGTAGATTTTCAAACAATAAAAAACCCCATTGATATCCATTTTTTAACAAAATAAAATAAATCTAAAATGGTCAAATATTCATGTAAATAATTGCCTTCTGCCCAATTTGCATACAACTTGTTCTATCAAGTGGCTTCCTGTATGGTATGTCGTTACAGTCTTATCTAAACGTACTAAGCTTATAACAATTATAAGCCGTACACAAATCAACCGACTCTCAGTTCTTGACTGATTAAGTTATAAGTTTAGGTGTATAAGGGACAGCCCCGTATATTAATTATGAAGCATATTACCTAACGGGCAAATCAAGTAATCGGTATTGCGTACTATACTAAAGAGATTAATATATTGGTAAGGACATAATTTATCTGTGTTTACGGTCGGAGTGACTTCCAACACCTTTTTTGAGAGTACATTTTTAATTTTTTGGTAAATATATATTTTACAATATCGTAAAAGAAGACTATTTCACTTATAATCCAGAAGGGGTAGATTTGTGTTATATATTTTGTTTTGCCTTTTCCTCTCTTTAGTTTCTTGGCATCAATGTTTTTTTTGACAGTCCGCCTGAGCAGAGGCGGGATTGTTCGTCTTTCTTTGGTTACATACCTGTCAATATTTATTCAAAAAGTCAATGTTTCTTGTTTTATTATTTTGTCGGGTCCTTCAAACAGTTTCCTTTCCTCCTACTTACCCGGGGGTTCCCGGGGGCACACTATTCATTCTAATCACAATGTAAAATGTAATAACCAACGCGATGGCTCTGTCTGTAATTAATATCACTGATTGAATTTTACCAGACCACAGCCACAAAGGATTCTCCTGTTTTTGTGTGGAATGTTTGTTGAATGTATGTCTATGAAGATGCTATCGCCCATGCTGTGGCTGCGCTAATCATGAAGCTACAATCAAGGAAAAAAAGGTTGGCACACTTTGTCTTAATTACGGAAAAAACCCGCCCCTCTCCCCGGAGGCAATGTTGATCCGAGTCATATTTTCAGAAGCCATGGTAGGTCCCCCAACATTGATTGATGGGGGATGGGGAAGGATATAAGAAAGGGGGAGACTTTTGCTTTATATTAAACAGTGCTATGTCCCAAGTCTGATCTCAATTGCGAGCACAGGGATATTTGTAATAAGTTGCGTCAAGTGTGCCAACTATTATTTTCCTTGATTGTAGGTCCATGCATGGAAGTACAAACTTCCACGCAAAATTTCCTTTCTGTTGCACTGTCTCCAGTGGCTTAATGCAAAGTATGAATGGTTGTGGTGTCATATCGTTACGTTGCAGTGAACGAAGCACGAACCAAACTTCACTATGTGTAGTGAAATACTCGTTTCTTATAATGTTTAATATTGTGTTAAACCTAGGCTCTATGCTATGTAAACGAATCTGTGATTGGTTATTGACAATTCAATTCATTTGAGAAACCAATGACAAAAGATCTTAGTACTTCAAAGAAAACATCGCCAACTTCCATCCGATCAGTGATTAGACGCCGTAGCACTTTTTACGTCCAATTAAAATAGGTTTGATAGAGGGCGATAAATGCGACCGGTAATGCCCACGGGTGAACATTCATTCGTTTAGATCGTATTCAAAGAGTTGTGTATTCAGCTTACACAGATATTACCGATGTTACATTCATGATTCATTTTAATCAACCGTCGTTGTGCACTTAACCAAGACATATTATTTGTCAGAAATGCATTAATGAACCAAGTTAATAATATGTACTAAAGATTTGAATGTAAAATGAAGGATTTATTTTTGATAAAAATGTTGATCGTTTTCTTGGATTTTCAGCATTTACAATGTCCCAATATTTTTTTCGCAAATATCCACAAAATATTTGAAAAAAACACACACAAAAACACCCCACACCTAGAAACAGAAAAATACTAATTAGGCTAATGTCCATAGATAAAACATCATCGTCAAAGAACATTAATAAATATATACTTATGTTTGGTATGAGCATGCTGCAACAACTAATTGCAATCATTAATTAGGATTAATTATGTCGTAAAGTCATACGCCGGTATGTCAGAAGAAGAATAAATACATCCTATTCTTCCTCCTGAGATATGTCAGTTATATGCCTGTATGTCAGACGGTGGTCTATGGCAGAATATCATGACAAGCCGGTATGTCAGAACACAAAATAAGGTTTCATGTAGGTAGTATGTAAACAAAATGCCATAGCACACTAATTAGTGCTGTATCTCATTAATTTATTACCTTTTTGTTTTGAATGTTTTGGAGAATCTTCGTGATATTGGCTTATATCTTATGCCAGCTTTATATGGGTCCGGCCCTATCTACTATTAACATACGAGTATATACATTATAATGAGCTACAAAGGACAATTGTCTTTGATAGCTTTTATCATGTACATGTACGAAGTTATTCAATAAATAATGAAAGTGATCATGGTATGGGATGCATGAGTGATTCTATTAAGGGATAATGTGATCAATACAAAGTATGAAACTTTGTCTTTCAAACAATACACTTTTGGATTGTTAGATACCTTTGGTTATGTAACGTCATTAACATAAACACAATAGGTTTCAGACACTGACTGAAATCTGTCACTTATTTGGCTGGATATGTAATATGTTGAATATGGGTTGATTGATACATTTGCGTATATCTCGGCAATGCAAGCATAAAACAGATAACACTTGGCACAAATAATTGTTGTGGGATGTAAAGCAATAATATAGGGGATTTCAAGATGAGCTGTTCATAAAATGTCCTCAAACCATTGAAATTATGTGACGATTACTTGAACAATACATATCTAGTAGCTCTAAAGATAACAGAAATAAGAGAGGTTGTGGCAGCCATCTTTGATTGATACATTCATGTATATCTTCATTTTGACTATCACAATTTTTATACACATTGATTTAAGCATTTTTCATTATTTCTGATTAGAATGTGAAGGCACAGTAAACTTTTATCGGGTAAATTTTATGATTTTAGCCATTTTTGGCCCAGTTCAAAATGATCTGCCGTCTGCGCACACCTGAATGCAATGAGCCTATATCCTGGATTTTACCCAAAACTGAAACATTAGTGCTCCCTCTCCTATGGTGAACTGCGCCCTCAAGGGTTATGTCAGGCATACTTAAAATAGCTAATTTAGTCCAAACACTATTCTTGCGTGACATGACGCATAAAATGCACCGAGCTTGATCTACTTTTGTTGCAATACGTAACAAGATTTGAACATACATGTACTATTTAGTATTTACCTAAATGAATGTTTTTACCTTGATTTTTTCAAAAATCGAGGTATTCTATCTCTGCCGTTTCTTTCTTCTGCTTCTTCTGCTTCTTCTGCTTCTTCTGCTTCTTCTTGCAATATTTCTACAAAATGCTTCTTCTCCTACAGTTTGCATGCTACAATCACCAGATTTGGTCAGTAGGACCCCCTACCTGACCTACATATAGGGTCTTCACAGTTTAGGGTCAAAGGTCACACAGGGGTCATAAGGGGTCAAAACGTGATTTTCACTTAAAACGCATTTCCAATTTAGTGAAATGACCTAGGATCGTCAAAATTGGTCCACATATTCCTTTTGACCGTACGCATATACTAAAGAACGGTTTTTAAAATTAAAAATCATTTGGGGTCACTAGGGGTCAAAATGTAAATTTTCAATTCGATCACTTAAAATGCTTCTTGTCTCAGAGGAAATAACTCATGACCTTCATAATTAGTCAAAAGATTCCTTAGGTCCATGCTCATATAGGGTCTTAAGCGATTAAAAATGACATGTCATATGGGGTCACTAGGGGTCATTGAACTTTACAGAGGTAAAAGTTAAGACATGCTCCGAATTGAACCGAATTTGTTGCATCTTGTTTGGATTGATAAGTCAAGAAAATAAGTCAATCATATTGACCAGGTCAAAGGTCAAGAAGGGGTCACTAGGGGTCATTGAACTTTACAGAGGTAAATGTTAAGACATGCTCCGATTTGGACCGGGTTTGTTGCATCTTGTTTGGATTGATGAGCCAAGAAAAAAAGTCAATCATATTGACCAGGTCAAAGGTCAAGAAGGGGTCACTAGAGGTCATTGAACTTTACAGGGGTAACAGTTAAGACATGCTCCGATTTAGACCGGGTTTGTTGCATCTTGTTTGGATTGATAAGCCAAGAAAATAAGTCAATCATATTGACCAGGTCAAAGGTCAAGAAGGGGTCACTAGGGGTCATTGAACTTTACAGGGGTAAAAGTTAAGACATGCTCTGATTTGGACCGGGTTTGTTGCATCTTGTTTGATTTGATGAGCCAAGAAAATAAGTCAAACATATTGACCAGGTCGAAGGTCAAAAAGGGGTCACTAGGGGTCAAAATGTTAATTTTCACTTCTATTACTTAAAATGCTTCTCCTCCTACAGTTTACATGCTATAATCACCAGATTTGGTCAGTATGACCCCCTACCTGACTTACATATAGGTTCTTCACAGTTTGGGGTCAAAGGTCACACATCGACATTATTGGGTGTCCAGCGATTAAAATGTCATATGGGGGTCACTAGGGATCAATAATCCAAGACGTGCTCCGATTTCGATCATACTTGATGCATCTGATCTCTTTTCATTAGACAATAAGAAAAGTAAATCATGACCTCGGGGCAAATGTCAGGAACAAGACAAAAATCAAGGTCCCCTGGTCTTAGACCGGAGTCATATCTAGTTATACTTTGATCAAACAAAATTCCAACTACCACGTTTTTACTGATATCCACTCTAATATACATGCACGGGCAAAGCAGTTAGCCAAGTAGGTGTTCTTCCCTTGCTGCATGGTACTATATAGTTCTCTGTCAAACCAAGCCAAAAAAGCATCTTGCGTGCGTGGACGCAGATGTGTCATTTTACGAACACATCCCTTAGCTGATTAGCCGAGATATACACAAGAGACGAAACAATGTCCTTATACAATTCCTTGATGTCTCATAACGTATAGGTTAATCACTGGGAAAATCTGAGCACGTAAGCGCTCCATGTACGAAGGTGGCATACCATCGTTTACAATTTTGTTTCTAATACAGGATTTTGTTTAGAAATATGTTTTTAAAGGTGGAAATTCCGATGCTTATACTATATTTTGAATACTTATTATAATGATATTTTAAAAGACAATAAACAAGTCAACACTAACACCTGATGTGCCCTTGTAAAACTAGAGTATGTAAAATGGTAATATTTTTTAAACGTGTTCGAAGATTCTTAAGTAACAGGGTGTTTTTTTTAAATGTAATGATTTCTCATCAATGCATTTCTAGACGTTTTTCACATTCCAGTTGCCTGTAAGGTTTGAGCCCAAGTTTGACCCATCCAACACCATTTACCGCATGCTGGGGACCTTGAGTGTGGCAGCGGTGGAACTAGAAACAAGCTTGATGGGCTGCAGTATTGCCACATGACTATTTCCACACGTGGTGGTTTTCCGCAAATTTGGGCTAATTTTAAAACTAAAATCTGCTCTTTGGATAATATAATATGATTTTTTTTTCGAAATTTGAACATTTGTTTTTATAAAATATGATATAGCACTAGTTTTTTATGACAAATTGAAATTAAAAATTGGAATTTGTTATCACAAGAACATTTTCAAAAGTAGTATATATGACTTCTAGTTACACCAACACCAAAGAGCCTTGAGCTATCATGCTTAGGATAGCGGTGGAAATGGTAGCACCATGCTGGCAAGACACAGTTGGTGTAAAATAAATCAGATAAATGGTGTAGGAGGGGATAATTTATTACCCTGGATATGTCATCAAAGACGTGGTCAAGAAAGTTGGATTTTATACAGGGCACGGAACCGTAATGTGTGTCATTTTCTTACCATTTTTGGCAAAAGAGAAAACTGTTCATGGCAAAGATAATACATTTCCTTCTTTATGAGAAACAAATACGACCCCAGTATGAAGCCCTCTCCTGGAAAAAATAATACTACCCTATATTATTATTGAATTATCGACCAAAAAGTTCCAAAGTGTTTTTTTACCTCCAAAATCGTGAAAATCATATTTTTGGCACTTGTTGGCACTTTTTGGTCAATAATTCCAAAAAATAATAAAGATTTTCAACAAAAAACACGATTCCTAGGAAATTGTATTAGGAATATAATAAAACTAGTATGACAAAATTTGACAAAATATATTTTGAGTTATCTTTGCAGAACCTAAAATGGGTCAAAAAACGTGTTTTTTAATAATTTTCTCCAAAAAGGGCAATTTCATTATCATGGTTGGATTCATTGAACCTATTTCTGCAAAAAAAGTGTATACTTGTATATAAATTAAATGATTATTGAATTAGTAACGGCAGTTTTACGGAGGCTATGCTGAAGGTGTATACCCCCCCCCCCCCGGACAGCCCCCTTAAATTAGTCATATGAGACATTATTGTGACTCAAAACAATGCCTCATACATCAAATTGTGTATGATAATGACTAACTCGTTTTTACAAATTTGTACAGTATATAAAAAATAAGTTATCAGTTCTATGCTAATTAGTCATACGAGAATTTATTCGAACCCGATTTAGTGATTCGTAGTCCAAAACATGTCTCATGCGACCAATTTGTATGAAAATGACTAACTTATTTTTACTAACTGTTACAGTGCGTATAATTAGGTTAATGTTGAAACTAGCAATGTTCAAGTGGTAATTTGGGATCAGGATACCCAAGAGAACTTATAGTATAATGTTGTATTACTTTCGCTTGGTATATTGGAGATGTAGTAATATGATGACTGTGTCCCATGTTTAATATTAATAATTGGGTGAAATGAATCAGTAAAACTCAGCCACGGGCTATCAATTTTTCGCGTAAATTAGTTCTCTTTTTAGAATAGAAATATCTAAATAAAAACATTGGAGATGGAGGAATCGTCATAACTGTTACTGATTAATGTACTGATACAATGGCTCTGTCATATGATTAATTTAATAACTAGGTTAAATAAATCAGTGACCAGCTGGTAACACTCAGATGTATGCTGTATTGTGTTTCTTTGTATGTGTTTCATGTAAAATTAGTTCTCTGATTAAACTAGAGTTAATAACACTGTTTTCTAGAAATGGGCTGATATTAAATCGAACAATATACTCAGTTGCTTTGGAATCAGAATATCAGCAGCTGGAGTCAGCATTATTGTCATATTATTACTTTCGTAGCGACAGCACTTAGCCACATGCTGTCTTGTGTTCCATGTCAATAATTTGTCAGGTTAGATTAGATTTTGTCAATATTTTCTAGAAACGGGCGGATGTTGAAATAGGCAATTGGAATCCATGACATAAATTGCCCGCTTAGGAGCGCTATTAATTCGGTCTGGTAAACCTATTGTTATCAATTACTACGAGAGGGTTGCCTGGTTGTATATTTAAATTCGGGGCGTGTACTTGCTAACTGCATGGTTTAATTTCCATTATGTTGCAAATTACATCCACGCTCATGCGTTTAAACTACTCAATGGGCGTTGCAATACAGCCGGTTGGTTGCACACGAGAATTATGTCATATAGCAACCAGCTTTGATGGAAGGCGAATATTTAAATTTGGAGTGGTAATTTGTCTTACCCGTCGATGATAACGTACTGAAATTGTGACTGGATCCCAGGATTAATACACAAAGTACATGCTGCATTGTTTTTACATGCATTAATTATTTGTTAAGAGTTAGACTTTAGGGTTACAAAGTTTTCTAAATGGGCATAATGTTAAAACTGGCAATGTTATAAGATGGTGTTGTGGAATAACTCAGATTACCTAAAATACATTGCAGTCGAAGTCGGAAATATTGTTTTATGATGACTTTGTCCAATCATTAATTTAAGGCCAAATAACTAAAATTACGTGTTTCACGTCTCCGCCCGCACCGATTTTTGACGCCGCTTCAATATTTTTGTTATTTGTTATTTTCAAAAATTCCTTCAAAATTCCAAAAAAGGTTCGAAAAAAAAGAAAAATCAAAAATCATGTCTTTGTTGCTTTGGAATCAGAATATCAGCTGGAGCCTGCATTATTGTCATATTATTACATTCATGTGTGGTATGGTGTGTCCATCATTTTCAACTATTTCAATGAAAAATACGCGAGAAACACTCGTTTGCATAGGTAGTGATTCGAATATCGAAACAATTCTTGCAAAAAGCTTGTAATTTGGCTTCTGAAAAATAACAAAAAAAATCCAAAAATAACAAATAATAAGGGCCGCCCTTACCGATTTTTAAAAAAGTCCGAACGAGAAAACGTTATTTTTGTTACTTGAATGCTAAGACTATAACCTATAATATTGTCAATTTTCATTACAATAGCACATTTTGGTTGTTTTCTACAATATTTTTAAAACTTTAAATGTCTGTATCTCCATATGGATTTAGGTCTTTCTTGCGCTCACATTGGTGATAGTGTAAAACTTGACCTCCCTGAAAAATGTATTTTAAGACTTCAAATTCAAAAATCAGTAATTTCCCCAAATTTCTCACCACTAGAGCTTCCCAAAATCAAGCTTAATTCAATTTGGCCAAAAATGGGCTTGGATTTTTCTTGCGATCAGGTCTTCATATGATATTTTATGTATCGCGTGAATTAGTTCTCTCGTAAGACTATGGTCAATACAAATGTTTTCTAGAAATGGGCTAATTTGTCACTGGCAATTAGAATACTAAAACAACCTCAAGTGGATTATTGCATCACTATCACTGTACGCTGATGGTGTAATGACATGATGGCTGTGTCCCATAATTAATTTAATAATTGGGTTAAATGAATCAGTAACACTCAGCCACCACATGCTGTACTGTGTTTCGTATAAATTAGTTCTTAGGTAGCAGATGCGAACGATCATAATAAAATCAAAAAGGATATCATTCAAGGCCATTAATTCAACCGGCTTTTTTAGTATGTAAATATTTAGATTAAATTAATTCCTATTGTATTGATAATGCGGAAAGAATTGTATTTATGTTTTTGATGCGTTGATTATTAGAGTAACACAACTCATACACATGGCATACTTTCGCAACATTTATGGCAAGGCTAGGTTTTGCCAGTGGTGTAACGCGAAGGGTAGAGAGTGGTAGACTGTCTCCAAACTTAATAGTTAACATTGCTACAAAAGTGAAGCTCCACTTGGTCATATTTTTTAGAATTTACAATGGCAAAATTCCCTTTATAACATTAATTTCAAAATATTTTAAGATATACACATGGAAAAAAGTATCGCATTCGCACCACTGCTTTTTTTGTTGAAAAGTGCAAGTGGCCGAATTTTGCCACCATGATGTGATATTAAGGATCATTTGTTTGTGTAAGCTGTCCAACAAAATGCTATGCAATAAAAGGGCCACATTATAGTTTGTGACGTAATCGGTGTTGCTCATAAATTCAGCATATACGAAGAGGTCACCGTTGATTTTTTTATTTTATTTGACCTAGGTCAACACTTCTGCAATATTGCTTTTGTCATTTGAACTTATTTTACATTTGACCTATTTTGACCCATAACCGTTGGGTGTACGAAAAAGTGAGTTTTTTCATGTTTGAGGACAATCGGGCAATTTTTGAAATTTGACCCAGATGACCTTTGACCTTTGACCTTGGAAGACTTGAATGTGTTACCAAGGATTACAACTAAGATTAATCATCGGGCCTCTCAATATCGCGTTATACCCAAACTTGTTTCATGCATTTTCCCCTTGGCCTTGATAAAACATTACATCGATTACGTCACAAACTCAAATGTGGCCCTTTTATTGCATAACATTTTTCTCGACAGCTTACGCAAACAAATGATCCTTCGAGGCCACATATGCACTTTTCAACCAGCGGTGCGATACTTTTTTCCAGGTGTATATATGAAGGCAGCGTAATAACTAATATTAATCTAATCTTTTGAGGGCATATGCGCGCTTAGCGCGAGAAAAATTGCTGTGTTTATACATCTGACCGTCATAGGCCTATGAATCTGGCTATATCATTATATGATTTGTTTTATAAAAACAATTTTTAACCACTCTCGCGCCACTTAGGATGCCTTGATGCGCCACAAGCGGCGCGCGCACCAGCAGTTGCCAGCACCTGTGACCCTCACTGATGCATTATAAAAAAGATAGAAGGAATTCGAACAATGACCGGATGAAGAAAATATCTATCTTGAACCAATCATCTGAAAGCGTCTGTTAAATCTGTGAGTGTCAATGATGTATGGACGGTGGACGCTCTTTTGTGAATTAGTAATATTATTTTACGTGCATATTAGTTGATATTTATTACTCTGACTACAATTTGGACGGGCGCAGTATTTTCACTCATTATCAAAGGTCGCCTGGCACTAAAAACCTACCCACAAAATGAGCAGTTTCTACTCTTTTCACTTTTCTATATGCTACATTATTGTCATATTATTACATTTCAACACAGTATTTTCATCATTATGACTTTTGTATACAGATTTGACTAGATTTCGATTGGATACAGACAATGTTGTATTGAAATATAATACCAAAAGCCGTACAAACGTATTGCGCTGGATTATAGAATATTGTATAACATAGTGACGTATAACGTGGTTGACCAATTATTAGGCTAATCATATATTTGATTTTATATTACTTAGATATTATCATAATTAAAACGGGTTCAAAGTGAAAGTAACAGCAAATCAACCAACATTACATATACTAAGATTTGTCCATCAAGAATCATCCACTGATATCCCTGTACAATATTTTATTATTGAACAAGAATGTGGGTAATACATGGACATTGTCGTAAGAACTATCGATAAACCTAAGTATTAGACGGTGAAACCCCCTGTTTTATATGTTTATATAACCTTTCCAAATTTAAGATATTGTTTTATTCATATTAAAATAAAAATTCAAGCCCAAATACGTGAGGTTCATATACCTGTAGAACAACTTTGTTATATATCTTCGCTTTTTCATAAAAGTTACCTTATTGTTTCAGGTGACCTTTAAAGTAGACCGGTCGAAAATCAATAAACCGTTCATACGCCTATGAGTTGAGGTATAAAAATCTATGTAACAGACAGTTATTCGCATTCTATTTTTCTGGTAGTAAAAGAGTTGTGCACTCAACATCTGTGTATAGTCAGCGTCATAATGCTACATGGACATAATTCCAACAAGGGATGGGGGTGGGAGTGCGTGCGTACATACTAAAGAAAAGACCATCCCCATACAGGGTGTAAAAGAATGAACTATATCATGTTTCTAAAATACATACAAAATACAAAATAATTATTGTCATAAATGTAAACACCTGCAATATAAAGGTGAACATGTTTCCTACATAATATGTTAATTTCATTGAGATAGCTCTTTTTGTTCTCGTGTGCTTAATCAAAAATCGATGAAAAACGTGTTTTCAATTTGTTAGCTCAAATAATGCACAGACCTTGAAAAACCATCGGCAAATCTGATTAACACATGGTTTCTTCTTATGCGTATCTTATGTCAACTACTTTTATTTTTTAAATTTATAATTTCGACCAAAATTGAAATCTACCATCTTTACCAGAAAGTCTGTATTTTCCATCAAAAATGTCCGATTTTCAAAATCTTATTAAAGCTGGGCGTTTGCGCAAGACATATGTGAAAACGGTTTGAACAATATCGATCGAATTCATAACGCAATGCATCATATTGCCTCGGTATAGTTCATTCTGATACACCCTGTATATAGAGGGTCTAGTTCCGCAAGCTTTAGCTGCCAAACAGTTGACAGGTGTTTCAGCTTAATTAGTGGTATACTGAACTGTGACAAAATTGAAAAGTGAAAGCATAAAAGCTACCCTCATTCTTATAGTTTTATGAATGTGCTAACATCACCACTATATAAAATGTACATGTAGAACACTGGATATAAACGTGAAGTAACACAGCAGCTATAGCAATGTTCCACTTACTTCACATGCTGTTTGAAAAGTTCATAAAAAGCTGCTATGTGATAAGCATTCTGGTGTTCTACGATTGTCTGTAAACACTGAATCTAACGAATAACTGCCACTACATCAACACGTTTTGTGTGGCGCTAAAAACTCCTTAATGTCAAACTAAATTGATTTACGCTGATCAGCATCTATTCGTAAGTATTTCTTGTGATCTTATCAACTATTATTGTTTTGGCATATTGCTAACATACATTTTATATCAGCGCTAAAAGCTTATTTTCTTCATGTAACGCTACATCATATTAACTTCAACACTGCCCATTGAATGCATTGCACTATATGAACCAGGACTAGTTTATGGGAATATATATATACAAATTTGGACGAACGTCAAATGTTATTTATAAAGCTTTGTAAAACACCTGTGAATGTGAATGAATATTTGACGTATTTGTGTTTATGCTTTTATTTGCTTATTTAGTGGAAGAATACGTCAATACGCACATTGAAAAAAATGTAAGACCATGACAAGTCAAAGAAGTATAATGAAAGCTGTATAACGTATCGTAATCGCAGTTAAATTGAATTAAAATCGCAACAACATCGTAAGTTGCACTTACAAAATTATACATTTACACTGGAAAATAACTTGTGTGCATTGTGGTGTTTGAATACATTTGCTTAATTAATATTTAAATTGTGACGATGAATGAAAGATTATAATATCTCAACACACTTGAAAGACATACAAAAACGTGTCTAATTTAAACTAAAGAGTGTTAATATAATGTGTTCTTGATCCTTTATTTTGTAACGAATAACAGTAGGTTTTACATTTGCTTTTATGTACGTTATAATGTTAAATTGCCGATCTGTGATTTAGATAAAAATATATCTAAAGTTTTAAGCATCGTAACGAAATATCTTCTAATTTGATTGCCAACATACACAATAAATGTCTGTCTAAACATGAAAGTTTGTTAAAAGTTACTTTCCCCCAGATATAACAGGTAATAACAGATATAAACGTTGAAATTGTCGATGAAGTTGATGTTGTAAAAAAACCAAAACACACAATAAGAACAAACAAACAAACAAAAAAATATTTAGGATTTTTTTATTCACAAATATGTATTGCCAACTCTCGTGAGCACTTTTAACACGGCTTTAAGAAGTGTGTTTATTTACCTCATTACGCAACGATGCATGGGATGGGTGACTTAAGATTGATTAGTGCATAGAAAATCATCTAAATACTGCATGTACATTTTAATACATCGTAAATTTTGCACCTAAGTAGGGCTCATTCAACAAGACCAGCATGCGTCAGTTCGTCACATGACCAGTGTTTCCTGCCCCCAGTGTCTGCTGGTTCCCAGTGGGTCTACAGTGTTTCATTCCCAGTGTCTCCTGGTTCCCAGTGGGTCTACACTGCATTGGGATGTTTTTATATTGTGAAGGTGTTTTTGCGCCGTAGTCTATAGACCATTTCAAACCCGAATATATACGACCACCCGAATGCTTCCGATTAGCCGAGTGATTTGACGCTCGGTTACATGACCTGTCAGCTCCTGACAGGTCATGGCCATGTGCCGGAGAAAAACAAACGTGTTTTTCACCCGTTCTGCCCGTGTGATAGATTGCGCTGGTGTTGGTGATTGATTGTATCCCTCTCAAAGTTGATGTTGCGGCATTTCAGTAACAACAAACGGTGAGATGAAAGAGATTTGGGGTAATATTTTCACTTTTTACCGTCTGCTCGATACATTTGGAATTTGCCGATCAACGCCTTTGTTGATAAAAAACAAAATAGTCTCGTTCCACATTTTACTTCTCATGTGTGCACGCGTGTATGTAAATCACTAGGCGGACAGCCAACTAGGACAATGCTGTGAATGCGATCAACTGTTGCGAAGAACGCGCAACGCACCTACTCCACGTGACCTGTTTTTCCGAAGATTTCCGATCTCAATTTGAAATGGTCTATTGGAATTAAGATAACTTCACGAAAGCCTATACCAATGGTGTCGACAAACTTATTTTATTTATTTACTTTTTGAATGAAACAAATTACAGTACTAGTATTTAGAAGAGAATAGTGGACCTTAGGAAAAACCGCAACCAAAATCAGATAATATTATAGATATATGGTGGCCTATACGCATAATTCTAGTAGAACCTATGACACGCAAAACTCAATTAAATCCACACGAGTATCATGCATGTGATACTTTATGTATTTCGGCCGCTTGATGCTATCATCTGTGTACACAGTAGGTAGGCCTAATCTTTCGCCGCGATAGCGAGAGAGACCGGGTTCGAGACCGTATATTTGTAAGGTCTTTGTTTCATTTCATTGACGCCATTTTGTCTGAGATTTTTATACTAATTAAAATCAGATAACATTACAATCATGGTTGTTAAGATGTAGACTGGTATCGTAAGACTTGTATGATGGTCGACAAAGATTCTTTTGGTCCATTTTTGCTCAATATCGATTGCTCTTATAAAACCCCACATTACGCTACAAGGCCCGCTTAGCAGCGCTATAAATTGTTGCCCTAAAAACCGGCACAAAAATAAATTTAAATATTCTCCTTCCATAAAAGCTGGTTGCTATATGACATAATTATCGTGTGCAACCAACTGGTTGTATTGCAACGCCCATTGAGTAGTTTAAACGCATGAGCGTGGATGTAATTTGCAACATAATGGAAACTCACCCATGCAGTTAGCTAGAAGTACCGCTCGAATTTAAATATACAACCAGGAAATCCTCTCGTAGTAATTGATAACAATTGATAACAAGGTTCACCAGACCGAATTAATAGCGCTCCTAAGCGGGCAATTTATGTGATGATCTTGGTATCCAACGGTTCAATTCCAGATAATATATATATATATATATAAGTGATGACCTTGTTTCCAATACTTGCGTTACGAAAACGATTTGACACATATATGCACCGTTGATAACACCCATATGGATACCACAGTGTCGTATTGCATTATGGGATACTGTTGATATTTTCTTTGAAGATGAACTTCTTATAACCAGGGAAGGGCAAATATGGCTTAAATTCTTACACTGCAAAGGTGAAATGGCATCGATAGGATTCCAAATGTTTTGGCGCTGGATTTATAAATATACAACGGATGGAAAAAGACCGGTTTACCGATGCTGCGTGGAATAACGCGTGAGTTTTATTGGAATTTACTTAATGACTGTCTTTTAGTAGTATAGTATGGTATAATATTTTCATGTCGAACTCTTTTGTAAATGTCACCATTTGATGGTGAAATGTCATATAAGTTTAAACAAACGTACATGCCATCGACCTGTGTCTCAGGGTTTTCTTTTATTATTTTGTAGTATGCTAACACCAAACATATGAGCGATTTAACTCAGTTACGCAAATAGACAAACCACGTGTCTATCAAAATATACCAAATTGTTCAAAATTCCTATTCGAAACAGAACATCGGTTTAATAGGCAATACTGATGTGAGGTAAATCCATGGGTAAATCCATTTAAAATTATACTGTTGACATGTGACTCGTTGAAAAATTTGATTTGTATTCCCATCCGGGTTGTAATAAAGCTATGGTGTAAACCGTTTTGAATAATAATCATTTAGAAAGGACAAGCTTAGTTAGAGAAGGGGGCACAATTCGCCATTATCATTTACTCTAAGATATCATTATTAAGATATGAGTAATGTTTCTTTAGGGATGGTCAAATGGCACTCCAAGGAATCAAGATGATAATCACCCGAGATACATGCAACTTATGATTGCGTAATATTCAGTCAAGACGTCGTCATATTTTGGTATGGCAATTAGGAAGAGTTTTATGGTTGGTACACATGTGTCGCTGACGGAAGATTTATCGAAAAAAAGGTTATTATAAAATGGGTCATTCGTATTAGAAGACTTAAAAGAGGACATTACTACACCGGAATCTAATAGAGGTTATCCATATAATGGATTAGCCGCCATCTTGTCGGACATAATAACCGTGTTTAAGCTTTTCAGAAAGAAGACATATCTGTTTCATGATATGCAGGACCATTTTAGTAACACGGTTCATGCAATGAATTTAACGTCATGAACTAGTTCAATTGAATGTAGAATAGGCCAGGTGCGATTCCCCTCTGATCCGTTGCGCATGGCTACGTGGATAACCACTATTACTGACCGTGAGAAACGTTAAAAAAAGGCCTATTTAGTTTTTAGACATGTTAATTAGCACTTGGCATCATACTCTGCTTTATATACCGTTTTTTGGTAATTTACTTGCCCAATCGAAGAGTAACTTGATACGGCATTAAATGTGTATGAACATTTGACTATACGATTTCACACCGTCTAGTTGCCCATCACTGATGGGGCACGTATCTGATATGCAAATGACACTCTTTTACCGCCAAATTTGCAAAACGCGATACGGGGTTTGGTCAACAAAAACGGTCAAGTAAATAGTCCACTACGTGGTCAATGCGAGGTCTATAATTGATATCTTGCATGGAATAGTTACAACCGCGGTGATAGAGATATATTTGCCTTTTGAATTATATGCTTGACCATTTCTCGCCTTGATGCATTGCAAGGTTAGGGTCAACAAAATACCTGACGACTTCAAGGTATAAGATTTTCCTGAGGTGATCATTTGTAACCGATAAATTCATGAGAATTCTGGTTTTTTTCTTTTATGTTTGTTGTAAGTGCTTTAACATGTCTAATGTGAAGAAACGTAGCTACTGCCAATGCCATTAGTCATATTAAATATAAGAATTAATTTAAGTACCTTTTTGTCTGGTACCTTATTTTTGGAACAATTTTTGTTGTAGCTTTCGAGATCATCGCGACCCCTTCTTTCAGCATAGCAACTGGAGGGAAGTAAACACTACGCTGAATGAAGGGGTCGCGATGACCTCGAAAGTTACGGAGCTCAACAATCATGGTTCGAAAAAAGGTATCTAAATTAATCCTAAAATCATGATCGAACCCAATATCAGTCTACATGCTTCTATATTGAATATTGTTTAGAGATTCGTCTTCGGTGCATTGATTAAATTGCTTTTAAAAGTTTGACATGATCATGAGTGTCCCAATAACCCTTCATGCCCTTACAGCCCCGAACCCCATAAAATCCCATTTGAGACCCCCTGGCCGGCCGAGTGGACTAATACACTGTGATGCTGGAGGATCCGGGGTCGAATCCCGTCACCGACAAGTCCGGTTTTTCTCGCTAAAATCTGCCCATTTCCACTCCGGATAGGTTTTTTTTAACATTTCCATCCCAAAAGTGTTAGGGTTAAAGTTTTATTCGTTTAGTTTTCTAATATCGTCAGCTTAATACAATAATTGACTAAGTCATTTTTTTAATAAATTAAGATTTTTGCCTAATTCAGCTCTTTACCATGGGAGGCACCTATGGTTTAAGTGCCAAGTCAATATTCAACTCTAAATCGTGCTACTAAATCAAAAGGATTATTGCCTAAGTCACGCGTGTGACTTAGGTATATTTATTGCATTGCCTTAATCAAATAGTGTGGCTATTTAGACAGCGAAAGTGTTTTATAAGTTTAGAAAGGTGATTGTAGTGCCTGAGTCTGGATGTAAAAAAGGTAGCGTACTATTGTGAATTTCTAATAACTTTTATAATTTTAGAATGAGCATAGTCAAATTGCCTGAGTCAGTTTGTTGATGTAAAAGTGCCGAATAAAATATACAATCTGCCTAAGTCACACCGGTATATGTAAGTTAAAGTCATTTTAATTGGTTACGTAATACTTTTGAGACATGACAACATAGCCATATTTTTTGTATTGTATCAACATGTTATTATGCTTTAAATGGTTAATAAAAGAAATAATGTAACAAAAATAATTGTTTTTTTTAAATTTATCTCAAAAGTAGCGAAAATGACGTAGGCAATTAATTGATTAAGCTGACGATATTTAACGGACATTGCATTATAAGGGCTGATATCCAAACTCTCAGCGGTGTTACACCGGTATTACACCGATGTTATACCGGTATTACACCGATATTCTATACAAATATCGGTGTAATACCGGTATAACATCGGTGTAATACCGGTGTAACACCGCTGAGAGTTTGGATATCAGCCCTAAGTAGCACCTACAGGTATTCTTCTGGTTCTCCGTATTTTGAATTTGCTTATAAATTTACCAGCAAAAATGAATGTTAGACTTTCGTATATATATAACCATTAAATTCCAAATAACACGACAAATATGACGTTTTCTTCATCAAGCTAATACATCAACGTCATTTTCCAGTGTGAATGTTGTTTGTATACATATATTTCATCATAATAACAAAGCTAGCTGTATATCTAAATCGAATCGAATGAAATATAGTATTCATTCCTTTCGCTTCAAATCAAGTTCTACCTATTTGAATATATACATTACAGTTACAGTTAGTTCACTCAGGTAATAATTTAGATTCAATTCAATTGGATTTAGCAATCAGTAGTTGAATTTGATATTTTGAATTTTTAAAGTTCTCTTAAATATTAAGAAATAAAAACAATTTCTGACAAATGTTAATAATATATTAGATGTTGGTACTTAGATTAAGACGCTATTATTAGGATAATTGCGGATAAAGAGCATTTTCTTCCTACCTTAGTCTACATAAGGGCGATTTCCTAACAGATGAAATCGGATTTATTTGGATGAAATTTAAATTGATAGGCTGGTTTTGATTTTTTGATTTTAAAAAGAAGTGATTTACTCGATTAATGCATAATTCCATATCAATAGGATTACTAAAAATCTGTTTTCACGCGTGAAATAAAAATAAATAATAATGAAATAATAAATTAGAGACGGGTATAAAAGATTATACTTTCTCAGAAACGAACATCCGACCATCGTACTTCCTTGAGCTCTCGGCAATCTTGACGTTTATTAACCATCCACTTGGGCAGTTACTAGCTTTTGAAAAGTATGTTTGAATCTCTACGTAACGAGTTAATTACAAAGGTTATCTATATAAAGAAACGTTCATTTAACAGTGAAATTGCCCTCTAGGCTCACACATCACGGGGTCAGTGTCAAAACAATAGACTTTTTATGATAAATTGGCTCTTGGTAAACCATATAAATACTTCGACAAACGTATAGTTCTGCCAGTATTAAAATGGCGCACAATATTTCTTATCCATTCATGATTAGGCCTATGTGATGTACGAGTTTTTATCATTTTCGTTAGAAGAAATGTTATTTACAAATCATTGCATGTAGGCCTTATGCGTATAGTGTTGCTTGTATGCGACTATGGGACGTAATCAGTGAGTTCATTAAGTTCGTACTTAATGTGACAGTAGACCAGGCAAAGGCAATAAATGTGTTAAAAACAAGTTATCACGGCATTTTTTGTTACAGTTTGACACCTAGGTTTAATAAAGAACTTGAATATTAAGCTTTCCAATGAAGGGGGTGACAAAAATAGAAAACGATTTTTATGTCATTTTCAACATAATAAGGCCATGTTGGGCTTTTTGTGTTATTAACATCTTTGAACAATGTGCTATCCACCAGAAATCAGTTTGACCTGATTTAAGCTTTATTTAAGGAATAATTCGGACTTAAAGCTGCTAAAATTGTAAGAAAATAAAGGCAAAAGGGAGTACAAATGGCTATTATTTGCTAGTTGCTTAATCTAGCTATCAGGCGATGCTTGAATACATCAGCAGACTAGTTTGACATGGTCTATGATATTTATAGATAGTTTTATGATGACAACTAGGGTAACATTTAACATTAGGGGCATTCAGGGGGTATTTATTGGTATAGAATCATAGTGAATTAGAGGCGTATATACGGGGGACTTCCATGCACACAAGACTCCGCAAACCAAATGTTGATCTTCCTTTCATAGTCCTAAAACATATTTATGGTGTTACCATGATTACTTATTCAACATGGCGTCCAAAATGGCGTCCAAAATGATCACATTTCATAAATGGACTTATATCAGCCAAAATATATGATAAAAAGTATACAGTTAAGTATATGATGTATGTATTAGACTACTCGAAACTCATATCCAGCATTTTTGCCTTGTTAACATACTTTAAATACAAGATGGCCTCCAAAATGGCCGCTGTAAACGTATAAATAGCCTATAACATCGTATATCATTGTATTTTATTCAACAAATAATATGTTCATATCTGCTAAACTAAAGCTTTTAAAAACGACTCACCGCTGTGAATGTTTTACCAATGCTTTTGAATGCTCAAACAAAATGGTTCAAAGATATTAATAACACAAAAAGCTCAAAAATTACCTTTTTGCCCAAAAATTGCCCTTTTATGCTGAAAATGACATAAAATCGATTTCTATTTTTGTCACCCCCCTTCATTGGAAAGTTTAATATTCAAGTTATTTATTTATTTATTAAGCCTAGGTGTCAAACTGTAACAAAAAAGCCGTGCTAAAAAAAATGAACACATTTATTGCCTTTGGCTGGTCTACTGTGACTCAATCTACAGTATTTTAATAGAGTCATTTTCTATTACAGATTGCAGCAGAATGTGTGTACTGTGTTTGTATTTGGTTTGCTCAGGGCAGTGATATTTACTCCATAAAAAGCTTGCCTATAATCATGTTGTGTTGGTAAATAACCATAACTGGATTGATGTACCCTATTTCATGCAAATGACACAACCTAAAACTATAGGGGGACAGTCATTTCAAATGGTATTAAACGAATGTGTGGAGTTTACTTAAATTGCATTCAAATTATTGAAATATCGTTTGTTCCTTTTTTTTCTCTTTCCAGCCCGTTTATAGGGATTTTTTTATTTTATGACATACAACAATAAATTAACAAAATACAAAAATAACACTACACAAAATACATCAAATACAGACAAGGCATCAACATTCAGACGCCACAAGTGCCAGACAAAGTTTTACTATAGGCACATGATGCTATTTCTTTAAAGAAAACATTATGAAAACAATATTATGAAAACAATATCATGTTTTCATATCGTTTGTTCCTGTATACCAACAACTCCTTCTCTGAGTATGTATATTTCTTGAAATAGCAAATGCATAATTATAATATGATAACAGGTGTCACTATGTTGACCATAGGAGAGTAGTTCGTTCAGTTAATGATGCCTATCCAACCGACCGTAACGCTTTATTGCGGATTAACGAGGGTTTCCATGCCGACAGGTCTAAAGAATAAGTCTGCGTGAATGTCTTTTCAAAATAATGGACAGTATGGTTACAGGAAAGCGAATGATATATGGTCACGCGTTATGAACTCGCCTCCCAATAGGGTGGTGCCGTTACATTTTTTAGTTTCATGCTGTAATTTTCCTCAAATATTTTTAAAACCACAAAAGCTATCTCAACAAATTTGGTATCATTTTAAAGCCTAAATAACAAGCTATCTGCCTGCAAAATGGCATTGGTATAGCTAATACAGAATGGGAGATACAGCTGTTTGATGTTTGGGGACCAGGGGTGGTGCTGGAAGGGGTGTTTCTGGAAGGGGTGCCGCCTGTACAAACTCAATGGGGATAATCCCATGTTTTGTTCTTTTTACAATAACTAGTCATCTCCTAATGTTACAAACACCATTCTGGTCCCATTTTAAAGGATAATTAGTAGTCTTTAAGTATGTGGTTCAACAGACTTGTCAACTATTTGTAACAACTAATTAATTATGGATAAGACCATGAACATCAGCTTTCTTCCTATTCGCTACACAGTAAACATGAATAATCAGCCTCAATTTACCGGATTTATAAAAATGACAATAACAGAAAAAGTTTTCAACCTATGATAGCAAAAGTATACATTTTTGGAAAGCTTGTAACTAGAGGAATTCAGAAATGCAGTTTATATCAGAGAAGGGTTCATCCTTAAACAAATATTTTTGAAAATTCTAAAAATATATAAAATAAAAATTGGAGATATTCACTAGCCGGTATAATTACCATACCGACGTAGTAACTTTAACAATTATATATCATCTAATGGGTAATTTCATGAGGAATTCAAATATGTAAAGTAAATAATGATAGGGGTAGGTATAAAAAATATATGGATCTCGAATTAAAAATTAAAAACTCTGATATTTTTCCGAACATTTCCGATCATACCATTTTAGTTCTTAGTCGTACTATAATTTTAATGGCATATTTGGTTTCCTCATGAAATTTCCCTTCAGAAAATATATACTTTTACTACCTCAGGGGGGTATACAAGCAAATATAAATGTGTAAAGTTAAAATCATGTCGTGAAAGCCAAAATCCGTGTGTAACGCGAAAGGAGGCGAGCTTAAAACACATGACCATATACAAACATTATTGTCCGTTACACCAAAAGTAACATAATTAACAAATTAATGGCATTATTCCTCAGACGTAAAGATTCCTTCTACGCCCACTCGCTCTAAAATGAAACACCTTGCATAATATAGATTTTGAAACAATGTGGGAATGTGTTTAAACCTGGCATCGATGTAGGTACAATTTTGTCAAACGCACGCAATTATGCTTCAGCAATATTGTCCGTATGCGTTAGTCGGTTGATTAGCTAATTTAAGGTAGATGTTCTGATTGCTGGCCTGATTTTCAACTTGATGTTTTCTATTTTACATGAAAGGTCATCCTTTAATTTGTAGCATTCCAAAGTTTAAGTTGCATAACTCCAATTTTTCTTATTTTTAGAAGCACAAGGTCACAAGAAATTTGCCCATGCATTGAGTAGTAACACAAACTGGGTGGTGGTTAACCACCTTTGGCGGTAATTCACCATATTTTAGCCTATAATTTCTAAATGGACATTTCTGGCCCCTAAGATTTTGCAGACATAATATTGAGAAAGATATGGGGATTCTCTGATATCGAAATATCGTGATGTTAAAAAAAGTCATAGCAAAAAAAGGTCATCAGAACATACACCTTTGATCTAAGAATGTGGAGTCTATTTGCTGAGACAATGCATTGCAATTGAAACTTATGGATCCTTCACCTATACTGTGTAAAATGGGTCCTATAATTAAACGCCATCTTCTCGCATATGCATCAGCATATATAGCAACTGGTTGCTTCAACTTGACATTTTGGATGAAGATGGTCTTGTCTTTCCTGCTAACAACAACACAAAATAAAGTCAATTTTTTTGTTTTGTAGAGCGCCCACGCCTATCCTACAATCAAGGAAACAAATAGTTGGCACACTTGACGCATCCCTGTGCTCGCAATTGAGATATCAGACTAGGGACATAGCACTGTTTAATAGAAAGCAAGTCTCCCCCTTTCTTAAATCCTAGGCTTCCATGACTCGGATCAACATTGCCTCCGGGGAGAGGGGCGGTTTTTTCCGTAATTAGGACAAAGTGAGCCAACTTTTTTCCTTGATTGTCGGTCTAAGCAGTTCTAATCAATTATTGAAGTCTCTAAAATGACTCAAAACCATACACGATTGGTCAAAAGAAGCACATTTGCATTGATATTGTTTGATAATCTTGATTTAATAACCATCCGAACAGAATTTCAGCCAAAGAAACAACTTTTGGAACATTTCAGTACGAGCGCTATAAATTGGTGCCGGCACCAAATTTAAATATTCGCCTTCCATCAAAGCTGGTTGCTATATGACATAATTCTCGTGTGCAACCAACCGGCTGTATTGCAACGCCCATTGAGTAGTTTAAACGCATGAGCGTAGATGTAATTTGCAACATATGGAAACTCACCCATGCAGTTAGCAAGAAGCACCGCTCGTACACGCCCCGAATTGAAATATACAACCAGGCAATCTTCTCGTTGTAATTGATAACAATAGGTTTACCAGACCGAATTAATAGCGCTCCTAAGCGGGCAATTTATGTCATGTTATAAAGTTCACTTATATTAGAGGAGTGTCATCTCACCCAAACCACAAGCCTTACGTTGGCTGCTCCATTATTTATAAAGTGGTGTGGACCCTTATTCAGTTTCGGTAACCTATCCTTATTTTTACTAAGAAAATCCGGGAAAAAGTGTACTTTAGGTCCCAGATACTGGTATACCAGTATCGGTCGATACTGGTACATGAATTTTGCCAGTATCGCTCGATACTGGAACAATTTACATGTTCCAGTATCGGTCGATACTGGAACATCAAATTGTGTTCCAGTATCGACCGATACTGGAACACTTCATGTGTTCCAGTATCGCCCAATACTGGACCGGTTTCATTCCAGTATCGATCGATACTGGAACAAATTAAATGTTCCAGTATCGCCCAATACTGGAACATTTTGTTCCAGTATCGCTCGATACTAGAACATGTAAATCGTTCCAGTATCGATCGATACTAGAACGATTTACATGTTCCAGTATCGAGCGATAATGGAACGATTTTTGAATTTAAAACTTAAACTTAAAAGTGTTCCAGAACTCATGTATTGTCATATTTGTGAATAGGGGACGACTATTTCAGCTTTAAAAAATAGTGACATTTTTACGACGTCAGCTTTGAGTGCATTATACTTATTTTTTTCTTATTTTTACAATACGTGTTCAGTTGTTATATATGAATTGCGGGATTTTTTTTCTATTATTTGTTTGAAGAAAAAAATGTCGTAGTGTTTTAAAATATTGCGAGGGAAACCATCTCATTCATTATGGTTTGGGAACAACATTGTTTGTGTTGGAGTACTACACACTAAATGGGGTCGTTCAATATCTTTCTCTTGAAGTTGTTGTGGCTCTGAAAAGAGCTTTTATGGATACTAGTAGGATGAGCTGATTGGTAAAGTCAATTTTACGTTACGTATGCATGATCATTTTCTCTTTTTGAAAAATTGAGTGGCTTGGAAATCTACCGATGATATGTATCTCAAACGAAAATCGTTGTGATCTCCACGCCTTCTGACGAATGACTTTTGCCTTTAGTGAATACCTATAGTAGTTGAATCAAGTGTAATGTATTGCACTGGGGCTTCCAAGGGGAGCTTCATCCTCTCGAAATGCTTCCTCGAATCGTCAATCAGCTTAGAAATAGTTGACTCTATTTTGAAAATTTAAATATCCCCATACTCAACAGCGACAACTGCTGATGTTCTCTCATCATCGCCTGATAGTGTCGGTAGGTTCATTTGTACCTTGCAGTCCGCCGGGATGTCCTCGGACTTTCCACTTTAGCTCGGTTGACAAGACCCCTTTCTTAAATTAGCCTATTGTCAATTTCGTCTTCCAAGCTGACGTGCCGTCGGTTTCTGATTCACGAGAAAAGAGACGAACCTCCCAAAGATTCCCGTCGCTTGACACATCACAGGCAGTTTTGAATACCACAATACGGCTTTTTTCAGAGCCAGCCTATTTTCCAGAAAGAGAAAATAACCATACAAGCCAACTTTACCGATATTGTATTGGGTGATACTGGCACATTTTTCATGTTCCAGTATTGGGCGATACTGGAACATATTTCATGTACCAGTATCGGGCGATACTGGTACACATTCTACCAGTATTGCCCGATACTGGAACAAAATAATGTACCAGTATCGATCGATACTGGTACATTATTTTGTTCCAGTATCGGGCAATACTGGAACATTTTAAACGTGCCAGTATCGAACGATACTGGAACAAAATATTGTACCAGTATCGAACGATACTGGGTGTTCTAGTATTGGTCGATACTAGTACAGTCTAGTATCTGGGAGCTAAAGTACACTTTTTCCAAAATCCGTATTGAGATGAGTTCATCACATGATATTTACTGAAACTACTACACGTTCTATTTTATGCAATGGACTTACGTTCTGTTATACCCTTCGCATATTTCACACTGTTGCACGTATAAGGGTAGGCATATCACATAATTAATCCTCAAGTAGAATAGTGTTCAATATACTTTTCCTGGGGAACTCTCAAATTGTATATAGAGTGTTGATTTCCGTAATAGCCTTTGTTCAGTATAATATCAGTAATTTCTTGGATAGATATATTATGAGAATTGTTAAAATATGTTACTTTGATCAGACCCCGTGGAATAGTAGCCCGTTCATTTAACAATAGCTATCGAACCATACTTTTAGTGCGGATTAAAGGTTTCCATACCAACATGTCGATAGATATGTATAAGTCTGCCTTGAAGTTGCTGGTTTTTTTCTTAAAGAATGTTCACTATGGTTACAAGAAAGCGAATGATGACACATCACCGTCAGTTGCACAATAAGTAACATAATTAACAAATTAATTGCATTATTCCACAGACGAAAAGATACCAACGATGTTTCAAAATCTTTTTCTTTTTACAAAAATATAAATTATGCATCCGTGGGAGAATACGTATGTTCGTTGCAATGCTTCAACATAGTGCTAATTAAAATTGATGAGTTAATTGATTAATTACCCAATTGAGCTACCAAGGCTTTGAAACTACCGTATGTTGAAAGAAATTATTCATTTCAAATGCAATTTTGGCAGGCAGTCAGCCCTTCTGTTTACCGAGACACACATCCCTTTTTAGATGAGTTAATGATAAATGTATTGTAACTGAAATAATGTACCCTATTTTGTGTGATTGCCATAGCCCAAACACTGTAGGGGATGTCATATCAAATGAACTAGAAAATGATTCACAATTGAAATTGCACACAGTATTTACTCGTTGTATTATCTCTTGTTCCATATACAGTTACTCCACAAATAATATGTAGTGCATAGAAAACGAAAACAAAATATCCAAATAAGAAATGTTAAAAGACAATACTTTGCCATTGTGAACATAAAATGGGAGGAAGTTCATTCAATTAAAAACCCGGATTTGTGTTTGTTTAATCAAGACAATTTCATTGTCAGTTACAACAAAAGTAACACACATAAGGCAAATTTTTTTTGTTTGATTGTCCTCGTCCGCCCGACCCTTTTAATCATTCCGACCCAAAACCTTTTTTTTTCAAATTTTATTTTTGTTGTTGATTTTGTTATTTTTTAAAAAAAGAAATTCAATTTTTTGTTGTTGAAAATTTCATTTTTTTTTACAAATATTAGTCGAAAATTAAAATTTTAATTTTTCAATTGTTTTTTAAGTGTTGAGAAAATAAAAATACTCATCAAAATATTAAAGATTTTGTTCCCCGTTTTGGTTACCACAACAAGTACATCTCATTTTACTTTTGGTACCTGAAAAAAGGGCAAGGGAGAAAAAAAGAAGATTCCCGACCGACCTACCCAACTTTTAAAAGTGATCGATGGACAATCAAGTTTTACAATTGTTGTTGTTGGCCTAAGTATGATTCTACAGAGACATTGAGAATCCTGAGATGTTTCACACTCAGAGTAGGCCTACCTGTCTTGAACATAAAGCGCTCTATCTAGTAATTTGACCAAATGTTTCGCATCACGTGTCTCAGGAATGAATTACGTAACAATTAATGAAATAATTAGTAAGCAACTGTATTAGTTAAAGGAGGTGTCCCGCAAGCATAAAAATGTGCATTATATGTTACACAAATAACTATCGAGCCTAACTTTTGTAATTAAATGGAACAAAACACCACACTTAAAATTCGCGGCGATCGAAAGTCCCAGTGTCGATGATGTGATAGTTATACAATGCACATGCGCAAATTTGAGCACCGATACCCATGACGTCATCGCCACCGGGACTTTCGATCGCCGCGAATTTAAAAAAAAATTCATGTTGAGTGATGGCAGTTTTTATTCATTTTTGTGACTGGGTATGGTGTTTTGTTCTATATAATTACGTAATTTCGGCTCGATAATTATTTTTCTAACAAATAATGGTAAATGTTGTGCTTGCGGGACCCTTCCTTTAAAAAGAAAGAGGGTAATTTAATTAAGGACACTTGTAAATGAATCAGTTAGTGACTATACAGTTACAGTTGGCCGATTTTAATAGCGCGATTTCCGAAGACTTATCCCCATAGCGTTGCAACAACATTACCGATTAGGTAAAAATGTATAAATGACTGTCACTGCAAGTTCTGTTTGACCTCCTTGGTCCGTAATTGATGCTGTAATAACATATTTCTGCTTGTGTTATTTTACAGCCAACGGCTACGATCCGTGATCTACCAGTGTCCAATTGAATCTGAAATTTAGATTTTATAATTAATTTGTATGATATGAAAACCGTGGTCTATAGAGGTATTCTACCCGAGAGAAATGAGTGGGTACGGGAATATGCAGACACATGGGTAGCAAAATCACCCTTTTGATGGAAATTGTAATGCCCCTAAAAAAAAATACGAAAAAGAAAGAAGATAAATTTCTGAAGAAAAAAAACACATTTCTAAACACTTTAAATAGTCAAAGATTCTAAAAAATAAATAAATCGAAGTTTCTTTGGCAGTCAAAGACCAACCAAGATTTAGGTAACTGCTTACACTATCCGTAACCTTTTATCTGGTGATTTCTTGTTATATGTGCATTCCGTGGTGTTCCTTTGAAGAAAACACTCAGTAAAAAATGAAGTATCCACTAGTGTTCGATCAATATGAAAACAAACCCGTACATTACTTGGCCGTTTCTCAAGGTAAATTTATAACGCAATACCGATTCCATTCTCTTTGCTGTTAAGATTTTAAGTGACTTTATACAAGTGTGTATATTTGGTGGAATAAAGCGCTTTTCCGGATCGAGTTGATTTTTAGTATTAAGCTTTTAACAATGTTTAAGTGATGTGAATTACAAGTGGTAGTCGTAAAAATAAGAAACTTTCCCGCTCCCTTTTTAAAATCTCAAATCAACGATAAAGAAATCTATCGATATATCTTGGACGGTAGTAAATTAAATTTATTTCGTATATAGAATTTAAATTTTACCGCTTTGATCCTTTATAAAATGAAAATGATTATTATATGGAATTCGTTTTATAACGCGACATATTGGCCAACGAGGTAGAAGTGTTTCAATATAAAGACTAGAAATACTGACAGTTAAAATTGTCAGAGTTCTTTTCTTCATATTAGATATGGCCATTGTGTTATTTCTACGAATGGAACGCTCCTTTAAGTGACATCATACAGTGATATGTCTATGTCCAATGCGAATTCATTTTCTGCTGCAGTATATCATTTCATTGTGTCTATGATTGCGCTGTTATACACAACGCCGGATGGTGATTATGTTGACTAAGGAATAGAGCGTTAATGTAAAAAGCGCGCCAAAAATCAAGCTGATTTTGTTTAAATGGGATCGTCTGTCTCTAAACCTGTACTAACGATGCCTGTTAAAATGTATAAATTCCACAGAGTACCTACCATGGCAGACGACCACAAGGCGTGGATGACTTGGGCGGAGAAACAGTTCACACGGATAGCGGGAAATGATCGGCTAATAGACAAGGAAGAATTTAAACGTGCCTTCAACGTAAAAAAGGTAAGCTTACTGCTATCATGACGACATTGTAAAAGTAGATTTCTTAATAAATCAAACTTATTTTTGAATCAATTGATTAAAGCTGCAATTGATCATTTGTATCAATTTTTAGCAAAGACGTATGACAGTCATATACCTAAAAGTCGTACAACCAAAGTTGTTCATATAAGGCTAATAAATAAAAAGTTCCCGTTTCCCGTTTCCCGTTTCCCTACCGTCCCAACTTTTCATTTTTACCAACACTTTCGATAGTTTGTGCAAACATTACATTTTCTGACAAACTTGAATAAAAATCAAAACTTTTAGTGGCTCAAAATACCAGACATATCTTCCTGTCATTGTATATGGTTAATAATGAAATTGTTGGCCTTACCTACTCAGATTTCAGATGTAATTGACGTTGCAATATTCCAGACAGAGTTGTTGACATTTTCAATGAAACATCTACAAATGCTTCCTTAATTGTTTTTCACAGTGTTAAAGTGTTAATAAAGGTGTAATATATACGAATCAATAGGTAGTTAGTAGTTAACACCCCTTACAGATGCAATAATGAAATTGAGTGAAATAATGAATAATGATTAATGAAATAGACATCTACCCACTCTATTAAAAATATGAAACGGGAAACTTGGTATCATATTTCATTAGCCTAAATCATGTTTTAAATCCAAAACATTCAAAACGAATACTTCAGACGTTAATTATGCAGTTTAATCATTTTCACGCTTGATATTTTATTCATGAGCTTTCCATTAGTGGTACATTTATTTATTTATTCTACTGTACGTATTAAGCTATGAACCTTTATAATATGCAACATTTTTAAATCTTTATTTAAAAGGTAGACAATAAGACTAAAGTTTTTCCTTTTTCCCCCGATTATTCTCCGGTTCTAGCTAATAAAGTGTTTCCTATCATATAATGCGAGGCATATGTAAACATGGTATAAAATATGCAAAAATATTTCCCACTCTGATCACTTATGCCAGTGTTATTATTAATAGGATCTACAGATCTCATATTTAGGATTTGACCCTTGACCTCCTTACATATCCTTAACTTTATATTCGTATATATGGTGTATACAAATGTTTTACAATAATAATTCAAAGACCAGATCATTTGATCCTATTGCGAATTTATATTACAGTGATGAATAATGTTTTGTATATTCAAAAATCAAAGTGAAATATAACACCATTTAGTAAATGGTATTGGAAGTATTCTGATCGCAGGGTTGGAATTCGAAATCAATGTCAAAAGTCCATCTACGTATACTAGGAAATTTGAGGAAACACATTTGAAAAATGTAATACTCCATGTTAGGTCTAAAAAAAAGGTTGGATTGCCCTTTCACTTACTTTTGGGGGTTGGTAGGTCGATCTTTTTTCTTTTTTTAGATTCTAAAGAATGACCAAATCACACTGGTATTAAAAAGACAAAGTCTGGTGGCATGGATAAATATCTCACATAGGGGTCAATTGAGGTCATTTAGGTGACGAATTTGTAATATCTAAAAAAAAGAAGAAACAAATGGTTGTTGTTGTTTTTTTGTTTTTTTTGTTGTTGCTGAAGAAAAAAAAACCGCGACTGAGTTTTCCCGATTTATACGGTCGGTCGGGAAAGGCCTTCTTTTTAGGCCTTATAATGTCAAGTTTGGAAAGGGGATACCATTTGAAAATGTAGCCCTTTTACGACTGGGGATACCGTTTGAAAATGAAGCCCTTTTCTTACCATGCATTACCAAACGTTGTCTACATTCATTCAGCTATATGGGAGAATATTTCAATCGCATTACATAGAGTCGCAAGAGAATTCTAGTTAGCAGGTATATATAGCTATAATACAAAAATAAGTTATCAGTACATGGTCCCACTACTACGCAGTTTCAACCAACCTTTTACTATATATACACCCAACAAATATGTAAGTTCCCCCTGAATATACTACAATATTTCCAAAGATATTTGATGGATTTAAATAATTGTTTCAGCTAGCAAGATGCACCCAATTGTTAGGCACATTTTGATACCAAATTTGTTGGCCTTGAGACAATGCAACGGTAAGAAATTGTGCCATTTATCAATTTTATACAGAAAAAAAGTGGCACTAAATCTCACTGGCTATGGCTGGTTTTGTCCATAAAATTAACAAACATTATCATATCGTGTCTTGGTGCACAAGATTATGATCTGCTTATTGATTTTCTTGAAATGATGCCACACATAATCGTTTGGTAGATTCTCATGTCTGTGCACGAAAATACACCAAGAAAATGTCTGTTAATTTATGGACAAAACCAGCCATAGCCAGTGAGATTTAGTGCCACTTTTATTTTGTCTGTATACAAATTGATAAATGGCACAATTTCTTATCGTTGCATTGTCTCAAGGCCAACAAATTTGGTATCAAAATGTGCCTAACAATTGGTTGTATCTTTCTAGCTGAAAATTATTTAAATCCATCAAAAATTGTTGGAAATATTCTGGTATATGCTAGGAGGGAACTTACATATTTTGTTGGGTGTATATAGCTATGCAGCAATGGAAATACCCACATGACTTTCCACCCGGGGTAGACAGTCCCGGGGTAGACCAACCCTAAGTCGACCAACCCTATGTCGCCAACCCTGGGTGGACTAATGTTAGGATTAGGGTTAGGGTTGGGTTTAGGGTTAGAAACAGTCCCTGGGTGGATAGTCCCGGGCTGGACAGTCCCGGGGTTGTTTTAGAATGATCCATCCTTGTTTTTATCTCCCCGACCGCCAACCCCCTGAGTGTTTTAACATATAATTTAGAACCCCGGGTGGAAAGTCATGTGGGTATTTCCATCGCTGGATATAGATATCAATTTAAGAGAATGTTAGAATAGAAGGTCATGGTTAAGCCGAAAATTGAAAGCGTTATAACTCTACCTACTTTACTGTCTTAATAGCTGTGCTCAATATTAGAAGTTTTTATTTCCAATGACATATGTGGGCGTTTGTATATTTACACAACGTTTCAAGTGCCTGATGTTGTAGATAATGAACTTGTTTAAAACATACAATAAGCCAATAATAAAATAAACTAAATCCAATAATTTGACTGCATATTTTGAAATTGGGCAATTTCACTTCTACGAGACGGTAGCATAATTATGTCATTTCTGAGGCACGGGTAACGCGTAAATGTAGAGAGACGGAACAAAAATGCGTGCGTAAATTGGACGCCTGTTAAACTACGCCACTGTCCAGAGAAGGTGGATAGACTATAATATGAAAGTATGAAGAAAACAAATGTAATTTGGACTAATTATGATTTGGACAACAAGTGTTTGACCTTGGCCGCGTATTTTATTGAATAGAATGTCATAGCTGATATAGCCCCAAAGGAAACAACCTTATTTTATTTTAGAGGGTTGTCTAAATTTTGCGATAAACATTTTGCATTTGTCCTTTAATCATTGGTACATTTTACAGATTGCCATTTACAAATAAAAAAAATCATACCAAAATCAAATGGTAAACAATATTGTAACCGATATGATAATTTGAATATTGTTGATGTTGAATCGAAGATCCAGGTACCCAACACTATCCGTTGTGGTTATTACATGTCATCGTCACTCGACAAAAAAAACTGGGCAAAAACATAATAAAGGGACATTGTTTTGCGCGGAATCTGTTAAGCTCATTTATCGGTGTGTGCCACAACACCCGACCTTGGTTGTTCACTCAAAATATAATATAATGACATCGTGTATACCCAATTGGAACGCTACAATAACTTAAATCTATCATATTTACCTTTTATAATTCGTAATTTTAGATTATTATTGGAGAAACACATCATTTTGTATTTGTCCTTATCTATTTCACATTAGGCTAATATAATGAAAGTTCTAGTTTCCCGTTTCCCTACCGACCCAACTTTTCAGTTTTACCAAAACTTTCTCATTATTTTGTGCAAAAATTACATTTTCTGACAAACTTTAATAGAAATCAAAACTTTTAGTGTCTCAAAATACCAGACATATCTTCCTGTTGATTTTTATGAGATGACTACAAGTCTCGAATACTGTGTTTGGTAGCATGATTCTGATCATCTCCATTTGTAGCCATTTTTTAGGGGGTTTTGTCCGTATGTGTTGTGTTATCACGGACCAGTTACTGCCTTTTATCGTGGCTTTTTATCGTATTTTTTGTGGCACAAGAATCTTGAAAAGTAAGGACGTTGGTTGAAGGAAATTTTGATAAGTTGTGTATTATATTGATACCTACTGCATGAGCATATTTTTGAGGTCTATAATTAGGCGTTACTAAGATGTTTTTGGGCCGTAACCAAGGCACGTTCTCTGTTTCACATTTAGGTATATGTGTTAGGATGTACAGTGATGCGCCCCTACGATAGTTTCTACGCATAAAGAAGTAGACCCCGAATTACATGGAATTAAAATGTGGTTTGTGTTTGTATTTATTGTATTTCATCAATCATTTTCCTCTCATTCTTCTCACTGGCATAATATGTTGGTGTTTGTTGTCATTTATACGCTATTTATAAGGTTATTTGCCTACGTTAATGAATGCGGATAGTTATAGTCAATTATAATTCAAGCAAATCGGCTGGCGTGAGTTCATTGATACCATGAGCTCACGTAGTCCTTTTCAGTACTTCTTCAGGCAAATGAATAAGGGGGAACCATACCAAAAAGACAAGGCTATCATGTGACTAATTTTAACATAATAATTAATGTCTAAATTCGGTTTTTCACGGACATATCGGACAGGTTTAACTTAAAAAATTAGTGCTCACCTGTTTCTTGACCCATATGCATCTATTATTCGGATGAAATTCAATCCGGTAGCCTTACATGCTTACACAGAAAAACAAAATTACCAATGTGATTATTGTTTTTTAAGATGGCCGACGAAGATTTTGTCTGAGACTAGTACGTATATACCACTCTCAGGATTTTGTATTAATACCACAGTTGTTTACTTGCTAGTCATAAATAAAAAGATCCAATGCGACTTTTCTGAACCACTTTTGCTAGCTCTTAGTTTCATAGCAATGTCATGAATTCCAAAGAGAACATAAAAGGACAAGTTTGAGTCTCCAAAAATGTGAGTGAGTCCATGGACGGTGGGACCAAGTGGGCCATAAAAATGATTCCCTTCCAACATTGTACTTTTACCCGATACCCAAATTATAGATTTGGTACCAATCTATCGAAACTAGAGCTTACATCAGTTACGAAAATGAAAATACCCGGCGAAGAATCACATTTTAGCGAAAGAGTAAAAATAATGCACAGATTAAATACAAAATAAATCAATTTCAAATGAATCTCCACATTAAATGTGCATTAAATAATCGTGATTTAGCCGACAATTTTTTTAAAAATAAGCTTATTATTATTTTTTATTATTTTTATTTTGATGAATGAAATGATGGATAATTCCAGAATCAAATGTTTAGAGACATTTTGGGAATCTCGGGTCCCAAAATGGGCCCCGGGATATCGACTTAGTCTAAAAAATGATGGATACCATGATAAAATGTGTCCCGATGTGATTTTTTGGATGATTTCACATTTTGAGCTACTTATAAAGTCTGTGTACTGTATTCCCTTTACGAAAATGCAATCACCAAAATGTGATTGCAGCAAGGTGGTACCAGGTTGCACAAAGTTGTCGCACGGTTGCGTATAAAGGTTGCACAAGTTTGTCACAGGTTGTCGCACGGTTGCGTAAGGTTGCACAAGTTTGTCGCAAGGTTGCACAAAGGTTGTGGATGATTGCTTCAAGGTTGCGCAACCTTCTCAGAACAACCAAACTGGTTGCGCAAGGTTGTATTTTTCCAAATTTAACCTTGCGCAAGGTTGCAGAATTGATTGCGATTTTCATAAGGGACGGGTCAAACTGCAACACATTTGACGCAGAAAAAAAATGTCCAGCAATTTAGCCTAAAGAAATGAATGGAGACCATAAAATGTGTACCGATTTGAATTTTTGGGATTTTTTTCACATTTTGAGCTACGTATGAAGTCTGTGTAGCTAACCGGTCAAACCGCAACATATTTGACGGAGAAGAAAAAAATCTGACAATTTAGCCTAAAAAATGACAGACACCATAAAATGTGTCCTGATTTGATTTTTTGGATATGATTTCACATTTTGAGCTATGTATAAAGTCTGTGTAGCTAGCCGGTCATACTGCAACACATTTGACGGAGAAAAAAAAATCATACAATTTAGCCTAAAAAATGACAGACACCATAAAATGTATCCTGATTTGATTTTTTGGACATGATTTCACATTTTGAGCTGCGTATCAAGTCTGTGTAGCTAACGGGTCAAACCGCAACACATTTGACGGAGAAAAAAACATTCCGGCAATTTAGCCTAAAAAATGGCGGACACCATGAAATGTGTCCCGATTTGATTTTTTGGATATGTACACCATAAAAAGTGTCCCGATTTGATTTTTTGGATATGATTTCACTTTTTGAGCTACATATAAAGTCTGTGTAGCTAACGGGTCAAACCGCAACACATTTGACTGGGAGAAAAAGAAATCTGGCAATTTAGCCTAAAAAATGACGGACAACCATAATAATGTGTCCCGATTTGATTTTTTGGATTTGATTTCACATTTTGAGTTACGTACAAAGTCTGTGTAGCTAACGGGTCAAACTGCAGCACATTTGACGGAGAAAAAATAATTCCGGCAATTTAGCCTAAAAAATGACAGACCCCATAAAATGTGTCCCAATTTGATTGTTTGGATATGATTTCATTTTTTGAGCTGCGTATGTAGCTAACGGGTCAAACCGCAACACATTTGACGGAGAAAAAACATTCCGGCAACTTAGCCTAAAAAATGGTGGACACCATGAAATGTGTCCCGATTTCATATTTTGGATATGATTTCACATTTTGAGCTACATATAAAGTCTGTGTAGCTAGCCGGTCATACTGCAACACATTTGACGGAGAAAACAAATCCGACAATTTAGCCTAAAATATGACAGACACCATAAAATGTGTCCTGATTTGACTTTTTGGACATGATTTCACATTTTGAGCTACGTATAAAGTCTGTGTAGCTAACCGGTCAAACCGCAACATATTTGACGGAGAAAACAAATCCGGCAATTTAGCCTAAAAAATGAGTGACACCATAAAATGTCTCCCGATTTGATTTTTTAGATATGATTTCACTTTATGAGCTACGTATAAAGTCTGTGTAGCTAACTGGTCAAACCGCAACAAATTTGATGGAGAAAAAAATTCCGGCAATTTAGCCTAAAAAATGACGGACACCATAAAATGTGTCCCGATTTGATTTTTTTGATATGATTTCACTTTTTGAGCTACGTGTAAAGTATGTGTATAATGAACTGATCAAACCGCAACACATTTGACGTATCAAATGATGTTCGCATTTCAAATTTTATCTCCAATATAAGTTTACATTAAATAATCGTGATTTAGCCGAAAAGGTGTTTTTAAGTAAGCTTATTTTTATTATTTTTGTTTATTATTTTGATGAATGAAATGATGGATAATTTTCAAATCAAATGTTTAGAGACATTTCGAGAATCAAACTATCCATTATAACAACACATCGCTAACAATGTGAGTGTGACAGTCATCGAATCTGGTTCCGCTGGGATCCTAAAGTACCAACCACATTAAACATGTCTACCGAAACCGCTCAACCAAAAACCATGCAACCCGAGAACCGCTCTAGTTAGGGATGTTAATGGCAGTGATGTCATGGTATATGGTTAATAATGAAATTGTTTGCATTACCTACTCAGATTTCAGATGTAATTGACGTTGCAATATTTCAGACAGATTTGTTGACATTTTCAATAACACATCTACAAATGCTTCCTTAATTGTTTTTCAAAGTGTTGAAGTGTTAATACAGGTGTAATATATACGAATCAATAGGTTTTTACACCCCTTACAGATGCAATAATGAAATTGAGTGAAATAATGAATAATGAATAATGAAATAGACACCTACCCACTCTTGAAACAAATCTGAAACGGGAAACTTGGTATCATATTTCATTAGCCTTAATAAACAGATTGCCATTTAAAAAAAAAAAAGAAGATAAAAAAGAACATTTTTAATGGCAAAATAATATTCTAACCGATATGATATTTTGAATAATGTTGGTGTTTAATAGAATATCCAGGTACCCAAAGGTATTAGTTGCGGTAAGAACAAGTCATTGTCAGATCAAAGGGACAGTACGAAAGTGAATATATCAGGTCAAGAATCACCATTTTCTGATTCTAGGTGGTGACGACATTCATCAAAAAGCTTGATGGGAACAATTAATAGGCTAATTATTTATTGATCTGCCAAGTGAAAACAGGAAAGAAAATATGTTATTAGTGGTTACATGTTGTTATGATAATGTGATTCATCATTAGTAGCAGCAAAGTTATAGCGATTTCTTAAAAAGTGCCCAATAGATCCCAAACGTCATGTCATCTTATTATAATTTATTACGCCAATCGTTTCATGACAAACACCTGCCTTTTAGTACTTTTATAGTACATCAAGTAAAAATTGAAAAAAAAGAAAAAAGTCAACAATGTGACGACGCATATGCAGGAATGACTGTAACGTTGTTGGTGTAAATAAAACAATATTGTTATAAAAGCACTGAATATTATGGCACGTCGTTTGGGTCAAAATTAACATTGTTTTTGTATATCAATTTGTGTTTTACATGTTTTTTTTTGTATATCAATTTGTGATTTATATGTTTGTTTTTTGTATATCAATTTGTGTTTTACGTGTTGTTTCAAAATTAACATTGTTTTTGTATATAGATTGGTGTTTTACTTGTTGTTTTTTGTATATCAATTTGTGTTTTACGTGTTGTTTTTGAATATCAATTTGTGTTTTTACATATAAAAATAACATAAACAAACACAAAACGATACTGAAAACAAAATTATATGCAAACGAAATGACACATAATTAGCAAACACAAACCAGCGTGAAATAAAAGTCATTAACAAAGACAAATATATATCAAGACAGAATATAAACTAGCACAAAACCAGCAGGCTACAATTTTTTTTATATACAACACAATCATGCAAACAAAATAATGCAAACAAAATAACATAACCAAAAATCGATATAAAAACCCAAATATAGAGACAGAACATGCAAACACACAATGGTGTAAATTCAAAATGATATGCAAACAAGATATAAAAGAAACACAAAGCAGCATGAAAACAAAATGATAACGCAAAACGACTGGTAAATTAGTTTTAACAAACACAAAATCGTATGGACACCGCAAAACGACCAGCACAGTATACAAGCATGAAATGATATAAACACAGAATGATGTACAACACAAAACGATCGACAAAAACTTACATTGCCAAAGAGGCCAAAAATCACGTGATTAGAGTTACGAGCTGTAAATAATGGGGTAGGGAGGCGGTTTGTGTTGGGGAGGGGAGGTGGTGGTTTGGGTGGTGAGGGGATGTGGAGGGGGCAAGGTGGGGAGATGGAGTGGGTTTGTGGTGGGGTGGGGTGGTAGGGTTTGTGATGGTTGTAGGGGTTTGTGGTTGGGGAGGGGATTTGTGTGTGCTTGGGTGGTGTTTTTTTGGCCAAACATTTCTGACATTTGATCTATTTTCCAATAAAACAACAAAATATTATAGATCCCCAAAAGTTAGGGTCGGTCTGTCAGATTTTTTGTTCATTGTAAAATGATTTCTTTAATTCACTTAATTCACTTAAGATGTGAATGGGGATATTTGAATATTAAATCACTTCATGACAGTTTCAAAATATGTTATAGTGTATTTCCGGAAAGCAGAATTCTGGAAGGAAAAAAATCCTAAACCTTTTTCTGGAATTCAAAAATTTGGGTCGGTAAAATCAGTATTCATTTGTACTAGTAAAAGCAAAAAAGACACAATTTTTTTTGTTCGTTTCAAAATTAGGGTCGGTCGTAAGAGGACAATCAAACCATTTATTTTGGCCTTATGTCTGGGACTGAATTGAATAAATTCAATTGTTTGTGCTTCTATAATTAAACATCTTGATCAAATCAAACTCTTCATCTTATCCATTTTTAATATAACAAACAGTCAAAATTGTGACTATATACATGTGATGAATGAGATTGTATTTGGTATTTAATATCCTCATCATTAAACAAGGTGACTTTTGCTATGTCAATATCCAACAATTATCATTTCAATTAAATCTTGAAGAAAAAAAATTGAAAAATCAAAAAATCAAAAACTATTGATTTGTGGTGGCAAAATGACTGAAATTTGATTTATTTTCCAGTAAAACAAAGTGTTTTTTAGAAGTTTTACAAAATATTTAGGTATTAGTAAAGCTATCAATATTAATAAGGGTAGAGGATTAATAATGTTTTTTAATTTCATAGTGCACTTTCAATGGAAGCTTGAACATGAAATTTCAAAAATAGTTTTGCAAAAAATGACTGAAATGGCACCTTTTTTCTAGTAATTCTAGAATTGTTTTGAAGCGACACAAAATATTTTGGTATCGAGTTCAGCTATCGATATATGTAGGATAGAAGATGCCATTTTGTGTGTGGAAGCGTTACTATTGGATTAACTGTAAATACTGGCAAAATGTCCACTTGCCACAAAATTAATGACATTTCATTATTTTTCTGGTAAAACGCAACCAAGATATTTTTGAAGCGACACGAAAGATTATTAAGGTATTGAGTTAAGCTATTGATATGTGAAGGATAGAAGAGGCCACTTTTTGTGTGGAAGCGCTACTATTGCGGATTGACTGTAAATACTGGCAAATATGCTCACTTTGCGGGCAAATTTGCCAGGGCTGGATAATTCGTCCACCTACAGGGACTGAGATGGGACCTAGTCTTTATACTAGTTACTACTATAGTACTAGTACTAGTAGTAGTGTAGCCTTCCAACTTCTAGTAAGCAGTGGCGTATCTGGTGTCTTTTTCAGGGGGGGGGGGGGGGGGGGGGGCGAACACCAATACGACCCTTTTTATATTAAGTTAAAAAAAATGCGCAGCTGGGTTGTTTATTCCAGTGAATGACGTTGCATCTTAAAGTTGTTGCGCTCTACGCACGCTAAATATTAACAACATATCTACACGAATCTGGCCATTACTACGATACATTTTTCTTTCAAACGGGCTTCTATAATGATATTCATCAAACCGGGCAAGGGGAAAAGTTGTCATTTAGATGGGAATTAAGTAAATCCCTTAGATTTTCTCTCTCCTTTTCCCTTTTATCTTCCTCTTCTCCCTTTCCTTTCCCTTTTCCTTCTCTCTTTCCCTTTCCTTCTCCATTTCCCTCTCCTTTCCCCTTTTCTCTTCTTCTCTTCCCTCTCTTCTTCCCTTCTCTTCGATTTTTTTTAGCCCGGTAGTTTGAGCTAGCCTTCCCGGTCAAAGCCGACTGGGGGGGGGGGCACCCCTTGACCCCCGGGAGATACACTACTGCTACTAAGTAGTCCGGTGATTGAGAATAAAAATGTAATGATCCTTTACCTTCTCTTCTTCAAACTTTTCCAGAACTATGTCTGAAATCCCAAAGTCATGGAAGATATGTGACAAATCAGCCATTGCCATTTTGGATTCACTGTCTGCTCTGCCAGTGGCGGCACCAGCCTCATATATTTTTTTTTTGGGGGGGGGGGCAAGATTTTTTTAGGGGGTATGACTTCATCATTTTTTGTGCCATTTTACACTTAAATTGTCAAATTTGGTCTATTACTAACTAATTTGATATGAAAATGCGCGCTTGTGCGCAAAATTTAGCTGTTTTATGCTAACATTGTCAACATTTGGTCTAATTTAACCTAATTGGTAAGAAAATGAAGTCGGCCAGACGTTGGCTCGACCGTCGGCTGCTCACGCGGCCGACGACGTCCAATGGATGTTGTGCCAACCTCGGACGGACTTCCATTTTTAAACTTGTCTATCTTTTTATAATTCTAACTAAATTGATTTTTTTTTTTGGGGGGGGGGGAACAAATATTTTTGTTTGGGGGGGGGGGGGGGGGGGGAGCAAATGCCCCCTTGCTCCCTGTAGTGCCGCCGCTGTCAGCTCTGCGTCATCTCATCTCGCCAGAATCAAGTTTGACCGCTCGACGAAACATGACGATATTCACAGCACGTAGGACTGCTTCATTCTGGCTCATTTCACGCAGTCGGTTTGTGTTTGTATGTTTTTGTGTTTGTCCCTTTGTACACGTACATGTCGCGGTTTGCTTACACTAATTTTCCATCTGTTTTCATTGTGTGTTTGCAGATCGTGTTCTATTGGTATTTTGATATGTAGAAACACAAATTAATATACAAAAAAAACGACACGGAGTCAAAATCCAATTTGATATACAATTAAACGACACATAAAAACTCAAATTGATATACAAAAAAATGACACATATAAACACAAATTGATATACAAAAAAATTAGGTAAAAACACATATTAATGTACAAAAAACGACACATAAAACACAAATTGATATTGATATACAAAAAACAACTGACACGTAAAAACACATATTGATATACAAAAAGAACCACATGTATAAAACACAAATTGATAAAAAAAAACCCGAAACGTAAAAACACATTGATATACAAAAAAACACACATGTAGAACATAAATTGATATACAAAAACAATGTTAATTTTGACCCAACCGGCGTGCCATAGAATATTGAGACTAATACAAATGAATTAGACCGCTAGCGTATGGCGGCAGCACCGCTAGGGTTGGCGGCAGCAACACTTACAGCACATCCAATAACGTCGCAGGATTTCGATTTTCAAACCATTAAAGCGAACTCAAATCACAAAAATGTAACATGAGATTGATGATTTTTTTTTGACACGCGTGCAAAATATGTATTGTATTCTTGTCAAGATAATGAAAACAAACGCAAGAATTCTAGCGTTTGGTCTAGTTTCGTTGACATTTGCTGATTTGGTTGGTGTGTCTGTTTTGACAGCATAAATCATGCGTAGTCAAGATTGGTTATATGGTTTATTGATTAATGGTGAATGCACAATAATGCAAGAAAAATAATGGTCAAATTTATTCTGTAAAAGATAAGATTGATAATAATATAAGCTATAACCTTTTAATACAATGGAAACAAATTCCCCGATGGTGAACGCGATGCTAGTAAAGATTTTGATAGACGCGTTTATATTATGATCAAGATCAATGTGCAAATAATCAATTAGGACTTCGATATAGACACCATAAAAATGCTAGCCTTTTACTATCATAATACTATAGGCAATACTCAAAATATTCTATTCTTTATTATATATATATTGTTTTCGGATTTCTCTTTTTTATTATGTTTTTAAAGCGTTTAAAATCGCAGCACGACGTCGGTAAAAATGATACTAGACTCAAATTTTCTCACCCGACAAGAACAGACGATAACATAAATTACTTGACTTTAACGCGCGGAATCTGTTGAGCGCATTTTACGGTGTGTGCCACAACACCCGACCTTGGTTGTTCACTCAAAATAGAACATAATAACATCGTGTATACCCAATTGGAACGCTACAATAACTTTCGTCTATCATATTTACCTTTAATAATTCGTAAATTTAGATTATTATTCTAATATTGAACACAACAAAGGAGAGAATTGGAGAAACACGTCATTTTCAGCAACCAGACACTGTCAATCATCCAACGGTGTTGCCAGATCAATACCCCGTTATACACTGTTCCTTTCAATGGGGACAAGATCTGTCATTCCGCCCAGATAGCGCGTTTTTTGCAAGTAAATCCTCTTCTGGGCTACCAAACCGTATATAAAGCAATCGTACTACTGAATTGCAACAACAATTTCATTTGAACTATTTATTGGAATGTATTCAATTATTAGCATATTTTAGTTTCAGGGGTAACCTTACGTACAGAAAGCGGAACCTTTTACATTAGTAATTTCAAGAAATGTGTTGAAATGGGGACACCTGCTACCAAAGAAAATATCAAATTTGTAAGGAAATGTGCATAGTGACCGTACAGTACATTTTATGTCAATTTTAATTCTATTTTAAGTTTATATCAAATAACTATTGTTCTATATTCATAAGGGATTCGATGAGACTGCACTCAAAGTAAGATTTGAAAAATGTCGTAAATAATTCAATAAAATGTCATATTTATGGACTGTCCAATCCATTATGGGCTTGTAATGTAGGCCTATATGTAACAGATTAATTCGGAAAAAAGAGTTTTCTCTAGCTTATCAATTCATAATACCAGTGGCGTACCTAGGTTTTCCATATGGGGGGGGGGGGGGGGGGGGGGGGGGGGGTGGGGGGGGGGGTGGGGGGGGGGGCGGGGGGGGGGTGAAAGTGTACCTACAAGGACTTTACTAGAAGGTCAAAGTTGCCGCTCACACGCCCATGCAGAATTTTGAGTGGGGGGGGGGGGGGGGGGGGGGAGTGGGGTGTTCTGACATGTTTTTTCACAAACCGCGCGTAAAAACGGGCATTCAATGACAACATTCTCAACAGTGTTATCTCAACCGACAGTGCCAGTCTCAACCGACACATGTCTAATATTGGGCCTGAGTCGCCCAGCCCTGCCCATCTGGTTACGCCACTGCATAATACAATCATCATCGTTGGTATTACATAGTGACGTATAATAGCCATACAACAATTTTTACTGTCTCTTTATATGCAAAATTAAATATTAAAACTAATAAAATAACACAAATTCAAACAAATCTATTCAAGGTCGACTCATAAATATGTATTTATTTTTGACTATTTTAAGAAAAGTAAACACGATATTGGAAAGAGGAAACTTTCTGTGGGTAGCCAAGCATTTGTTTTTTTTCTTATCATAAGTGTTTCATTTAAAAACAGAAAATTGTGTGTGGATTTATGTAAACAAACGTCGTCTAATTTTAAGGGTGGGGTGGGGTTTGGGCGTGGTTGGGGTTAGGTGGGTGGGGTTAGGGGGGGATACTTCTTTTGAACACTTTATTATATAGGCTAAGCAATTTGCAATTTCCATAATCCACTGCAAAATACATTATTCATCTAAACACCAATTATAATATCACGCTCCTCTGTAAGTTTTCTCAATGGATTAGAGCGTGGTGTCAGTGTTACAGAGGATGACGGTTCGAATCCTGTCATAAGAACATGACCTGTTCTTTTCAACGTTTATCATAATTTTAAAATCATTCTTCCCAGGGAACAATCATGATACCATAAGATACATCATCTCACTTATTCCTGTTACATTGTACAAGTTACAATTATTATCATGCTAAGAATAAATTGCCTTGAAATATTGGGCGACAGTTAACATTTATTTCAATGTCTGGAATTATTGTGTTCATAGAGTTACGTTCTGTAATTAGCCTATGTTATGTTGCATTAGAAAGTAAGAATTAAAGTAGAACCGAGTACCGATAAGTCAAACTGCAGAATGGCACCGTGGTAAGCGTAAGACTTGTTTCTATGTAAATGGCGGGGACTGATGTCATACAAATTGATCGTAACAAATAATTGATTCATTCAAAAGCGATCCCAACAATGGTTGATTAAATCACAAAATTGATTATACATGTACAACTCATAGCGCTGAATTTCTTCCAAGAAATACTACCGTTATTACGATTGCTATATAAACATAAACCTTTATTCATTAGGGATTCGATGAGATAAAACTGACAGCAAGATTAGCAACATTGTATAAATAATTCAATAAATTGTAATATTAATGGGTGTTCAACCCATTATGGGCTTATATATGGCACAGATTAATTCAGAAAACAAGAGTAGTTATCTTGGCTCATTAATTTATAATTTGGTAACCACAATACAATCCGTATGGGATTAAATAGTCTGTGGTATTTTATAGTGACGTAAACAGTGTATACATTAGGGTTTTTTTTCTCACTAATAAATCAATCAGTTTCGAGCTTCTGGACTCTGAACCGGGCTCTGAACGAATGAAGAAAATAATAATTTAAAACAATTAGTAGAACTTCACAAATATGACCAAATTTACCATAAACCTTAACCTTAACCTATAACATTTTGTGATCGTTGTATATATTGACCCATCAATCGAAATCAAAGTCTATGTTGTACATTGAATATATCTGGTTACGCCACTGCATAATACAATCATCATCGTTGGTATTACATAGTGACGTATAATAGTCATACAACAATTTTTACTGTCTCTTTATATAGGCCTACAATATTAAATATTGAAACTAATGAATTAAAACAAATTCAAACAAATCTATTCAAGGTCGACTCACAATTTTTTTAATTTTTTAAAATTATTTTAAGAAAGGTAAACACGATATTGGAAAGAGTGTGTGTGGATTTATGTAAACAAACGTCGTCTAATTTTAGGGGTGGGTGGGGGTTGGGTGGGGTCGAGTTAGTGGGGGGGGGGGGGGGGGGGTACTTATATAAGCAATTTGCAATTTCCATAATCCATTGCAAAATACATTATTCATCTAAACACCAATTGATTATAATATCACGCTCCTCTGTAAGTTTTCTCAATGGATTAGAGCGTGGTGTCAGTGTTACAAAGGTTGACGGTTCGAATCCTGTCATAAGAACATGACCTGTTCTTTTTAACGTTGATCATAATGTTAAAATCATTCTTCCCAGGGAACAATCATGATACCATAAGATACATCATCTCACTTATTCCTGTTACATTGTACAAGTTACAATTATTATCATGCTAAGAATAAATTGCCTTGAAATATTGGGCGACAGTTAACATTTATTTCAATTTCTGGCATTATTGTGTTCATAGATTTACGTTCTGTAATTAGCCTATGTTGCATTGGAAAGTAAGAATTAAAGTAGAACCGAGTACCGATAAGTCAAACTGCAGTATGGCATTGTGGTAAGCGTAAGACTTGTTTCTATGTAAATGGCGGGGACTGATGTCATACAAATTGATCGTAACAAATAATTGATTCATTCAAAGCAATCCCAACAATGGTTGACTAAATCACAAAATTGATTATACATGTACAACTCATAGCGCTGAATTTCTTCCAAGAAATACTACCGTTATTACGATTGCTATATAAACATAAACCTTTATTCATTAGGGATTCGATGAGATAAAACTGACAGCAAGATTAGCAACATTGTATAAATAATTCAATAAATTGTAATATTAATGGGTGTTCAACCCATTATGGGCTTATATATGGCACAGATTAATTCAGAAAACAAGAGTAGTTATCTTGGCTCATTAATTTATAATTTGGTAACCACAATACAATCCGTATGGGATTAAATAGTCTGTGGTATTTTATAGTGACGTAAACAGTGTATACATTAGTTTCTTTTTTTCTCACTAATAAATCAATCAGTTTCGAGCTTCTGGACTCTGAACAATGAGGAAAACAATATATTTAAAACAATTAGTAGAACTTCACAAATATGACCAAATTTACCATAAACCTTAACCTTAACCTATAACATTTTGTGATCGTTGTATATATTGACCCATCAATCGAAATCAAAGTCTATGTTGTACATTAAATATTTGACCATGTTGATTCAACATCTGGGGCAGTTTTCTCGTAATAAACGCGGTTTTAGCTTAAAACCGTGACTAACATGCTAACGAAACTCGTGTCTAAATTAAAAGCGAGCTTATCTTTTGAACGACGTGTTTATCAACACCTACTTTTAAACTCTACGAATCTCGTCTCCAGAGTGGTCGTGCGTTCACTTTATACAGGAATTCAATTTATTGTGGCCCAAATGGTGGGTTACCATCGATATCGACTGAATTCGTCAAATGCACATGTATTTTTTAAAACTTCACGATCCGCACGTCAGCTTGCACCGGCCACGTTTTGTGTTCGTTTAGTTAAACGCGCGGTGAACTACCCCATACCCATGTTTAAAGTTTTCAGTGAGTTGACGCGTGTTTACAAAGTTAAACTCGTGTTAAGCTTAAAACCGTGTAGATTCTAATATTTTAATATATAATTATTTCAAATAAATGAAACTTTTGTGTTGGAGATATTTAAATTGGAAAATGTATTACATCGAGGGCTCGGAAACAAAAGGCCTCATCTCCATTTTTTCAAAATTGAGATTATGGTATCAAAATGTTCAGAAAGAAATTCTCTTTCCAGTTACACAGCCTAACACAACCCCTTTCAAAGTTATAGCTAATATCACAAGGCCTCATCTGTATCTCCCCAATGTGTTTAAAAATCTTCATTAGTCTTTTTATCAAAATGGTAAAAATGGAGATATTAAGGCCTTTTGTTTCTGAACCCTCGACATATCGGTGACATTTCATTCCAAGACAATCGACCTTGATATTTAATTTCCTTTCTTGAACAATCAATAAACCAATACACGAAAGGTTAACGTTATGGCTGACATCTTGATTGAATCAAAATACAATCTATGAAAATGATATACCAGTTATCGACTGATCCTGTCTAAAGAAATGCCTTTATTGCTTTTCGGTTGGATAACATATTGCGTGAGGGCGTCGTGGCATTTTACTACCATTTATACATTATTTAAACATTATTTAAACATTGTGTGACACAAACGTCCAGCTAAATAGTTACCCCATAATCTAAAGTTTTACTTACACTAATTTTTTTACAGGTTTGTACTTTTCTTCCGCATATGGTGACACAAAATATAAAAATTGGCACAACTCTCCTGCATCTCCCCTACACCTTTGAATTGTCAGTTTCAATTTTGAGTGTTGCGTTTAAACTTGCCGACTTAAAAATACTATAACTGTTACAGTAGTTCTAGATGGAATTTCTGAAAAAGTTAAACAGTCCTATACTCAGTAGAGTATGAAGCTCTCTGCCAAAGAAAAAAACCAAGTTGCTAGAAAATGACCATGTGAAGGGTTTTCCCATGCCACCACACAGTTATCCTTACTTATTTATACCTACACGCCCACCAAGTGAGTGTAAAAATATATTTTGTCAGAAGTGGGATTCGAACCCACGCCTACAGATGTAGACTGCGACCTGAACGCAGCGCCTTAGACCGCTCGGCCATCCTGACTCTTGATATATTAGACTGGTTTCTTAAGATCCTTTCATGTAATCATATTTACCTTATATGCTAGGCTATAGATGAGGTGACCGTTGTTTACATCCAATGTTTATCAACAAACGCAACGGGCGAAGGGACTGGACTGTCGATACACGCTTGAGGGACCACAACACTGTCCGCTATGCCGTATTGCCCTTTATAATGCTTTGGCGCGAGTTTTAAAAGCACGGGTCCTAAACAAAACATGATGCGCGCGCAAACTGCCGGGCAAAGAACAATAGCAACTAGCCACGTTTTGCCCGGTGTGACGTCACCTGTCACCCCATCTATACTGCTCACAAAAAGTATCGAAACACTTAGAAATGATCCAATACATAACGGCTCGAAATGGTATGCATTAATCGAAGCAAATATCAAATAGCATAATTTTGTTCTGCGTATTTTGACACCTCGATCGTTGAGATACGATGTTGCGGAGCGGAGTTATTGTCATTTCAATGATCGTGGGGTCCAGTTTCAAAAGTGACACTCATCCCTATTGAAAAGCACGAATCTGATCATTCTAAACAGTAATGCAAACCTCTTTCTATAGGATGATTGTCACTTTTGAAACTGGACCCACGACCATTGAAATGACAATAACTCCGCTCCACAACATCGTATCTCATCGATCGAGGTGTCAAAATACGCAGAACAAAATTATGCACTTGGTTATTTGCTTCGATTAATGCATACCCTTTCAAGCCGTAATATATTGGATCATTTCTAAGTGTTTCGATACTTTTTGTGAGCAGTTTATATACAACTCTGCTAAAAATCAAATATTATGTAACATTTTACTGTGAGTAAGAAGTACTCAAGTGCACAATTTGGACATTGTTCTATCGGGTTTTCAATGTCTGTATATTGAGAAAACATTAAACAATATATTTGAGTACAAAGGAATATCATACCTGTACTACTGTATGACCAAAGCTCCTTGAATTGACCTGACATGAAAATTCATATATAATCATTCCATAAATCACTACATGTATATCTACTGCAAAAATGAACCAGTTTCATCATAATTATTAGGTAAGCCCAACTCATTAATAGTATGCAACTTCAAATTTGTATCCCTATTCTCATAAATGTATTTGTATTCGAAAAAAACCCCCCATTTCTATCAAAGATATAAACTGGCCGGGCATAGTGGCTTCAGAGAGTAGCAATGTATATTTAACGTGGCAATATTAGTCTCACAGTACTCTCAATTATTCCTTTACAAGCCTCCAGGCTTCTTGATTACAGAAGCACAACAATATTATGAACTATTATACATTGTACTTTGCTCAATACAAACAATCGCTTTGCAAGTAGCATCAAGATGTTGAATTATATAAAAGGTGCGATGAACTACACGTCAGAAAAATACTATTTTAGCTTTGTTGTTTGTTTATGTATTCCATTAACTCTTACCACGCGGTTATTAGTTTTACCATTTCAAAACAGATTTTTACATGACGTTAGCCTCTGAACATGTTTACAAAGTGATAGCAAGAATGTGTTTTAAGTAACCCGTGCAAGCAATCCTCCTTAACCATGTTAACCCTGCCTCACACCTTTTCAAGGTATGGTCAAGGTATAAAGTCAAGTCTGCATTGGAGAGAAAGATGTTTGTATTTGTATCTCCCCGCACGCAAAAGTAACCCGAGCGTTATTCGCGTGAATCGTTTCTCGCGTGCTTCAAGTATGCATGAACCTCAACATACATAAAAACATACACCAAGTATTTGTGATGCGCTATTACCCGGAAGGCTCAAAGCGCTTACAAAAAAATACAAAATAACTCCTCTGTAAAGCTACCAATAAAAGCACTGTAGAAACAATCACAATTTTGAGTAATTAAAATGTAATTGTAAATTGTACATGCTTGTTATTATTTATCTTAGCTGTATATGCCCACCATTTTAAGATGGGAAATCTACATATTTAAATACATTTCGTTGCGTGAATAGTTGACATTGAATTTCACATGTATTAGAGGCATCAAGAGGCCACAATAAGTACATATACAGTGTTCATGGATGTGTAGAAATATAATTCATAATTGATATTTCTCTTAAACAAACTATAACTGGCAAGTGAGCACAATTTATTTGTTAAGTTTTTAAATGGATGACATAAGCGCATAACTTCAAGCACAACTTATAATAGTATCTTGCACAATTTGTACATAAAATCAGAAAAACACAATAATGATTTAGATAAATGAAAATGTCAAAACGATAAAAAGCATTCTCTATTAGTTAGAGAGGGTTTTTAAATGATTGACAGCTTCCAATCTCTTATCTTCAAGAAAAAAACGAAGAAGACAATCACAAAAATAGCAAACGTATATTGATGTTTATTTTCATCATTACTGGAAACTCATACTAAATGACACGACCTTATGAGGCACTTACAGAATTGCAGATAACGCCCGGGGGGGGGGGGGGGGGGGGGTGACTTTCGCCAACATCGTACGTGGATGTGCCTGCCGGACTACGAAATTGTGACTTTCTCTATACCTATTTTTTGGCCAATTTCCCACCCATCAATCAATTTTTTTAGAAAAGCACCCAATTTTGCAAAAATTGGGCGCTTTTTACAAAAAAAATACCTCAAAATACACCCAATTTATACCAATTGGGCGCTTTAGTCTGTGATGAAAATCACCCCATTGCTACACCAATTTTGGCAAAAAGGCACCCCAAAAGGCAGGCACATAATATACGTATACCATATCAATGTAAGACCCCCCCCCCCGGGGATCGCTTCGTTTTCAATGTAAGATTGGTTCTCTGGCTATCACTCAGCTATAGCTATAAATAAACAGACCCTTTTTGCTATGAATGGGCAATATCGTTCCTGATAGGCATCGTGATGTGAGTATAGGCATTGCTTAGGGGCCATATCCAAACTCTCAGTGATTTTAAAGCATTTTTCTACCGATTTTACAACGGTATTCCAACGGTATTTCGTTCTATTGTTAAAAGCATCGGAAAAAGATCGGTGATTAACTAGAGCCTCCCTACTTATCTGGCGTTAACAATAGAACTATTGTAGTACTCTCGATGGCTAATCGCGACACTCCGCAAACCCCGACTCAAACGAGATATGTTTGTAGCCGCCTATTCATTGCTAGGCTTATTGTAATCCACTCGTTAACGTCATAAGAATAATCCTCCTTGAAGTGGCCTTTAAAGACTATTTTTTAGCCGTGGATGATTTTAGAGTAAGCAGTACAAGCAGGGAGGTGTCAATGACACCTCCCTGGTACAAGCATGGATAATGTTATCATTGAATACTAAACAATATGGGAGCCATTAAACATACAACGTGTTATTGTTTTCTGGTATAGGCATAATGTGTGTAATCAAGTAGCATTATGAATCTTACTCCCCTAAATAGTGTCATTTTTCTGCGTTTTTAGACTATTTAAGAATGTTGCATACACTCTGAACGTGACCTAATAAATAATAAATAAATAATAAATATGAAGAAATTATTAGGATATTTGGTATTAAATGAAGGAGCTGTCTCAAGATACAAACAAGACTTGCAAAATCTTGTATCTTGTATAATCTTGTCGACTTCATATAATATTACACAGTCATTTTTCTTTTGCTAGGCATCGCGGCATCGTGGTTTCCCTGATGCCCGTACCTGCACCGCTCGGTACTGTAATTCCCAGTACCCATGTTGAAATACCAGTGATATAACACCAAAGTAGCTGAACAGTTCCCACACAGGTACCAAGCATACCTGCACAGGTACCGGCAGTCACGTAACCATGATGCCAGAAATACAAAAATGATCGTGTATACTAGATCAGGATGGACAAAACCAAAACGATATGACCATTTCAAACATAAACGGATGGGTCTCTTATTACGTACTCTTATAGATAACTTAAACTGAGATTGTTCAGACACACTGAGAGATTCTTATCCTGTTTCGACATGAAAACGTCATCTTTCATGTTGCTTAAAATCAGGACCTTAACATGTGTAAGGGGTAACATAAACAGCCGGAAGGCAGATAGCAGGAGTAGATAAATAAGAGTTATTGTTCAAGATTATATTTATGGCGATCAAATGAGTGATGAAAATGAACATCTATCGAAAATAACCTCCACGTATAGTATACAGTATTGGAAAAGTAGCAAACGCCGATTGATGTTGACTCTGCTTAAACATCGACCGTGTGAAGTCGTTCGTGCGTGGTGTGTAACTTGGACGAGTATTTCCTAGTTTTATACTTGCACCATTAAAAATATAGAATATAAATACAATATTCAAAAATCCGTAAACACTATCTTTGTTAATTTGTCATATCTGATTCACCGTAAGATGTAATGTTTTGTAATATGAGATAACAAAACGATGTCGTTTTATATACATAAAATAACAAGCGCCGCCGGTACAACATGGTACCACTCAAGCTGTGCACCTACACATGGTACCAAATCAGCAAAATTACTGCAAGTCCCGACTTGCGAATCCCCTGGCTGGGAGATTGACCTAAATAGGGTCAACGGTTACATGGGTCATTAGAGGTCAATTTGGGTACACCCAAAGAGTCATCTAAAATTCCTTACTCAAATATTATTGTCACCAAGTATTAAGATTGAAGTCTGACTTTTAATATGAACGAGAGGCCCTAAAATATTGACAAAATGGGTAAGGTCATGTAAGGGTCATTACAGGTAAATCCGGGTACACCCCATGTCTAATCGTCTCAAGTCCCCTTACTCAAAGATTATTGTCACCAAGTATAGTCGAGATTGAAGTTTGACTTTTCATATGAGAGCCCTGAAGAACAATAAGTGCAGTTTTAAAGTGTTGAGAAATTGGGGTTAAAGGTCATGTAGGGTCAATATTAGATGTCAATCCGTGTACACCCCACGAACATCTCAAGTCCCCTATCCTAAAGATTATTGTCACCAAGTTTGGCCAAGATTGAAGTCTGACTTTACACGAGAGCCCTACAAGTATCAAGTGCACTTTAAAGTGTTGACAAAGTGTGGGTCAAATGTCATGTAGGGGTCATTAGAGGTCAATCTGTCTACACCTTATGAGCATCTGAAGTCCACTTTACCCAAAGGTTAGTGTTATCAAGTATTACTTTTCATATTAGAGCACAACAGGCCCAACCTAACCAAACAAAATCATTGTGGTGATATTCCATTTAGTGATTCTTACACAATAATCGGCCGAGTGCACCAATGACGGGTAACTTAATAGGGAGGTAAGCTACCTCCCTAGTAGTTATGCTGTAACTGTAGCGTAACTTACTAACGATGTAATTCTTAGAGCACAACTGGCGAATAACAACAGAATAGTAACTAGCGAGGTAAATATCCACATTAATCAGCATCGTCCCCTTACAAAATTAATTGGCGCATATGCGAAGTGTTAACCTATAGGTTACTGTAAAATACTGACGTGAGTGGTCCTCCGTAATATTTAAAATGTGTCGTCACTCGCTAGGTCATAGGTGAGTGTACATAATTAACATAAATAACCCCGTTGAGTCGGCTTGCGTTCCGAACAAAAATGACGGTATTTCTTTGGCCAAAACATTTCGAATTTGTTCAACGCTTTTTCAAAAATAAGGACTATCAAGACATTACAAACATATTTTGGGCGAGGGGCACACACAAATATTGCACCAAAAAGCACAATTTTAATGACAAACACAAGCACCCGATGCAAACAATTATATACAATTATAACACACCTCTTTATACTCATACTTCCGTGGCGTGGATACCTTGTCCTTCGCCTGTTAACCGCAGGACCCCGGTTGGATTCCCAGACCACGCGCTGCACGATATACTTTTATTTTTTTTCTTCTAGTTATACCCTTCCACTCACAATAATGTTGAAACTTCAGTTTTAATTAATAAAAACAATAATAAGTTTATTTATTTAGTCATTATTTAAGATCCTTGGACAATTATAGTACATTTTGGTCAAAATATGACCCAAAGTCGGTGCGATTAGTGTTTGAATGGGCAAAAGGAGTTGATCTAAATTTTGACTAAAAAAATCCCCAAATTGCATGAATGGATTTTCAAAATATAAAATATTTCAGCTTATGAGGGGTCACATTCCACTTCAAATATACATCCCCTGGGCATGCAAGCGAAATTGGTCTTTCAGCATCAGCGAATCATCCCCTCCAATGTTCACAACAAATTTACGCTACTGCTAGAATCGACTGACTTGTGGCATAAAATGTTATGCTCCAACTTACTCTTGGGTCCGGTCAGGTATAACATTTAGCGTAAATTACCCGCCAGTTACTAGCCTAGTAGCTTACCCGGCATTGGCGCTCTCAAAATTTTGGGTTACGCCTCAGTTACTAGCGAGGTAGCGCTATTCTTCAGCTACCCGTCATTGGTGCACTCGGCCGAATGTAATATTTGAAAACGTTTTGAGTGACTTTCACAATTGACTGCTCCTTTAACGAGAAATTTAATAACATGCTGGATGAGTAATATATCAATTTTGAATGAAGTGCTTTTCAAAACGATATGGGGGTATATATATAGAATTATTAATTTACTCAAACGACCACTATATATATAATACGCGTGTAACATTTAATTACGGTTTTTAATTTCCTGATATTTTTTTTAAAAGAAGAAATCCTATATCTTTGGACTCATCATGAAATCGATACGCAAGCAACATGCATTATTAATTTGTTTTTGAAAAGGTCTTCGAAATTAATTTTTCTTTGTCGTTTTAGCCAGAAACAGGGGAAATCAACAAGAGAACTGCCTTGCTATAGGCCTACATGTACTTACGACTATTTGCTGAATAATGATTTTGGTGAAACAATGTGCCGATTGGTTAGTAATATAATGGATACATCATTTAATTAGCCAATCAGATGCATTGTAAGAATGGTTGTATCACTGTCGTTATTAACCAATCAGAATTAGTCAGTGGGTTAGAGCGTAATTTACATTTATGTATTAACCTGTACTGCAATATTGTTCAGTATTGTTTGTGATGAAATAAGATAGTTAATTCGCTGTAGAAGTAATTGATAACCATAGTGAGGTGTCCAAACAGTTAGCACAACATCTAATACCTATTTGAATCTACCGCCCTGCACTAGAAATTACGTTGATATCTACTTGTTCCAATCCAATGCATATTGAGTGTATTACAGCTGGGTAACCAATCGCGTGGTAATAAACTGCGACCACTGAATTAAGCTTTTACGTCATTGCACTATTACATTTGAAATCCATACACTTCCTATAGCAGACATGACCTTAATCTTCCACAAAGGCAGTGTAGATTTCAAAATAGAGTCATCCATGTAGTTAAAAACTAGAAATTCACACTCCCTGTCGGGAAGACTAAGATATTTGGGAGTTTTGGATTCAAATGGAAAAGCTCATTGCACGGGAAAATATGAACGTAATATCGTTCTTTATCCTATTTTTTATGAATCCGTTTCAACGAGAATAAGCAATTCTGTTTCTTTTTTTTTGTCGAAGATGACATATTGTTTGCCAGATTCAAAATGCAAAACAAGACTATTCGACAATCTGTTAATAGATCACGTGTAAAATTCAAAGACACGTTATATAATCAATTCTTCCTAGTTGTTGCTTTTCAATTATCTAGTTGCATGCTCCAGGGCATAATGAAATAACAACGAGACATTCACATTATGTATAGACCCAAATATCCATCATATAACTCGATTTAATTATGTATCCCTTGTTATGTACTCCTTAGTTGAAGTTTGAGACATCATGGCAAGCCAGGACATTATCTCTCAAAAAGTGCCCTATCTTATATTGAATTGATTCGACAATCATCAGACAGTTTATATAATAAGGCAGTAGTTGCTTAATACAAAAACATGTCAGAAAATATGGGATGCATAACGTACCTGTATTTGACAAGTAATTTCTTTGATGCTATAATATAACATTATGTGTATTATTTGCTTTACATTTAATGATGTCTTATATGGCGTTGTGTCTTTATATATAAAGAAACCGTCGCTGTATTGTAAAAACATAGAATTCATCAGCGAAGGCCATGACGAATATGATAACAGGAATTTTGACACTAATGAGGAGAAAAACACACAAATATGTCACAACGTGTTCGGTAATACGCACACGAAATACCTAGATTCAAGTTGTTATTTTCAAGCGAAGTAGGAATGATGAAAACTGACGTAAGAGATCATAATGAGTAACACATCTAATTGCCGGCTCAGTGTGTATCAAAAGTCAAAATATGTTTCAAGGTTGGAAGTTGAAAACATCTTTGATAGTCGAAAAATGTGTACAAGCTGTATTTCTCCAATTGCGCTAAAACGCAAAGGACAGTGACCTAGGGCGTCTAGGTGATCTCTTTAACATCTTTAACTGACGTTAGAGATCTTAGTCAAAATAAGTAACACATCTCAATGCTGGCTCAGTGTGTATCAAAAGTCAAAATATGTTTCAAGGTTGGAAGTTGAAAACATCTTTGATAGTCGAAAAATGTGTACAAGCTGTATTTCTCCAATTGCGCTAAAACGCAAAGGACAGTCACCTAGGGCGTCTAGGTGATCTCTTTAACATCCCTTGCGCTCATTTTAAAGGGAAACAAATTGAGGGTACCACCTTACCAGGGGGTAGGGTAAGCCATCAAAGTCCGAGGGTAGGGAGGGGGGGGGGTTGTTGCCACCTTACAAATTTTAAAAATCGCCGTATTGAGAAATATATAAATTGTATGGGACGTTAGTACTAGTTTTGGTACATATTTTAGTATGCATGGGAAGAGGAGACCTCTAGCTATACCATGGTACCAAAATAAGCATACTCTGCACCTCGGTTTGGATTTTGTAGTGGGGGGGGGGGGGGGGGGGGGGGGGGGTGTTATAAAAACGTCTCAGGAGGACGAGGATTATATTTAAACAAATTTAGCAATATCATGGAGCTACTTAGTTCCGTTACCTTTACTGATAATGGGAAACTTTTATTTTTATTTTTATGGGGCAAACGACAATTAGCGAAGACGATTTAAACATGAAGGCCAGTCAGCACACCACGATTGATTTTCCTATGTGTTAAACAAAGTCCTCAAATTAAGTAACTAACCAGGTATAAATATTCTCCAAAACTATAGGTTTTTGTTTAGTTAAGAGTATATTTTTAGTGTTGTTTCAACATATCCTCAGGTGGGGGTGTGTGCACCAGTGCGTAAAGAGTATCTTTAAAATTAACGTCGGTAAAATATCTACAAAGTCATTTTTTTGCTTTGCTTATTTGATGTTTTAGCCTTTCTGATTGGAATTCATAAACTGTTAACCAGTAAGGTCCTATACCGTTAATTTCTTGTGTGATCTCCAATTCACTTACATCTATTTGTGTGGATTTGGAGGTTCTATGCAGAAATCCATCGCTTTGGTGTTCGTCGTAGCCAAATAAATTGCAACGAACTTTTTTATATTCGTATTGATAAATGGGCGTTTTACCTTCACCCCATGGACCAGTAATGTGTGATTTTGGGTGCCACATTTATCACAACATTAAAAGCTTTAATAGAATAGAGTGCTCGCGACATTTAGATCCGTCTTATTGAAAAACATGAAAAATGAAGGGATTAGTTACATAGTTTGTTTGTCGCACCTGTTTGTCAACTCAAGGTCATCCTGTGCTCTAAATGCAAAATATTGTAGACAAATATTGACAAGACATCTTTGCAGTACAGTTGTCTCAGGTTGACGTGTTTGATTAAAACAACAATTGCCCGCTTAGGAGCGCTATTAATTCAGTCTGGTAAACCTATTGTTATCAATTACTGCGAGAGGATTGCCCAGTGCGCGTGTACAACCAGGCAATCATATTTAAATTCGGGGCGTGTACGAGCGGTACTATTTGCTAACTGTACGGGTGAATTTTCATTATGTTGCAGCCGGTTGGTTGCACACGAGAATTATGTCATATAGCAACCAGCTTTGATGGAAGGCGAATATCTAAATTTGGTGCCGGTTTTTAGGGCACCAATTTACATGAATTTATAGCGCTGCTAAGCGGGCCTTGTAGCCTAATGGAAAAAGGGACGGGCAGCTGCCTGCAGCGTGCAAAGAGGTCGATTGACATTGGTATTTGACAATATATCTAAGTTAAGATGATGTCCCAGGCAACTCGGATTCCATATACTTGGTGCACCCTGTGAGGCTTATACATGAAAATGTCAAATTTAAGTCATTGAAATGGTCTACTCTATAATAAGGCGTCAGAAATATGAATATTTTAAAAGAGGACGCACCTGTGAAATATTCTAGAGAATTTCTCTGTAATGGATTTCTATAAAAAGGACACGTAAATCATGCTACAACTGTTGGGCTATTCCATTTGAAATCCATACCCCCTATGGAAGAAAATAATTTAGTCTTCTTGCATAGGTGTCTCCATTTGAAGTGTACACTCTCTGTGTCGAAGATTTATAAGGCAAAGATTTTCTTGTGCAGGGATGATAATCTCTATTGAAATGTCGTATAGGAACTGATACTAATGAGTGTTTCAGAGCACCTGTATGTTTGAAAAGCGCGGTGATTAGTAGGCATTGGTAGTGTCTTGCGACAACAGCATGGCCCTTGTAGTGGCTGTTGTGACACAAAACTAACGTTAAAATAGAGATGACACGGTGAAAGTATGTTGAATTATCACATACATTCACCGTGTCCGATTGACGTAACTATATTTGTGATAATTGAACATAACTTCTCCACCCGGTGTTTTTATAGAATTTAACTCGAACCCAAGCGCACATGAATAATGTGTGCATAATGTTCAGATCGATACTAATTACTAATAGATGCAATCGTTCAGAGTGGAACGAGAGGGAATATTTATTGATGACTTGGTGTTGAGTTATTTCATGACAGAGCTAAATATTACTACACGGTCTTTATCTTGGTCCGAAACACACATAGCTTCAACGACGTGGCGCACATAAGTATCCCTGTACTAGAAATTTATTGATTAAGGTCAAGTCTTCCATACGGGATGTATGGATTTAACTGAATAACCCATTGTTCAATAGAAAGTAAAATCAACTACTTATATGAATGATACGCCGTGTTGTTAAATGGGTTTATTAAACTATAACCCAAAGCGCGCATTGAATTAACCCCAAACTAATCCAAGCATTTCATCGTTAAGTGGATGGGCGATACCAAGAATTCCCAGAAGAACGTATAGTTAATGAGGTGCGCCAATTTAAAATGAACGCCCCACGTTAACCACTATGTTCCATAGATTTCATCAATTAGTAATGGCATTATCATTTGTTTAGATTGAATATCTGCTATAATTTATCGATATTATTGACATAGTTCCAATAATGAAGTAGGAGTAAATAATAAATCTGATTGTTATTATCGTATAATTATAATGAAATATTCACGTTATCATTGAAATGATAGCTTGCGGCAAGCATGATATGTGTATTGAATACGTATAATATCATAAATATATATATTTTATCCATTTTAGAATGGCAGGGATTTAAGAGTATTTTAGATGTATTATTGAGTGGCTGCAAAACCCCTTTAATCTGATGATACCTTAAATTTGAGTTCAATTGAGCCTGAAGCCTATAACAGAAAGTTGAATAATTTAATATTTCATGGATAAAATACGAATTAGAAATAAAATAAACCAAAAGGAAAGAAACAATATATCGTATACTTCTCCACCATGAACAACTATAATACTTTTACGGCCGAGTGCACCAATGACGAGTACCTGGGAATAGCGCTACCTCGCTAATAAGTGAGAGGTAAGTCATAATTTTGAGAGCGCCAAACCGGAGTAAGCTACTAGGTTAGTAAACACCGATTCATTTACGCTAAATATTATACCTGCCATGCCCCAAGATTAAGTTGGAACATACTGTGTGCTGCTGCGGGTCAAACTCGCTAGTCATAAGGATCGCTAGTCATAAGGGTCACTGGTCATAATGGTCGCTGGTCATACGGGTCGCTAGTCATAAGGGACGTTAATCATAATTCAAATAAAGGTTCGTCAGTCATAAGGTCCGTTAGTCATAATGGCAAAAAAGATCCGTTACTCATAATGGAAACAAAGGTTCGCTAATCATAATGCGAAAAGGACCGCTATTCATAATTAAAATAAAGGTCCACTAGTCATAATTAAAAAAGGTCCACTTGTCATAATAATAAAAGGACCGCTGGTTATAATGGAACAAACGGTTCGCTAGTCATAATATGAGAAAAAAAGTTCGCTAGTCATAATATGCAAAAGGACCGCTAGTCATAATAAAAATAGATGTCCACTAGTCATAATTAAAAAAGGTCCGCTAATCATAATGGGACAAAGGTACGCTAGTCATAACGGGGGGAAAAGTTTCGCTAGTCATAACAGAATAAAGGGGCCGCTAGTCACAATAGATAAATAGGAATAGGTTAACAAACACAATTCTATTTCCTTTGTGATCGCTACACTGTTAAAACGATGTTTAAAATTGTGTTTAAAACTTCAAACAACCATTGTTTTTCGGTTGTTTAAACTATTGTTGTAAGATAAAACATTTGAACTGGCTTGTTTAAATATTTAAACAGTTGTTCTTTTTGTTGTATTGCCCTCAGCGACCGACCCGAAAATTTCGAAAACTATGTTGACCGTTTACGTTTTCCTGCATGAAATAAATTGGTTTGCTTGAATAAATCGTTTTTAAGCTACCGTATTGGTCCAAGTGTAACAGTCCCCCTGTTTAAAAAAAACACAAAAACACACATTTGAATTAGTGGATGGAATTAATGATCCGTCGGATGGGTCCGGCCAAAAAAAGAAAGAGACATAGCTTACTTAAATTTCCCCGTATTGCGAACTTAATTTACTTCCGATTCCCCGACTGACGTCTTGAAATGGATGGAAATTAAGTAAAATTCCTTTAACTATTGCCCGAACTTGTCGAATGGGTGCAATTCCGCCGAATGATAGTCGAATGTGGGGGATGCGTGCCCTTCCCCCTTAGAACACGTCACTGCTCATGAAATGTATTTATCTTTCTAGGTTCCAAGGGGTGCCCCTCCATGCTTTTGGATTATAAAATATGCAGGTTCTGACCGGTACACATGTTGGGGACCAACCAGGGGTGCAACAAGTTATTTCTTCCTCCGGAGCATGATTCTAATGTTCAATATTTTTCTTTCTGGTCTATTGCGGTGTTCTAACTGTAATAAGGTCAAATACTGAACAGCTCAGAGTATGAATCCATTGACAAACGGTTAAGTAGTTTATTTTAAAAGAATTCAAAATTGTCAGACTAGACACCATAGGAGTACATTGCTGTAATAAGGTTGATTATTTATGCATGAGCTATTTCCAATGGGAAATTTGTATGGGGATTTGAAGAATATTACTAAAATTCCATGGAATTGAATAAAATGTTAGCATTAGGTCCTATCTAAATTCCAATAATTGAATGTAGAATAGTCCGGGTGCAATTCCCCTTTGTACCCCGATAAGCATGGCTACATGGATATCCTCTATTGCTGAATGTATAGTATTAATCGATTAATATTACTCTTTATCTGAAATCTTGTACTTGCGTCTAATACATGAACAATTACTAATTACAAGATATGCTAATATCAGTACTTAACCTTGACAATTTATTGTTGAATATAATAATGGGTTTAACTGGGAAGTGTTTCCCAGAATTTCCAGGCACAACTTTTAATACAATACAACTCACACATAAAATAGAAATTATTACATTTTGCACCACACCGCGTACCGTATGTTGTCACCCGGAATGGTTGCCTCGCCTACTCCGCTAATAGCCAAACAATTATCTGGCTGACAAAGACCGATATCATAACAGTTTATAGTTGCATGATTTCGTTACACCTTTAAAATAATTGTGCAAAAGAAGTCGGATAACCTTTGCATTGCTGAGAAATCGAACAAGTTGTGTTAATGTAACAAGAGATTTCTGAAGTAATTGGTACTTGATATACATATATTCCCAATATTGCGTCGGAACTGGTGCTGACAGCGCATTTGGCATATATCTAACCATAGTCTGCTATCGATACTATTCAAATACAGACACAATAGTGTAGGAGGATTCGATGTTTATCCAACAGATTATCGTATGTAACACATGTGTACGTACAGGTACTTATGCTTGTCCTGTCAAATCAACTGGTTCAAGTAACCAATCAAAATTCATTACTTCATGAATAATCGCGATAGCTGCGTACCAAGTACGTTCCAATCAAATTAATTGTTAGATGGGAACGCGCACGCCGAGCGCAGGTTACTAATAATTGCCCGAAAGTACTGCGCCAAAGTGTTCGATTGACCGACCAATGAAATTAAAGCCTCACGCCTCTAAACTAAATATTAAATGAGTTATGAGGAAACACGATTAAAGCTTATTTCTGATTGGTTGAATGATAAAATATTAATGAGGGGATGACCCGACTTGGACTGTTTCAATAACTAAGAAGGGGTGGACAAAATAATAAACAGAAAACTAATTAATTATTAGCGCGATTATATCGGTACAAATCAACGATTTGGATAAATAGACATCTTTTTTTAGTAATGAATGAAAATAATGACTGTTTCACAACTGTTTTCGTGAATTTGTTTTGAAATCCTCGGTTGTTGTTCTGGTCATTCGGAATTGTCCTGAAGGGGAGCGACAATTCGTCAGACCAGAAAAACATCCTCTGATTTCAAAACCAATTCACGAAAACAGTTGTTACGCAGTCATTATTCTCTAATTAGCTTGTTTAAATGTTCATCTACAAGATTCGATGCAACGAGGGTGTATCTGACAACGCTGCACGACTGCTCCTTTCTTGTTCTGGATCTTTCATGGGAATATCGTTGTCATGCAGGACTGACATTATGAAACAAGATATAACGATGTTGTGTGTAACAATGCACGAAATGTCTGTGGTACAGCTACTTTGACACAACACAATCCCTGTTACGTCTGAATTAGTACTGACAGTGTAATAATTGCATTCACATACAACCAGTCTGCTATCGATACTGTGCAAATACACTCGACTCGGCAAAGTATATTCGCCTCGTTATATATAGCCTGGGTCAGTTTTGTAGCCCAAAAACCTGCACGCCGGGTTATAAAAACATTTTTTTCCGCCCAGTTTGCCGTGAGGTGTAGTAGAGTTAGGGTTATGCATTCTTAACAATTCCAATATTGGCACTGAACCAATTGACAAGACCAGAATATGGGTTCAAGTGAGACTGCCATCAAAAGTTGTGGTAAAAACTGAAAGTGTAAGTAATCTAAAATGTGATCAATATGTATCCCACTATCAACAACTTTTGTGACTATCGCATAGAAAGTGACTGATATAATTATGCGTACGTTGTTGATAGTCATGACATTATCAAACAGTTAGAACGTTATTAGGCTAACATTTCGACATGGCACCTGAATAGATACACAGAGAATGATAGTATTGTGTATGAATTAGTACTGACAGGGCAATTGGCATCCACACCTAATTGGTCTGCCACTGCTGTTGTTCACATGTAGACACAATAAATAAGTTGGATTACAAGTTTGTTTAAGAAATTCAATTCAACCCACGCTAGTTCTTGTCCTTCTCACAAAAGCAAAAAACAATAAAAAAAAAGTTAGCTGAATTAATTAATTGTCTTAAAAATCAATGAAACTCCCCTCTGTCTTTCGTGCAACATTACGGTTCAGTTGCCTGTATGTTATCCAACTTTCTTGACCACGGCTTTGATGCTTTATCCAAGGTAATAAATCATCCCCTCCCACACCATTTATCTTATTTATTTCACACCACCTGTGTCTTGCCCGCGTGCTTGCTACCTTTTCAACCGCTGTCCTAAGCATGGCTCAAGGCTCATTAGTCTGGGTGTCACTAGAAGCCCTATATATTACTTTTGAAAAAATGTTGTTGTGTTAAGAAATTTCAACTTTTTACTTCAATTTGTTATAGAAACTAGTGCTATATCATATTTTATTTTAGTTTTAAACTAGCCTAAATTTGGCTGAAAGTCACCATGTGTGCCAAGTCATGCGGCAAGACTGCAGCGCGTGCGTGCTTGCTACCAGTTCCACCGCTGCCACACTCAAGGTCCCCCAGCACGCGGTCAAAGGTGTTGGATGGATATAATTCTTGGGTGGAACTTACTAATACTAGCGTCGTGGCCAGTTCAACCTGTCAGACTTGGGTTCAAACTTTACAGGCAACTGGAATGTAATGAAATTTGCTGGCATTAACAATCAATCAAAATGAAGTTATGGAGCTGGAAAACCTGCAAACTTCGTTTGTGTATTTAGATCTTGGGAGTGGTATCAATACCGGATGACAATATCTTGCGCACGGTGCAAATGTTAATGCTTTTGGTTTGGTGTCTGGAATATGAAAGAGTTGTGCATGGAACTGCTGAAAAAACATTATTGGATTCAACTATTTTTAAGTATTTATTAAATCAAGTAATTAAGTGTTAATATTTCAGATAATAATGTAATATTGATCGATTAATTTAAAGTCTGCTTCGTGATATATATTTCTGTTTACAAATCCCCCCCCCCCCCCCCACTGCAAGCAGTTGTGAGTGGGGTTTTCCTTGAGATCAAACATATCATGGCTGTTATACTCTGTTTCACTGCGTGTAACATGTTGTCATCTTGTTTGTAAAGCTCGCCATTGATGGGGGGAATGTTCATTTATTCAAAAAGGAGAAAATATACCAAATATTTAAAATTCCCTATAGGACGGCGCGGATATACGGGCACTTTGAGTTATTTTTAGCAAATTTGCTTGGCATAAAGTGTTTCAAAAGCAAAACATTCCATGCACGCACTCAACGCTGGGCGTTACGCACTTGATTCGCAGTAGGCGCAATGTGCGATTGCCTTAATTGATTGATCTGCGCAAGTTGTTTTCACCGGCATATGATTGTTTTCACCGGCACGACGTAGGTCCGCCCCAACATATACCATAAAAGAGACAGGCATTAGGTAATTTGATCAGTAGAAACATAGTTATCATCATTCAAATGATTTAGCAACGACTTTTTTTTTTTAATTGAAAGGGATGATTAACTTAATTTCTTGTTTTGTAAACTTGGATCCCAATATATGACTCAGAATACTTTTAACTCTTCTCAAACTGTTTAGCAATCGGGCTTAAAGTGTGCCGTGACTCTGACCTTTTTATGCTGTATAAAATAAAGTAACAAGTTTACTTTAGGAAAGTATATAGTAGAGTAAGGGATCACGTCAAAACTCGACCGCCCGGCAACCGCCGGTTACGGCCGGTTCCGTTCGGTTCTCACTAAACGTGTCGTCTGTTATAATATACACACATAATGAGGTCAAATAGTAACACTCTGGTGAACACGACCGGTTGAAAGTGCCTCGTCACACACGTGAGCAATAACATCTTGAAGTAATGGGCTCTTTTAAGACTTAAAAGTCTCAGTTGACAACCAGTACAATACAGCTATTGATTTTCGCTGGGGTTGGCTTTTTCAATCTGTTTATAGCTCAATTAACTTTTTAAAATCAATACCGAAAGTCTATGAATGTTTTTATTTTTATAGAACGATTATAGAGAGAGCTATTATGACCGCAAAGTAACAGATTGATAGTGTAAATTGGTCAGATTACAGCATTAAGTCAACCGGCGGTTGTTCAGTGTTGCATGCGCGAATATTCATATACCAGTAAAATATTTGACCTGCAAGAACCGGGCGGAACCGCCCGTAACCGGCAGTCAACGGGCGGTCGAGTTTTGACGTCTCCCCTAACTCGGATACTAACATATCTGTAATGTTTGTCATTATGTCATTAAAAAAAGAAGTTACTGCTATCACGAGCTATATAAAACTATAACTATATTTCATTGGGTCTTTCGCCAAATTAGTCTATACCCATATAGTCTAATTACAATTTGTCTAATACCCACTAGGTCTAATCCCCTTTTCGTCTAAAAACTAAAAGGTCTAATTGTCCTTTTGTCTAAACTCATTTTGTCTTACCCCATAATGGTCAAATCTCATTTGGTCTAACCCCATAATGGTGTAAACCCATTTGGTCTAATATCTAATTGGTCTAATACGCATTTGGTCTTATACCCATTTGGTCTAATACCCATTTGGTCTAATATCCTTATAATTATATTTATTTATTTTATTTGTTTGATGAGAACGAGCCACAGATAAGTTCCCTTTGGTACTTTGCAGTGTTCCCTCTTTCGGTGCACATCTAGCCATTTTTCAATTGCAAGATACAAAGAACTCTTTAAAAGCGCCACCGTAAACATGATAAAGTATACCGATGTTTTAAGCAGCTTTACGGCAGGTTAACTCAATGTAAAGACATCAGATGCCCGTATATTAGAATCCATGAATTCTGTAAATTCTGGCAATGCTCCGAAGTTCAAGGTTCAGTTTTTCTATTCTCAAAATATGAGGGCCACATATTCCACCGAGAATTTGCGCAGTGGAAACAGTGATGACAGATTTGTCCGTGAAACAATGTGAGCCGAATCCTCATGATTATTATTATTATTATTATTGGGTTTTATCTCCACCGGATTACTTCCGTGGTATTTCAGTCGGCATATGCTTATATCAGCAAAAGGCAACATAAAGCGCATCGTGTGAAATTAGTTCCCATTTTCAGAAACACTTAAAACATTACGAACACTTTCTATTCTTCATTTGCAAGTAAAGTCTTCTAACGTGACCCAATTATATACGTCATTTAAGTTGAACGTTCATTAATTCAAACATCTTGTTGTCTAATATCAAATCTGATTGAGTACGACATTTGTAACAAGACAAAATTACAAGTAGTCGGTGAAGGAGGCCAAGGAGTTGCTGAATTGATTCGCAGACAATTATCTAACATGATCGGATAGATCGGAGTAATCATTTTCCAATGTAGGTTTATAATCTTGGTTGACGAAAATATGGCGTCGACCTTAAAAACCCTTCTTAACTTGCATAGACATGCATCAAGGCTGTATTAGATATGCACCAACCAATAGATACGTAATCTAATAAAAGCTTTTTTATCTACATTTCGTAAAATATATGTGACACTTAATTTTCTCGACTTCTTTGTTTTTCTCATATCGGTAATTTATTTCTTAAGTGTTTTGGAGTAATCGACCATACCAGAATATGATACAAACATATTCTTTTATTCTTATTTTAATGTTCGAAGGTCGGTGATCGTCATACTATGAAATACCGTCTTCGGTATTAACAACATTTTTATTGTTATACAAAGCAATATACTAATATATATTTTTAATCTAAATATGTATGAGAAGGTTAACATGTCGTCGGCTGAAAACAAGAGGGTCGTAAGTGCATTTTGACTGTTTTTCAGGGGAAGCATTTGTGTAATTTACAATCATAAATTTGACAGTAAATGAAGGCAGAGTTGTCGCTTACCATTTAAAATCATGTATTTACTTCGCAAAAGCTCACGAAAATGAATAATCAACCAATTTTAATGTCGTAAGTGCAAGCCATATTTTCTACTTAATGCAAAAAGATCGTATGTGACACTTACGACCGTCTTGCAGGAATCGCTTGACAATCTCTGAACGCAAGAAGGTCATAATTGCAAATGTTATTTTTGCATTATAAAACACAAAGAAACTGGTAACATTTGATCAAATAACTTCAATGTTGTTTCTATATTGCCTTTGTTCTCCGTTTTTGTGTGGAAATAAATATATATATTGATAAAATGGTAAAATAAATTGTAGTAAGGGGGACTTAAGGAAGTTTTTTTGGAATTTTGTGAGTGCTGTAATTATTGAACTATTAATCAAATGCAAATAAAAGTATACATTTTTTTGACCATTTTTTGTGACAAGCTAACAAAATTATTTTTGAGTAAAAAATGCCCAAAATTATTTTTGAGTAAAAAATGCCCAAAATTATTTTTGAGTAAAAAATGCCCAAAATTATTTTTGAGTAAAAAATGCCCAAAATTATTTAACCCAATAACAATCATTGAGTTTTATACATATTATTTCACAGGTGAAGGCATTAGTATGATTGTCTGAATGAGTAAATGAATGCATTATACATAATTTAGATAGGTAAACATATATTTGGAACTCGTTACTTTTTGCCACCGGTTTCCTGGACAAAACGGGAGGCCTATTTGTTTAAGACTAGCTGAGAACGATTAGCGTATTGTCTTTATTAAAATTCATTATTCAATTTGGTATACTCCTGTCAACAAGTGCACTAGGAGATCATCGAATTATCAGACAAATTAAAGTTATATATAACAAAGAAATAATTTAAGATATTAATAATCTGAATTAACCAATATCTTTACAGTAACTAGTCTTGATCTACAGTCAACACAATAAGTAACTGTGACCAGGTAATAAATGTGCTGATAACTCTAAAGATATAACTCCTACATAAAAGAATTAAATACAAAGTTGTTGTGAAATGTAGCCTCTTATATTTGAGATATTGCACGCTAGGTATGGTTGATTAATGAGGAAGTTACAATCCCAAACGTAAGGTCGATTCTTTTTTTTCATTTTCACATTTTCATTTTCAACACGCTAACAATGTTTACAAATTCCCATTCCACGGTGTCGAAACCCTTTTCAAAATCTACAACCAAAAAAGCAGATTTATTCTCATCTATACATAAATGACTCATCAATTAATCTTACATTTGTACCAATATATCTACCTTTTATATAACCAGTTTGATATGTATGTATGATTTTACTGATAACTTTCTTCAAACCATTTGCCATTACCACTGACATGATTTTGTAATCAGTGTTCAATATACTAATTGGGCGCCAGTTTTTAATTGCAGTTTGTCGCCTTTTTTGTAAATTAAACTGATAATTACTTATCTTTGAGTAGGTGACATGTGACCTTTTGCGAACCAGCAATTTAATGAGTTAACAATTAAGCTACTTATACAATTGCAGAACACTTTATAACATTCTCCTGGAATACCATTGCAACCTGGACTTTTACTTGGTCTTACATTTACCTTGTTCCTCTTCGGCTCAAATCTCAGGAAATGCTGTACTATTCGGATACCCTTTAATATTATCATTATCGACACTAGCACTTGAATACAGATTGGTGTAAAACCTTTCCTCTTCCTTCATAATGTCTGATTGTTTAGTAAGCAAGGAATCGTCAGGTAGTTTGAGTTTAAATTGTGAAGGACTTTTTTTTATTATTGCGTGACACTTTTCGAGACCTAGAAAATACGCACTGCTTTTCGTACCATCTTGTTCGACATCTCAGTATTTGCCCTTTCATTGTTTTTTCATACATCTTGTTAAGTATACCGTTTACTCTATCAATTTCCTTTAATACAACACTTACATTGGGAAAACGGATAGCATTTAGATCTTTTAAATAAGACACTAAATTCTTAACCAGTCGTTTTTGTTGCTGTTTTTTCACACAATATTTAACAGAGAGTTCTTTTATTTGGACCTTTCAATATTCCCACAATAAGTGGTCATCATTTATAGATTCTGCTTTTGCATTAACACCATGGATGATAGACTTGCGTTTTAGTTAGCGACGGTTTTAGGCTAAACGCGCGTTTAGTACGATAATGCTTGTGATGTGATTTTGAAGTCTAAACTGGTCAAATGTTTGAGAAGATGTCTTGCATCTGGCACCATTCCCCACAAACCATTGGCACAGCTGCCTCCTACATCAAGCGTCATTCAAGATCATATTAAGCGATCATTTTTCATTATACACAAAGTCTTGAGTTTATTAAATGATTGCAGTCCCATACTAGATCCAACTAATTATGGCTGGTCTAGTAATAATGGCATCATGTTGCCAGTGAAAGGCCTAAAGCCTCTTCCAACAGGAAAGCTTACAGTGTGCAACTGTACTGGCAAATGCAACACCAAACGGTGCCTATGTACCAAAGCACAGCTGGTCTGTGTAGCATTCTGTCACAAGTCAACAGAATCTGTCTGCCAAAATAAATAGAGTTTACTTCATATTGAACAACATTCATGTCTCTCATCTTACTTGACAATACAAATCTTTAAAAATTAAAAGAGGAAACACAATGAAAGTAAAAGTACAACTTGACATTTTGGTATTTAATTCATAATAAGTTTATGAAAATAAAACCAAGCAGAATATATAATCTTTTTAATGTGTCCTTTATTTATTCAAGATGGCTGACAACAGTAATATTACATTTAGAGGTCAGAATAACCCCTAGCATCACATCAACTACCCCATTTCATTTGTGATATCAAAATAAGTGGAAAATGACATATCATTCATCTTCCCAGCTAATCTGGTGCCTGAGATATATCATTTGACGGTTTTTCAAGATGGCGGACAGCAGCCATCTTGGATTTAGGGGTCATCTGACCCCTAAATCTCTTCAATAACCATTCCATTGGATTTATAATGCCAAGATTAGTAGAAAATGACACCTCATTCATCATTCTAGCTCATCTAGTACCAGAGATAGAACATTTTATGTTTTTCAAAATGGCCGCCGGCGGCCATTTTGAATATTTGACCATAACCAGAGTTTGCCCGGGTTTAGAATTAAACACCTTATGCCGTTTTGAAGCTATATGTATCCTTTACCTAAATCAACATTCAAATTCTCTTCTTCAGCAAGTGTATACAGGTCTCTATGGCAGAGCCTAGATTATAAATAATACTGTCAAACATTTTTAGATATATCGAATAACGCATAGTTTATGGCATTCAGAAACAATCAAATGAGTGTTAATGTACGAGTTATGCCAACGCAGATTTCATTGAAGATCACATTCGAGATACTCTGGATTATCTAAATATAAAAAAGAACATAAGAGACGCCACCATACCCCTCCCCTACCCAATCACTGAACACTCATACTAAAACACACATGGTAAAGAATGGGGACATTTTGAATGCACTATGATAGGGGGACAAGAACTGAGACCTGAAAATAACCAGTCATTTTCATAAGACATCGCACTAAACGCTGCGAGCACTGATGAGCTATGACTAAAGAGGAACCTTGAAATACGATTGCCTTCTATGTTAGTCTTTGTTGAAAAGAATTACAGCAGACATTGCACTTTTTTTAGATATACGACAGTCAAGTTTGGTAACTGTTGCTGACAAACTTGGTTAAGTCACTTTGTGGTTGATAACATCCTTCAGATCATTCAACTTTAAGTAATTTCTACATTGACACCCTTGCGTGGTTAAGTGTGAGCTCACTTCACAACTTGTAAACAGTAGAATAATAGATGTGTTTCTGCTATATGGTTGACGATATAATATCAATAACACAGCTCTTTGTTTTGTCTCTTATTATGATAGTAGGACTACTTTCATACACTTGTACAATCTTTGCACGGATCCGAGAGCCTCGAACTGGAATCAGATTGAATTAATTAAAGTTTTGTACCATTTCACAATGCCTCACTGCATGACCATTTATATTGTGCAGAAAGAGTCGAACTAGTTACATAATGTTATGGAATAGTCCCATTCTATGGCTGCGGTACCAGTGCGGACAGTGCAAAGAGCGAATATTATCTGTGTATGAAATACAAAGTACTGTACCGCAATATGGTGAAGTGACGTCATGGGATACAGATAAATGGCCCGAGATAAATGGTCAATTGTATCAAAACGAATCTTGTGACCTTAACGCAGTATCTATTAGATAGAAAATAGTCCCGTGGCTCCATCATATAAGTCAATGAAATCTCGCTGTATTAGGATTGATCCTACCATATATACTCGTTACACTGTGGGGCCTTAGGCTCACGCTGACAGACCAAATGACTCGGAAATTTCATCCCGACTTCTTTAAACTAATATAGCAATTAGAATTCACGCTCAACAATGTGTATCTCAATTTGTAATACAATTTTTTTCAACCAAGAAAAAGGAATTTACAATGCTTATTTATACAGTTGATATAATATACTTCGATTGACAAGGTAGATCAAGCATCGTTAACAGCATTAGCGCTGTCAGCATTTGCACAAGTAAAGCGATAACACCCAATGCCTATTTCCCTGTGTCACAAATCACATAAAATACTTGATGTATACAGTGCATTCAAAGGGTAATCGCTACCCTTTGCTGCCTCACGCGTCCATTAGCCCAAGGGTGCGGCGGTTTATAATAGTACATACACTGTAGCGAATCCGAACAGGCAATGATACCTTTCTTTCAATTGAAAGATAGCAATTTGCGATAGACACAAAAGGTAGCAGTCATGACATGTAATTGTAGAGTCCCTTAGAGTTGAATGTCTGTTCAAGTATGAAAGTCTGTTATGGCGCTGCTGTCTGAGTATAAAGCATTGCTGGTCAACTGTATCATTTTCCCTCGACGGGGACAATATACACAAACATTTTGATGAATATTGGAAACACAGCTTTGCTCATGTACACCTATATAGTCGAGGGATTGGTTTACGTATCACTTGTCAACATTTCATTTCCATTATCCGATCATGCTGATATGATCATCTAGAAACCAATTGTTGGCTACGGTTTCCTATAAAATAGTAAACCGTTGGCATACCTCGGCCTGGCCAAAAACGAAACAAAATCGAAAATAGGAAAAGTCATAATCTACACCCTAAACACCCCCAGCACCCACCCCAACACACCCCTCTCCTATTGCGCTGGGGCAAATTGTCTCTGCTTCGAGCAACCGATAATGCCTCAATATATTCAGACCTTGCCATTAACTGAACTAAGAAAACAAAAGCATATATGAAAATCGCCGGAAATAATCTCTCGTAAAAAGACCCTTTGATGATTCGGTGTTAAATATCAAAATATCAATATATATCTGTACAAATACAAGATATTGCCATACTGGTTAAAGGAATCGTATTACCAAATCAATATAACTTGATCATGTTGATATTTGTGTGGCGAGTGAACGAGAATTGAAAAAGGGGGCCATTCCACGCTATTTGGTGACACTATGACACACTTTGCAGTCCCTTTGAAATATATCTAATACCGTATGATAAATGTTGCCTTAATATTTTCATATTCACAGGCTGTATAAAAAAGAAATGTCGCTGTAATTTCGTAAATGGTTCCAATATAGATAGAATCAATCAAAGTATTTTAGGAACGAATATTCTTTTGCTAAAGTGTAATATTAGAGGAGATGACTTATGCACTTTTTGTAAAGAAAACTCAGAAACAATTACGCATCTTTCATAACTTGTAAAATCTCAAAACCATTTTGGAATATCTTTAAAAGGTGGGTTAAAGGTCAAACAAATGTGGACTTGAATATGAATCCATTAACAATACTTTTTTGATCAAATTTGGATTTCACCCTAACATTGATAATGACAATGGCGAAATTCCATATTTATAGCGATGACAGAAAAACAGCTAGATTTAGACGCTTTCAAACACGAAATTAAGTATTATATTACAATATTCTAAAATACCAAGCCACATGTAGTTCAGACATGAATACATTTCTGGAAAAATGGCATAAATGGCAAAGTCTCTGCACTGATTAACAGATAAGTTTCATTTCCATATATTTGTCAATATGTTACTGATGTAAAATTGTATGTAGCACTGAGTAAGTGACAGTACTATGTTTATAACAGCTGTCAAGAGAAAAGAAGAAGAAAAAAAAGAAGAAAACAAAAAGAAGAAAAAAGAAGAAGAAGAAGAAGAATATATCTATAATAGGCTACACGGGTAAAATCTGTTACATGCACCTTAGATATGGGATATAGACTGCAGTTGACAAGGTGTATCACGCCTCATTGACAGCATTAGCGCTGTCAGCATGTGCATAAAGCTTGAACACCCAATGTCTAAACTTGCTTCTGTCAAAATCACATCAACTATTTGATTAATAGTGCATTCAAAGGGTAATCTCTACCCTTTGCTGCCTCACGCGTCCATTAGCCCAAGGGTGCGGCGGTTTAAAATAGTACATACACAGTACACGCTTAGAAAAGGGTGTCAAATTTTGCTGGGTATAAACGAAATGTGTAGTTTTTAACCCAATATTGTGCTAAACATCGATTTCGTAAAATAACTTTTTACACATGCAATAGTTTACTATTGAATTCCGAGTTTTACAATCTGGAAGTGTAGAAAAGCGCCCGTAATTGGGTAAAACATGATTTGACACCATGAAAGTGTAAGATTCATCGTAGTCTCGTGTCGAGAGTCCATTTTACAGGACAGAAAGCGGATGTGAAGGCGGCTACTGCGCGATGTACACTCTCAGTAGTAAACAACTGCACGATGTTGAGCGAAAATCCCATGCGATTTGTGCGACGGGCGTTTAAATAGCACGCGATTATGAGTGCACGAACATTATGCCAGTGAATGGAAGCGCAGCACGTGGAGAGGCTGTAAAAAGGTGACACACTCATTCCTATCGTGTAGAGACGATTTGTAATTATTTGGATCGCGTATTTTGTTGATGTTATGGTAGCACTGCCCGTTAACTAGCTTAAAATTGTGCGTTGAAGTTGCGCTACTCGTCAGTCAAGTGCGCTATTTTGAGATGATGTGTACCAGGTTAATTTTGGGTTTTCAAAAGATCACACGGTTCAATATAGAAATTTAATACAATGGAGGTATAGGGAGTCGGATTTCTTGATCTAAGCCATATGGATTTTAGTGAAGTCGTAAATGACCTATACGTTTACGTGCGGATTATCATATTATCCTGAGCATTACAGTTGTATACTTCTTCTTTTACGAATTTACGCAACCAACGTCCCCCGCAACGTCCGCGTAAACATGGTGAAATCTATTTTTGGGCTCCCACAAGTTACTATTGTAATATATTCTGGTAGTGTCTATGTGTCAAAAGATAAACTACTCAGTAATGTTGTCTTTGATTAACTTCTAATCAACCTCTAATTAATGCCCAGACTTGTGTATGTATGCTTGTAGAAATCTACAGACAATAACTCACACATTGCCGTATCAACTGAACTACTTGCAGCGATACAATTGAGTGGAAAAGGATACGCTTGGAATTGACTAAAATAATCACTCATAAATCCAAACTTGATGATTTGGTGTTAAATAACACTATCTGTACAAATACAAGATATTGTCATACTGGTCAAAGGCATCGCGTTACAAGATCAATGTAAATTGATATCTTTATTGAGACTGAAAACAAGATTTGATAACGGGGGCCATTCCACGTTACTTGGTGACACTCTGACACACTTTGGAGTCCAATTGAAATGTATCTAATATAAATATAATCATTATATTTTGCACTGAGGTTTTTAATATCTTTAGGCTATATGAACAACTGAATTGGATGTCGATAGATTATGTAACAGCTGCGGCATTTGATTTAGAGAATACAATACAGTTCGTGGCTGTTTTGCTATATACGATGGTCTTACAATGTATAAACTTTACCATATTTGGAGTCGTGTATCGTATTCTTATTTAGTTTATTGGTTAACAACAAATTTGCCCCTTTATAAAATCGGCGAATCCAGCGAGCTGTTTACCAGCTTCCTGCTTCGAATGAATCGCGTTCTTAGCACACGCACACACCCCAACGCTGCGTTATACGCACAACGCATACGCCGGCGACTTTGTGTATGACCGCTTACTCGATGACAATACGCACTGAAGGTATTATTATTCGAATGAAAAGCCCCGCCCCAAACTATATACCATTGTCTCATTTTATATACATGTATGCCTAGTGGTTTCATTTTATATAGTGCGTCTCGGCCAAAAACATTGCCTGTTGACATCCAAAACCACACCCACTATAAGAGCCACCGATTTAACATTATTTTGTTTAGCTATACTCTTCTGAACTGACGTTGATAACTGTTCTGGACTTTCAGACAAACGATAGCTAGTGTAATTAGTCAGGTACAGGGTGTCCCAAAAGTCTATGTACGACTTTGACGCTTTGTATTTCACAAAATATAAGTCGTATTGAAAATATGAATACATATTTAGAAAGAGGAGACGTGGGAAATAATTTTGATACCAAACATTGAAGTAACATCTGTTTGTAATGCCCCTCTAGAAGTAAAATATGTATTACTCCAAAAATGTAATTTTATACTTCGGAGGAATAAAGTTCATAAATCCATACCTATTGAGATTAACAAAAAGACGGGTAGAGTTGGTCACACGGGGAGTGATCCATCAATTGTAATATTTAAAATTTAACATTACAGTGATCCCATCATAACTATATCACACATAGTTTTCGTTTCTATAATGAAATCTAGGTTAAATGTTTTCCATACAGAGACGTGTGCTAATGCAAAAACACAGACCTAAACATTTGAATAACGTAACAGAAAAGTGAACACACACATCACACAGCGAATAGATCTCTTTGGACTTTTGGATACTGCATGTCTTATGACATCAATATGACTTGTTGATCTACCAGTCTTTTTTTCTACCACATCGAGACAAATCATGCACAGTTTCTGTGTTCAAAAATGTATCCACCAACTTCAGAATGGATATTCTTCCTGGTGCGCGTTTCACTTTGAAATGTGTTCTGAACTTTTGTTGAGTAATTTGAACTAAATTTGTTTCAGCGTAGAACCATACAATTTGTATTCGCTTATCTATGCTGTAAACCATCTTGAATGAAGACTTTTGCTGTCTACTACGCCTATTTATGTCGGGAGTGACCGAGTTTGGTAATAACATTAATGTTGCAAGGTAAGCAGTGAACTGTGACTAATGCGCAACGTTGCTTTCATACCGTTAATTTATGCGCACCTGTTTCAGCAACAATGCGTGGTACTTGGTATGGACACACGGCCAAACACTTTCAACCAGTTTTATAATGTTGTGGGTTCACCAATAAGGTTGTGTTTGGTATCAAAATAATTTCCCAAATCTCGTCTATCAAAATATGGTTAAATGTATACCATATGATTTATATTTTATGAGATATGACTCTTCAAAAACGTGCATAGACTTTTGGGACACCCTGTACTTGAATTTGATAACTTTGAAACTTGCCGACAAGTTGCGATGTTCTCCTAAGTAATCAAACAAAAGCAGGTGGGGTTAGACAGGTGTTCTCAAGCTGAAAGTGAACATTGATACGATTTAAAGGTACCGAGCAAAACATCGTGCTTTATTACGTCAATAATTAGAACTATCAAAGAAACTTCACTAATTAGCAAAGCTTATTAAAACCGTTATTACCAAAATTAGAATAAATGTGTGCACAAAATGAGCTGCATTGATCTATTATCCCGATTGAAGTGGTTTAATTGTGTCACTAATTAGCGGAACAGGCCGACAGGCGTTCTCAAGCTGAAAGTGAACATTGACACAATTGTAAGGTTCAGAACAAAACATCGTGCTTTATTACGTCAGTAATTAGAACTATCAAAGAAACGTCACTAATTAGCAAAGCTTATTAAAACCGTTAATACCAAACGTAGATTTAATTTTGCCACAAATGAGCTGCATCGATCTATTAACCCGATTGAAGTGGTTTAATTGTGTCACTAATTAGCGGGACTGGTGACTAATTCAAAGAACTAGTAAATTGGCGGTCTATTGGAAACTCGCCGTGTTTCCTCGGCCGTGTTATGGGATAGCTTAAAGGTGTATGCTTCGATCACTTTTTTTTGGCTATGATTGTTTTTTCACATCATGATATTTTGATATCAGAAGAATCCCCATATTTTTCTCATTATGTCTGTAAAATCTTAGGGACCAGAAATGTTCCATTTATAAATTATAGGCTAGAATGTGGTAAAATACTGCCAAAGGTGGTTAACCACCAGCCAGTTTGTGTACTACTCAATGGGCAACATTATTGTGACCGTGTGCTTCTAAAATAAGAACCATTGGAGTTATCCAACTCAAACTTAGGGATGTGACCATTGTAAGGATGACCTTTCATGTAAAATAGAAAACATCAAGTTGAAAATCGGGCCAGCAATCAGAACATCTACCTTTAACTAGTATACACCTAGCACATAAAGTCCCTGCTCAGGTGCTTTGAGGTTGACTAATTCAAAATATATAATCGGTACCAAAAATCTGAGATATACATTAAATTAGCAAATTTCTTCTCCGCAGTTTGATACCTCATTCAACAAAATCGAATGGATACTTTTAAAGTTATGGCGATTTCAATGACCGCGCATGCAACAGAAATGTTGCACTAGGTATAGGAATCATTGATTTGTGTGTGATTACTGTCATAACTGTGTGCTATCTGAACGAGACAGATGAATGGGTCTTTAGTGATAACCGCAATGTGTGGGACAAAGGGTGTATCTGGCTGTGAAGAATACAAGTCTTAGCTGATAAGCTGTGAGTTTTTCAGTGCGTAAATCCATAGACGGGTAAAACATTGATTTTTACCGTCTATGGTAAATCACACACAAATCAATGATTTCCTATACCTAGTGCAACATTTCTGTTGCATGCGCGGTCATTGAAATCGACATAACTTTAAAAGTATCCATTCGATTTTGTTGAATGAGGTATCAAACTGCGGAGAAGAAATTTGCTAATTTAATGTATATCTCAGATTTTTGGTACCGATTATATATTTTGAATTAGTCAACCTCAAAGCACCTGAGCAGGGACTTTATGTGCTAGGTGTATATAGAACTATCTAATATCGTGTTATTATTTGGACCAATCATGATCGTCATCTGGTTTGGTCTCATTACTCTAGGAGATACGTGCCGTTAATCAGAATTGTTTCCGTAGGAAGGTTTTAATCTTATGTTAAAATATGCGCTGATTTTGTGATCAAAAAATATTTTTTTTGACCATATTTGCGGCCACAAATATAAAAAATGAGAGTTATTTGACAAAAAACACGGCCAAAATATCATAATTTAGATCAATAAGAGCAACTTTTGTGGAATAAGCGCATCTCTTTAGATAAGGAAACATTCTGATTAATGGCACTTATCTCCTAGGTATTTCTGTTTAATAATAACTATAATTTGTATTGGTTGCGAAAATGTCTACAGGTGCTCCTACCCGGCCCACTAACTACACACATATAATATTAGTTTGGAACCAAAAATGTCTAACAGAAACAGAATGTCTAATATATACAGGGTGAGTCAAAAAGAAGTTGTACGGATTTGAATATTTTTTCCTGAGAAAGAAAAAGAAAATTGACCTAAAACTCAAGCGATATTTTAACGAGAACATTCTGAAAAAAAGAATGACTGAAATCGATCATTCCTAACTAGAGTTATTTTACTAAAAGAACCCATTTTTGTAGCTGTCCACCGATACTTAAAACAGAACAAAGTAAAGAAAATGATTATCAGGAAGTAATTGTTTTATTCCTCATAATGCAAAATCATAGAATCCGTCAAAAGGGAAGGTTAACGTCTAATTGTAGTCACTGATTATTTATTTAAGGCACACCATTCCCACCTGTATTTGAAACTCCCGGGCTTTAATCTTATTTGAATATGAATGACCATGTGTACATTTTGCTGCCCACTTAGAGTGGGTAGATATCAAGAGAATTAAGCGTTCCGTGGACAGCTTCTTTTATTAAAACAGACATAGCTCCTGATATAATTGATCGATTTCAATGATTTCTTTTGTCATATGAGCGGAATAAGTTGTTCTTTGAATACATGTCTCATTAGTTTGTCAACATGGTTTGGTCTATTTTTAAACAAATATTCATTCCTGTACAACTTCTTTTTGACTCACCCTGTATAAAAGGATAATTAATCCACAATTAGCATTAGATGCTTAAACAGTAAAATATGATATACATGTAATGGTCCTCCTATTGTACTCACTTCCTCCGTTGATTTACGCTGGAAGTAAACATGAGGGTATAACATTTCGGATTTGTGACGGACAATCTTATTGTTCGGATTTGTACGATTATGTTAGGAATGGTTAGGATTTGTATAGATTTCTTAGAATTTAGTAGGATTTATCTTTGACTCCTCTGAGGGGAAAATACATGAGCTAAGAGCTTTGTAGACAACGGACGTAGTCAGTGAATTGCAAATGATAAAGGTTACATTTAACTTGGTTTTTTTCTTCAATTCTTGCAACATACGCACGTCTGCGTAGTTTGACTTATTGCCACGAAGAGATACATTAATGCGGCACTGTCTAAAATCTTTCATGTAGCAACTCAAAATACTTTTTTATATGTAGGCCTATGTGTTTAACGGTTAACAGTCTATAAATACTACAGTATAAATAATCCCAATGAGATGCTAGTAATGAACGAAACTGATTAGATCAAATAGAGAATTAGATTGAGCCACAACTTAGCAACTTGAAACGCTTACCTGATCAAGGTGTTGCAATTGTGCCACTAAATAGCAGAATTTATGATTACTAAAAAGAGCTGGCCAACTGGCGGCTTTTAGAAATTCTAGGTTTTTTAACTGTGTAATCAGACGATTAACTGTGCCTAATTATTGATCCTTGCAATAATAATAATAATAATACAAATCCCACAGAAAACAGTAACATCTAAAAATCCGATAGGCCTAATTCGGATCAATGCTTAAGGTGTTGCAATTGTGCCACTAAATAGCAGAATTTATTATAAAAAGAGCTGGCCAACTTGCGGCTTTTAGAAATTCTATGATTTTTAACTGTGTAATCAGACGATTAACTGTGCCTAATTATTGATCCTTGCAGTAATAATAATAATAATACAAATCCCACAGAAAACAGTAACATCTAAAAATCCGATAGGCCTAATTCGGATCAATGCTCGGTACCTTTCTCACTGATCCAAGCATATCTTTAAGGAGTTTGTAACTCAATCTTATTGTTTGAATTGTCTAAGAATGTATTAGAAATTTCAAGGATTTGCACGGATTTATTGTAGGATTTAATTGGATTTCTCTCAGCCGCTTCAGAGGGGAGATTGAATGATTTAAGAAAGGACTTTAGGAGCTTTAGCCACAATGTACGTATGTCACGAAAAGCTCCATTGATACGGCACTGTCTAAAATCGTTCACGTAGCAACCCCTAATAAATGTCGAAATACTTTTTTTTATATGTATGTGCTTATCGGTTACCAGTCTACAAATACTATAAATAATCCCAATCAAATGCAAGTAATTAGCGGAACTGACTAGATAAAAATAGAGAAAATTAGCAAATTTGAAACGTTAACCTGATTGAGGTGTTGTAATTGTGCCACTGAATAGCGGAATTGATTATTAATTGAAAGAGCTGGCAAATTGGCGGTCTATTACAAATTCTAGGTTTTAATTAGCTGTGCTATTATGTGACAATTGTTTCGACCAACCATCACCGTTATCTGGGACATTCCAAAAATAGGTCAGTACTTTTCGTACTAAATACGTATGAGACTTTTTTAATACTATTTTTCACGAAAATTATACAAAATGATGTATTAATTGTTAACACCTGTACCCCGTTGATTCAGTATATAACTGAGCGTTATGAAGTCAGTGGTCGAATTGAAAAATCTACAAAGCTAGTATATGAATTAAATCATTTTCAGGAAGTCACGTATGTTGATAAATGGTGAAAAAAATAACAAATACCCAGCTGTACCCAGCCAGCACGCGATTTTTCCGGGGGGGGGGGGGGGGGGGGGGGGGGGTAGCGATGTGGTTGTCCCAAAACCGGAAAAAATGTACCAACGGAACCTACCTATGTCTCTGAAAAAGGTAAAGTGGTACACAAAAAGGTATATTGTCAAATATTACGGGGGGCGCGTACACGTTAAAGGTATATTGACAATTTTTACGGGGGGCGCCCGCCCCCTCCGCCCCCCCCCCCCCTGTATCCGCCACTGAGCATGCTGTAACAATCGCCCTTGATATTCATGCTCCAGCTACACAACGATATTGCACTCGCAGAATGGAGTGTGCGCATGCGTCGGCTGGAGCAGTTCAGTTCTTCTATCGCTGGCAATTTTCGATAATAATTTGCTATCAAAATCATCCTTTTTAACAATTCGTCGGAGTCATTTGAACAGGGGGGGGGGGGGGGGGGGGGTAAGGAAATACATATATGTAGCTTTATTCGAAATATAAGACGCCCTATTCAAATGTTAACTACTGAAAACAAGTCGCACCCGCCATATAAAATATCACACAGCACTATTAGTAAAGAAGGAGAATTTCGCAAGCTGTAACAATAAGAAACATGATGTTTACCTCGTAAAACAGCTTCGTAAAGGTAACTTTAGCATAAATGATTTGTGACATCTATTTCCACACACGCCTATAGTGGAATGACAAGGACTCGGGGGAGGTGTGCCTCCACTTGAAAGTTGTAGCGAACTATAATGTCAAGAGGCTATGCCGTGTGTGAATGCGAATCACATAATTCTTCCCGCCAAAATTGCACACAGAGATATTTCGTATGTATTAACTGTTTTTGCACTCCCAGTTATACATATAACTAAGCTTCAAAATCATATAGGCCGCAATTTCCAAATTATATGAATTTGAAAGATAATAAATAATTGTCAATGATTTAAAAAAACTCCACCAAAAAGGATCATAATCGATGAACATGCAACTCTGCATATTTCACAACGTAAATACGTAAATTTCACAACGTCAATAAGTTCTACCTACTCCCTCATAATATCGTTACTATGAATGTCAGCCTCATGACATTTACCATGATTATAGCTCTGAATCATGGCTGCACATTTATAGTTATTAAGTCACTTTTGTTCTGATGTAGTCAAAGCCAGAGAGAGATCTTGGACAAAAGGACATGGAAAATGACCGTCAAATGAATACATGTTTTACGGGTTTTTCCGTATTGTATGGTTATATAGAAGAGCACAGTTTAACACTGAAAATGGAAAACGATGGATGATATCTAAATATTATACTGTATTTTCATGTATAAATAAGACTGTGAGCAATATTAACTCTTGTAGGCTTGCAAATAGTATAATATCAACTTGAATTGTATTACTTTGTCTTTAGCATACTGGAATACTGCTAAGCGGTCACATTCGTATATTAACACTTTAGCATGATAGTCATGAGGTTTTTTATATACAGACTTTAGAATTGTCAATCAGATAGTCAATATTAGAAAATCAACTCTTATAGAGACTTGGAATCCCTCCATTTAGTCTTGTATGTTGAAGATCTCTCACTCTCAGTTCATATGAACAACAAGATTGGATCAAGAAAAACCTGATTATTATTATTATTATTAATAATAGACAAGTTTGGTCTTCCTCTTTTATCAGATACCACAACATTTTATTTTTATTTTTATTTTGCACATTGAATTACAATCTCTATCATATCATATCATAAGCGCTTTGAAACGTGGTGTAAAGAAGTCACGTCTCAAAGCGCTTTACATTGAATAATGACTATGCTACATTAAAGAAGCATCAAAAATGGTATAGTATGATTAGTCAACAATGGATAAACAAAATGTTGCAGTGGTTTTAAGGAGAGTAGCAAAAATGCCTTTACATTTTCTAATCTACAGGGTGTACCAGAAAGAACTGTACCGAGGCATTATGATTTATTACGGTATGAAAGCGATTGATATTGTTCAAACCGTTTTCCTATATCTTGCGCAAACGCCCAGCTTTCATAAGAATTTTAAATTTTGAAAATCGGACATTTCTTATAGAAAATACAGACTTTCTGGTAAAGTTGGTAGATTTCAATTTTGGTCGAAATGATCAATTTAAAAAAAAATCGGTTACATTTATTTACCCTACCTGAGATATCCATCCGTCCATAGGACGGGGTTTATTTGGTCGCCATATCTCAACTTTTCACATCACTTGTATAACTATCTATAATTTGCATACTTTTTGGTTGAAATTTGGAGATACATTTTGATTTTTAATCCGCAAATAAACCAGGATTTGTTCTGCTTGAGTGGTTTTAACTTTCCTTTCTTTGGCGGGAGTTTTGAATGTTGCTTATGTGGTGTGGGCTACATTGTTTGAAATGTTGGGGTAGTGGTAGAGAGGATTGATTAAAATTGAAAACAAGTTTTTCATCGATTTTCGATTCTGTCTTGCCGCACGAGAACAAAAAAAGATATCTCAATGAAGTAACATATAATATAGGAAACATGTTCACCTTCATATTGCAGGTGTTTAAATTTAAAACAATAACCATTTTGTATTTTTATGTATTTTAGAAACACGGTACAGTTCTTTCTGATACACCCTGTATTATTAAATCGACTCAACGTGTGTTATACCATATTGGGGATAATTCCCAACTTTCTGCTTGTAGCATCCAAAGGAAATATCTTTTGATACCAACATCTCAATGTTGATGGAAAGAAATTCTATCGCGATGCGCAAATTTATATTAAGCTGGATTGAGAGTGTACTATTTCCATAACTGATATAAGCTGCAATAAATAAATTGTTATGACTTTGTTGAGAGTTGTCCTCTTGGCCACATAAACGGGTGGTATGTACGAACGTAAATTTGAGTTTCAACATGTTCAATACCACATAAAATATTTGTCCACAGATAAAGAATATCCCCTATTTACAATAGTTGCTAACCTTGGTAACCGTCACTTCCTGCCTGTAGAACATTTAAGATAAGAGGAGCACACTACTAAATAATCCCTGCATTTCGTGACCGGTTGTATCAGCATTATTTTTGTCACATGAAAGTTTCCGTAAAAACTAAAACAGTTGTAACTAATATAGATACACTTGTAAACTACAAGTGCTCAACAAGCGCCTAAACAGCACCACCATGATTATAACATGAAAATGAAAATAATGGGCCGTATTCTCGTATGTGTTTAAACGCGGTGTTATGGTTTACACGCGTTTAACTTTGAATTTAAACACATCGTTAAACTAAACTAATTCCCCAACATTTGTTACACCTAAACACGCGCCTAAACTCACTGAAAGGTGTCTAACCTTAAACATGGGCATGCGCGTTTTACTAAACTCGTGCACCAATTGTATGCCTTGAATGATTACTCAACCGTGCTCGGTGCTAGCTGACGTGCAGATCGCTTAGTCTTAGGGCGTGTTCACACTATTGCTAGTTTTCTCCACAACCCGGGTCGGACCTGGGTCGAACCCGGGTTGAAGTCTGGTGTGAACAGAAAAATAGGCTTAAAAAACCGACCCGGGTCGAAAATTACAACCCAACGAAAGTGAAGGGTAGAACCCGGGTTCAACCCGCATCGACTGTAGTGTGAACAGAAATCGCTGTTTCGACCCGGGTTGCCGGAAGTAGATAACCTGAAAAGAATGTTAATGGTTGCCCGCTTTATTCCTGCCATCTTTCTACGGCCTCTGGCACGTTGTCGTTGATGTTTTCGACGGTATTTCATTACCAGCCACTGTTGCTTGTTGTTTATACCCGCCATGATGAGCAAGCTAGGTAATAGGTCATTGATACAAGAATTTTAACTTCCGGGTTCAATAAACCCATTTGTCAATGCGGATACAACTTCAACACATACATATAACGCTAGTGTGAACAGAAAATGAAATATCGATCGATCCGGGTTTGACCCGGGTCCGACCCGGGTTGAGGAAAAAGCTATAGTATGAACACGCCCTTAGAAATACGCGTGTATTTGAGAAATGTGGACGATGTCTATTGTAACCTATTTGGGCCGCAATAAATTGAATACCCGTATACAGTGTAAGCACGACCACTCTTGGGACGAGATTTGCGGAGTACGAGAATACGGCCCAATACGTGTGTCCACTATGTCATTGCAATTGCTAACCTTAGTACAAGCAATGATAATCATTCTAATCATATTTTTTTACTCTTCTAAAATGAACTCAATATTCGTCATGTGACTTATTAGAGACAACTTGATTGGTGATGATTATGTCACTCTTTGTCATTATAGTACCGATACCTACATGCCATTTTTGTAACCTGTCAGTCGAAATTGTATTTATGATTATTTTAAGCGTGTCTAATGTCAAGTGAATTCTTGGATGTAGGCTAAATTAACTTATAACTTATATTCTAATATAACGTTTTATAAAATATTGATGTGTTGTGCTGTAAACAATTAATGGTGTTTATATGTGTTGTGAGGAATGAAAAATAATAATAATAATAAAACCACAATATGATTATAACATAATATCCGCGGTTCTTTCTACTTCCGGTTTGGTACTATTCCGCTACTTCCGGTTTGATACTATTCCGACCGTTTTCCATATTTGTTATGTTCAGGTACGAGTCGATACTTTTAATAGAAATGCGTACGATTCACTACGATATGCTTCTCTCGGGACCTTACATCTGGTTAGGTATCATTTTTCAAAACCAAAAAGCGAAAGGATTTTGTGATGATCCCACAGGACTTCACAAATGCCTTATTAAGAGTCCATTTAGGTAGGGGTCATATTCTGACCGAATAACATAAATAACCGTACTTAGAAACATGGCTGCCATTTACCTACTTTACATTCAAACGACAACGCCAATAATGATACCGAATAACAGGAGTACATTTTGACCCAATTTGAACTGATGAGTTATGAAATAGAATGTTTATATCCCGGCGGGTGTATTTGACTATTTGAATGATATTAATCTATTTATATGTAGTCAGCTGTAAATGTAGTAGTCACAGTGGAGTGTAATAGGAACTAGCTAGAGGTTAATGACTCGGTTGTTTAGATCCTGCAGTACTGTGGAAATCCTTAACATTAATTTCATAAGTGCCGAGGAACTTCCAGAGGGGCGCAGTCCCGAGTGAAATTCCGAGTTCGGAAGTACAACGTTTGGAATTTTCACATAGCCGATAAATCACGATCAAAGTCATTAACCTCATTCACAAACTTAATTTAATGAAACTGTATTTTGTAAATAAATATTTCTTATTCAATTTTTGTGAAATTCCGAGTTCGGAAGTACAACGTTTGGAATTTTCGCATAGCCGATAAATCCCGATCAAAGTCATTTACCTCATTCACAAACTTAATTCAATGCATCTGTATTTGTAAATAAATATTGCTTATTCAATTTTTGTTATAACTGTTATAACAGAATTATTGTTTGAGAAACGTGACTTTGATACAAACCAGTTTGCAGCTGTAGCAAACGGTTTGACCACACGTAATTAAATTGATGCGTGTACTTGGACGTTCTTACAAGTCATTAATCCTAACTTCCCCGACATGTTTTTGGAATTAAAATTAGCGACAATGAAAAACGGTTACAATGCGGGAAATTGGCTGCGCTGGAGCGCTGCATCGGCCCCTATAAAATCGCGTCAAGGGGTCAGCCCAAAAAAATCGTAACTTTTTCTTCGCTATATCATAGCCAGCCTGATCACGCCGCGAGACTGGGGGAGCGCACGCTGCCAGCACCTATATAGCAGTGTAGTAATTTGTATTGAAGAGAAAGGGTTAAAATTATGGGCATGATATTGACCATTTTGCGTGTACCGATGCCAAACATATGGTCATATGTCTTAAGTTGGTGTAAAAGAAAAGGATACACTTTGTAAATTGAGAGAAAATTCACCAATTTTGATTCAAATCCACATAACTTTTATTATATACATCCGATCTACACGGAGTAAAAATATTTGGAAACCTCTGAAGTCTATAAAACATTATGGAGTTGATAACTTCATGGGTGGGTGCTGTGCTGGAGTTGATTATAATTATAGTTGATTCAGAACATAACATCAAGATGGGTGCCATCTTATTATATTATTCAGGGTGTCAATAAATATATAACTAAATGGCCAATTTTATGATCTACAGTCATTTTCTATAGATTTTCACACATTTTGAAAAACAAAATTCTGTGGATACCAATACAATGGGAGTCTTTATTGCCGCAATTTAAAAGTCCAAAATGCACACTATCAGGAATTATAACTGCACCTTGCACCAAGTAAGTTTCTAATCATACATGTACAAAAAAAATCATGGCAACGATCGCAACTTTGGCAATATATAAATTCGTCTTGATTTAATTAATTAATTAACTAATTAATAATTAATTAATTTAATTAATTAATGGTTATAATTAATAAGAAGACAATATAATTGTTGCATTCAATTATAGTTCAATTGCATTCAACATTTAATCTGATCTCTGATGTGGAGCAATATTACTTGAATATGTTTTAACACATAGAAACCTGTTAAATGCACCTTCAAAAATGAAGTTAAGCAAAATATTAAGCACTTAATTAATTAGATTATTTGGTGACAAATGATATATTATCAGATATGTGTGTTATTGATTGTAATACCCGTGCAGTTTGAGATTTCTATGAGGTATTGCTTTAAATACAGTCCTCAAAATAAGTAACTGACCAGGTAATAAATATACTCTAAACCCCAAAATAATAGCTCATACGTACAAATATTAAATTATACAGTTGTAAAGAAATTTCTTTAAAGACTTTAAATCAATCAATCAATCTTTATTTCCTTATAAAGAAGACATTGTTTTAACCGTTCGGTGTGTAAAATATATGGCACCCCCCCCCCCCCCCCCCCCAACCTTCAGCCCCCACCACCCACCTAGTTCACCCCGACTACCCGCGCATTTAACGGGCCAACTCCTTTATTTTTTATCGTAATGATCTTGGTATTATTTTATTTAAAAGAGGACATAATAAGCAACAAAATGACATCCTACTTAATTCAATAGGTCAAGCACTCTAAAAATAAATTGATATCTTAACACAAATTGATGTGTGACAAGTCCACCTTATTTTATACACCAATTCACGACATATGACCATATACCACATTTTGTCCAGGCGTCGATCAATGTCGATTTTCCATTACTTGCACTCATGTGCATTCTTATTCAGCGCGGAGCAGTGTAATTGGCACGCACATTACATGCATATTTATATGGTGATGGATATATTTAAAGTTTCATAGGTGTAACGTCTTCGATGGAACAAAGTGCATCATATGAATATAATAAAACTCTTTATTCTGTATTTAAAGTATGTAAAGTTCTGATATTAAGTCAATGAACCGCGTGAAATAACAAAATAACACACTATTTGCTATAAAGAGCTACAAATTACCAATTAAAATGATCAAGCGATATTCTGTGCAAAAGACTAGGGCTGACCTTGATATCATTTCAGGGAATCTCTTTATTAATATGGGATTCAAGGAAATATGATAACAACCTCCAAGCTAATGATGAAAGATATTGGCAAATGTACAGCATAAATAAAACTACTATAAAAAGGTTTTAAAAAAGTACTGTAGGTTGATTTAGTACACAGAGCAAGGTGTACCTCGTCTTTTAGGTTACAAAACCCTTAAGGAGCTAAGATCTAACGACACATTTCCCTGAACGCCGTCACATTCACAAAACCGCCAAATTATTAATCAGTATTATAATATTAGCTCGATCAACCGATATTTTTCAAAATATTGAAGAATGTTTGACGCATTTATGTGGGGCAAACACATGCTGTTCGAAATTTCTCAGGACAGTGAAGCATTTGAACAATAACGAATAATAAGAAAAGCCTCATTTATAAATTATTTGATTACCGATCATAGTTTTGGGGTTATTTTGGTACAGAAATAATTCTTGCGTTTTGTGTTAATGACGTTTTGAAAGGTTGTAACTGTTGGGACACCCAGATTATACAGAACATTGTTATCTGTCTTACTATTAAATAACTCGAGCTTTTGTTTCTGTTTATTCGTACATTTAACCCCATCTTCAGATTTAAAAAACAAACCTATCTTCACATCACTTTGATCATTTAAGTGGTTTTGAAATTACTCTTAGCTAATACATATCAGTCAATCTGGTTCATACTCAACAATGACGATTGTTTATAAATACAAATCAGTTAACTCCAATTCCTAGGGCATCTCAAAACAAAAATAAAATACCTTAGCAGTCAACATTAGAGATTCTTCATAACGCAATCACGACTTGATACATTTGCAATGAATATTGTAATCATTACAGTCATGTGTTATTGCATTACATTCACAACGACAGATAACGTTTGTAGCAGGTAATTGATTCGTAGTGAAACCTGAAACAGACAAAATTGTCTTTTTCTAAGTCGGCTCTATATAACGGAAATCTCAATTTGGAAAAAACAGCAATATGTCCGTGAGCAACACATAAGCTTTTTTATAACATTTCTTTCTTTTCGAAAATTGATGTATAGCCGATAGGCAAAGATGATTGATCGAAAGTGCCTGTTAAGACACACTTATATCATGCTTATGATGTAAGACGAGCAATCAGCAACGTATCTATCATACACACCCACTTTGTTTTTCTTTTAAAAAGAGTACGTTTAGCTAAGATCAAAAAGCATTCTCAAAGACCGGACATACATTATACCTATTGTGTCGTCAAACAACGCAGGCGATGCTCGCGGAAATGGGACTTTAGTGATGAAGTCATTCCTTAACGACTCTTTTATCCCTCAAGCGAACCATACGTCATCTAATGCAATACTATGGGAGGTAATAATGACATCATGTTTTTACGCTTACATCAAGAATTTAACAAGGGTATACGCGTATTGATTTAATGCACAATGAGAAAATGCACGTCAAATCAAGGACAAAAGACCACTTTTCACATTTGTCTTTTAAGGATAAATTTCCATGTTGTAAGCCTTGCAATGTTCACTGTATTTCTTTATTTATAGACGATTTTTCTGTATTATCCACACTATTTATTCTAATTGTGTAATACCTTTACAATTCTATTATTCAATCAATCAAAATTAATGTAATCCGACACATTGAAATCGAAGATGGTCGCTAATCAAATTGGATTTTGTTCTATTTCTTTTTTTCTTTTCAATTTACCGCAGTTTTATACGTAGCAATTTAGAAACCATTAGACGTTAACTTAAATGTTGACAACCTTTGAGTGGTCATCGGTTAATCACTATTTCACGTGAGTTTAGGCTTAGTTTACGACCAAATTTATTGTAGTATATTAAATGGATCAGTGATAATTTGGTACTAGGGTCAAACGCTCACCAGAATGAGGTACTTTATGAGCGTTTAAGATTGTTAAGATGGCCGTAACAAACATATATTATTTACCATCACCAATGAGGACACGGTATCTAAATATAAAGAGGTCAATGAACGTTGGGATGTTGTCCTTAACAGTCTATAAATATGATTTAGTTCATTCATGCTACACGAATTTGATTAATAGTTCAATCTTTCAGTTATTAACCTTATACTTTCACTAATCTAAATATGGACTGCCAACGATGTTGTTAAGCTTTTGTAGGATAAGACGTGTTTTTTTTGCAAACATCAGTATGGTCACTGTACTCGTGATATAGGCAAACGTGTATTTATAGCTGTGAAACCACCTGAATATATGTTGGTTATAGAGTTTTAATCCAACATAAATGTTGGCATTTCCCCGATAAACTTGTTGTAAGTTATACTACCTGTGCTGATTCATTTGGGAACATAAGATCCCTAATTATATCATGTCTTGAATTTACATATAGCATGTAAATACATAATGAAAAACCTTGGGAGAGTAGCATATTTTGGATAGCGTCATACAGGATGTGAGGAAGAGACCAATCGTCAAGGTATCATCTGATTTTTATGTGTTATGCCGGAAGCGGTAGCCGTAAGGACGTTTCCAAAGCTGGCTTCGATTTCTCATTACAAAAAATATATGTATAAGTGATTTCCGATAAACTCACGACTCTATCTTTATCAATGAAGTACACCAAAACTGTCATCGAATATAAACCTACTCCGCGGATCGTTTGCACTTGTGATAATACCATTGACCCACTCCAGCAAAGATTATAAAAAAACGTGTTTTTCTCTTCATATTAAACTATGCATATATTCTTTGGGAAGTGCCATTAGCTTCGCAGATATACATGTAGATGTAGACATTGCATGGACATAAGAGTTGAATCGCAAATCGTAATTTGATCGTACTAAAGAAAACAAAAACCATACGCTACACACAGAAAAATAAAAGGGTCTAAGTGACTTTTTACAGGAGTCCAGCTTTGTCCCTGAGATGACACATAAATTGGCTCAAACAGACTCTAAGAGTACAACTGACACCTCTTTGGAGTCTACCTTATTGACTCCTCCTGGAGTCAAACATGCTGGACTCTCTTGGGTGTCATCTCAGGGAAAAACGATGGACCCCCAAAACAAGAGTTTAGAAGACACCTCTTTGGAGTCTACCTCATTGACTCCTCCTGGAGTCAAACATGCTGGACTCTCTTGGGTGTCATCTCAGGGACAAACGATGGACCCCCAAAACAAGAGTTTAGAAGACACCTCTTTGGAGTCTGCCTCATTGACTCCTCCTGGAGTCAAACATGCTGGACTCTCTTGGGTGTCATCTCAGGGACAAACGATGGACTCCCAAAACAAGAGTTAAGAAGACACCTCTTTGGGGTCTACACATTTGACCCCTACAGGAGTCCAGCATGTCTGACTCTCTTGGGTGTCATCAGGGACAAACACTAGACCCCAACACAAGAGTTTAGGAGACACCTCTTTGGAGTCTACATATTTGACCCTTGCAGGAGTCCAGTATGTCCGACTCTCTTGGGTGTCATTAGGGACAAACAATGGACCCCCAAAACAAGAAACACTACGGCTCGTCATCGTGGTGTAAGGAAGCCATCAATTGTATTTGATAGCATGGTGACACATACTTCAGAAATGATCCATAAAAGTACGGTCTTATCCAGATTGGGGCGAAAATCGAATAGTATTTTCAATACAAATATGCATTCCATGGTGTTTTTTTACTAAATAAACTGCAAATGAATTCCTAAAGGTTTATACTTTGATAACAACTACTTATACCAATACGAAAAACAGATAGATTACAACGATGATGTTGGACACTGAAAATATAGACCCATCGTGATGACAGATTGACCAATTATCTGACAAAAAGAAGATATTTAATCGAAATTAGTAGATAAAGTATGCATCGTAAGACACCCATCGAGAGAGTTATCTGGACACTGAGAAGGAAAAACATTGACTCTGTGTATTACTCTGGAATTCATAAGAACTAGAGAGGCTCAGAGAGACTCTCCCTTATACTTTTTACTGACTCATTTACATAGTCATGTAACAACTGACTCATCGAAAGAGTTATCTGGACACTGATAAAGGAAAAACACTGACTCTGTTTGTTACTCTGGAATTCATAAGAATTAGAGAGGCTCAGCCAGACTCTCCCTGATACTTTTTACTGACTCTTTTACATAGTCATGTAACAACTGACTCATCGAAAGAGTTATCTGGACACTGATAAGGAAAAACACTGACTCTGTTTGTTACTCTGGAATTCATAAGAATTAGAGAGGCTCAGCCAGACTCTCCCTGATACTTTTTACTGACTCTTTTACATAGTCATGTAACAACTGACTCATCGAAAGAGTTATCTGGACACTGATAAGGAAAACACTGACTCTGTTTGTTACTCTGGAATTCATAAGAATTAGAGAGGCTCAGCCAGACTTTCCCTGATACTTTTTACTGACTCTTTTACATAGTCATGTAACAACTGACTCACCGAAAGAGTTATCTGGACACTGATAAAGGAAAAACACTGACTCTGTTTGTTACTCTGGAATTCATAAGAATTAGAGAGGCTCAGCCAGGCTCTCCCTGATACTTTTTACTGACTCTTTTACATAGTCATGTAACAACTGACTCATCGAAAGAGTTACCTGGACACTGATAAGGAAAAACACTGACTCTGTTTGTTACTCTGGAATTCATAAGAATTAAAGAGGCTCAGACAGACTCTCCCTGATATTTTTGCTGACTCTTTCACATAGTCATGTAACAACTGACTCATCGAAAGAGTTAACTGGACACTGATAAGGAAAACACTGACTCTTTTTGTTACTCTGGCATTCATAAGAATTAGAGAGGCTCAGACAGACTCTCCCTGATACTTTTGCTGACTCTTTCATTTAGTCATATAAAAGTGACTCATCGAAAGAGTTATCTGGACACCAATACGGAGAAATTCTGACTCTCAATGATGCTTTTTGCTGACTCTTATTTGTAGTCTTAAAAAACTGTGACTCATATAATGAGTCATCTGGACTCCAACAAGCAGAGTCAGTCAGTCTGTTTGATACTTGAGGTGCACGATGGGTCACACAGACTCTTTACCACGTGTACAGTGCATTATGTTGACTCTTTGAGAGTCATTGTGACTCTTGTATATAGATACATATGACTCTCTATTGTAGTCTGGTTATCCTGAACCCTAAACTGTGTCACTGCGACCCTTTTATTTTTCTGTGTGTAGCTACTTCTTATCATATTGCATATTGATTTGATTTTATAGCTACACAAAAATGTTGGGGATCAAATCACAAACGATTCCAGAGGTATCAAGGTCTCCAACGTGCAAGGCCCAAATACATCAAAATAGTTCTTAAAAGAACTATTTTCATGATGACGTTAATTTAATGAATATGAAGTAATGAATTTAAAGTGATTCAAAAAAACAAACAAAAAATTCATCAGGTTCATGAATCTACAAAGTATCAAATGATATTGGGTTATATTTTTAACGTTAAATATATGTATTGGTTAGACATTATCCATATAAAACAGAGTTGCAAGAAATGTTTGACATGGCATTGATGGGATGACGTATAGTCAACATTGGCTGCAAACTTAAAACTAAATGGCGCGAAAACAATGTCGTCTGCTTGATTTGTGTGTAATTGGAACGGTGACCACGGTGACACGTGCCCGTATGCCGCGTTCCATTAAAATAATAATGAGTTTCCGCCTTGCTAAACGTTGTATACAGTTGCTCGGGAAAGTAGGGTACTTGGCTATTTCATAAGAATATAAAATATGTAAATAATGTGGCGGTAACTCACCCAAAACTCCACGTTTAGTTCGAAATGGTATAGAAAACCACATGTTTAATTCGAAATGGTATAGGGGACACGGAAATTCTCCCATTAAAGGCTATGTTTGTTCCAAATGTAAACATTTTTTGGATTTAATCTTTGTACACAAATCCGGATATCTTCTTTTGGTCTTCCTTGGTTGGTGGGAATTTACCATTTTATTTGGATTAGCCTTACAGATAAGCTATTTTGATATCAAACGTGTACGAAAAATTCTAAACCATTTTGAATCTTAAAAACAAAATCATTTATTAGGGATGCTGAATTCAACATTGTTTTCAGGCGCGTGTCTAGGGGGCCCCAGAGTTAAAAAAATCTCATCAATCTGAATTTGCGATTTTAGTTGTTGACGATTTGTGACAACTTTTTTACTTCCAAATGTTGACAATTTTCCACACTTTTCGAATTTCTTTTCAAAAGTTGCTAAAATAGGTTTGAGCATTTTTAACACAAATTTGAAGAAGAAAAAGAATTTCGCCCGATTGATTGACCTACCTCAGAAATCCGAATCTGCCTGACAGTAGAACAGAGGGTTTTTAAAACTTCATCGCCGTAGTACCATTATTCAATAGATATGTACAGCACTTTAGAAACATTAATTAACATGACGTCTCATGTCCATCATGTTAACGGTACATCATTACATGTTGTAAAAGACCTACATTTTCCATGTTGTAGGTGATACTGCTGCCACTTGTGAGTCTCGAAAAAGACCAATGAAACGTTTGATCTAAATGGCCAGTGAGCTGGTGAATTGGGCTTGTAACACGAGATATAAATAATTTTGTTATCTGAATATGATATAGGCCTACTAAAAATTATAAAAAATAGATTGCTTGTTGTAGTCCACATATTAATGCACAGTACGCGCAATTTTTTTTAAAAAAACTACCGAAACCCCACACTATTAAATATTTAAAATATTGACCAATTATAATTGCTGTCTGTCACGTGGATTGGCGAAGACAAGTTTTGACGTCACGTGTGTTACTCATATCAGACCAGGGCTTGGATCGTCATGCGATCGATATTAATGAAAAGGTAGGTGTTGTTGACTCTGTCTTTGTTGTTCAAGCGCATGACGTATTATAGTCATTCTTATCCATATCCCACATTGAAAAAGTGAAAAAGAAATGTAGCAATCACGACTTTACTGAATCTTCTTCAGACCATCCTCCGTGTTTACAGGCCCGTCCGATCTGATATTTTGAACCTTTGTGAAGATGAAAAACATATTTTGAACAATATTTGTGTACACATACTCTACAGAACTGTTCAATTGTATTTAATGAATGAAGTACAGATAGTATTATTGACTATTTACAATATGCCCTCCATAACTTTCGTAAGGGATCGTATATACGATATTTCCCTTGAACCATTATTATTTTAAAGGAATACGTGCACCTGTCACCATGGTCACCATTCCAATTACACACGATTGAAGCAGACGACATTTTATCGCGCCATTAAGTTTTGATTTGGCAGACGATGTTGACCGTACGTTATCACATCAATCAGTTTATGCCATTGTCAAACATTTCTTACACTGTACTTTGTTTAGATAATGGCAGACTCATTAGTGGTTATTCCGTTCGACCGCTCGAAAATATTCCTTTTATTTGATACTATGAATAGGTCAAACAAATATTAGGTTTTGTGTGTGTTTGGAGAGCACAACCAATCTTTAAAATTTGGTTATGATTTTATAACGACTCAACCTTTGTATAGAGCCACAATGAACAAAAATGTGCGATTCAAATTTGATAGTAAGTGGAAATTGCGTGGATGATTTTTGCATTTGTGAAAATGTTATTTCAATTGTTGAATGTAGTGTATTAACCTTATGATACTAAAAGGTCTTTATTAATGTTAAATTAACACAAACGTAATCTCTAACCATGTTATAACACCCAAATAATGAAAATCTGAAAATGTAATTATAATATATTTTACATTTCAAATTTTCTTCATCTTTTGTGTTTCAAATCAGCTGTGAAAGGAACTCGATATTTGTACCCAGCGAGTGAGAAGGATAATATATTTGTGTTTATATGTCTTATAAGATCGAGAGGGAAGTTTTGATGGTATAATAGACTGATGAATAACTTTCTCAATGTTTGAAAATTATTGTTATTGCTAGTAAATAATAATTATAACGCACGCTTTATCGATTCAACTCAAAATTGGTTGGTCTATGATATCAAGCTAATGTACATTTGTGATATGTTTTCTTTAGTTAAAAACTGTCATGAGTTCAAATCCCGCATCAACCAAAGTTCTTGCATTTTGAGAACGGGGGCCGAGGCTGGTTATGTCTGTTTTTAAACTTGCGGTAGTTGTACTTACTGACTAGCTATATATTTATTCTTTGACGGCTCGACCAATAAAGTCATCCAACGGCGTACTCCATTCTTTTAATCTACTTGTAAGACATTAATTATGTAATCAAACGATAAAATGCAAACAGATAGAGTGAGAGTCTTCACATTCTCTTCATTGGCACACTTTATGACAGCATGAGATACTCAGGGTGTTTCAGAATGATTTATACCGAAAAGCTACATTTATTTGGCTGTGAACACTACTGCTATTGTCAGGATGTGTGTGATTCTGTCAGGAAGCACAGACTGTTATATAGTAGTCGTTTTAATATTGTGTGGTGGCATAGGAAAACCCTTCACATGGTCATTTTCTAGCAACTTTTTTTGCTTTTTTTCTTATTTATTTTTTGAGTTAGAGACCAAAACTTTTTTGCACTTTTTGGTCTATAACTCAAAAATTAAAAAAAATAAGATATTAAAAAAAACCCCGCTCCTAGGGAATGTTATCAGGATTATCATAAAACTAGTATGAAAAAATATATTTTGAGTTATCTTTTCCAAACCCAAAATAGGTCAAAAAATATGTTTTTTATAATTTTTTCCAAAATGGTCAATTTCATTATCATGGTTGGATTCATTGAACCCTTTTCTGCAAAAAACTGTATACGTTTATAAAGATTAAATGAATATTGAAGAAGTTACGGCAGTTTTACGGAGGCTGTACCTGAGAGTCCACACCCTCCTTAAAAGGACTTTTGATGATATTAATCTAATTTGTTTGCAATGTTATTACCAATTTTAAATTCTTCACTATCAAAATCTTTACATTGCATTGTCGGAATTCAAAAGTGGTTAACATGGCCATATCTATCCCTCCAAGGCCATAAGATTTCGGGCAACTTCACTTATTCAACATTTTCACTGGGCGCCACCATCTTCGATTTTGATGACAAGTATAAACAATACAGTGAAGTATAGCCAACTATGACACAATTAAGACTTTTAAAATAGGAAATTTTGTATAAAATATCACTTGATTTCAATCAATAAATACTCCTTGTTATTTGAAGTAATAGTTTGCATTCCAAAATGTCGACATTTTAGGAAATAACTGGCGATAAATGGGTGTTTCCTCCACCGGGTTGAGTGACCTGTTGCTTCGAAGAAATGCGATGCGCAGTAAATTATGTGACCTAAATATCAATGCGCATGTACATCTTCATACAGGGCATGAATAGAGCTTTCTAACGATATCAAATTTAATGGGGTGCATGTTAAATTCAAGGAGGAGTGAGCAGGTTCAAAAGACGTAAATTTTAGTTCATTCACCTCTGATTTCCTTGGCAAAAATTTGATAACCAAAATTCAGAAAAGTACTAAAAATAAACTTTACATCCAGTATGATTAATTCTTGGACACCCTGTACACAACATGAGATATATGTGCAAATATACAACAAGGTTAAAATCAGATGAATCACTTGACACACTTACATACACACCCACATGATTCACTTCAATATACGTTTTTAAGTTAATTAGTATAGAGGCGTTGATATATAACAATACTGATTTACTAATGACGTATAGCTCATTTTGTTCAAGAGAGCTTATGTATGGTTTTTGCTTAAGATGATAACGAGTTGTTTTACCAACTGGAGGCGCTGGTACATGAAAATAAATAAAAACGAAATATCACCGAGTATGTAAAATATCTGAAACGCTCAGAACGAAATTTAGAATGATAAAAAAACCAACTCCTCAAACATGTCAAATCAGGAACCCTGTAAACCAGAGTCAAAGATAAAACACGAACATGTACTTTTTCAATTTTTCGTATAGGATACCTATCAATCTCGATTATAAATTAAACATTTATCGAACACACCACTCTACCATGTAGTACATACACAGCCAGTCCAGAGTTCCACAAATTTCACTATAGTACAGCTTCAGAGTGCTTTTAATTTGACATCGTAAATAACCTGATTAAATACAGCACTGTAATTATTACCCAACGGGGTGGGGTGTGTTTAGTAGATGATTGTTTATCTTTATCAGTGTTGCTTGAATGAAAATGGTGTGTATACATGTATATATTGAGGTGTCGGGGTGTGCAGGGGTGTGTATAGCAGAGTTCTGCCACATAAATCATCACTAATAGTACTGTCGATGAGTGCTATTAATTCCTTATAGTACTCGGCAGCTGCGCTGCCTCGTGCTATACGTTGTACTAACTTATAAGCGACCACATTTCATTTGTTTCATCTTTTCCATAGTACTAGCGTCAGCGAATCAGGAGGAAAGAAAGGAATGTTTATTCTCGGGCAAAATGGACGTGTCCTAAAATTATTTGTTCATTTAACATTCTTTTGAGACACACACTGAATTTAAATGTAACATATTTTGTTAATGTGGCATGTATTTTGTATTCAAACATTCACAAACAATTATTTTGAATCACACATTTACGACTGGCTCGTTTAGTATTAACACATGTAGCATGCCTGTTGTCATGGTTGTAATCAAACATACCGGAAATTTACAAACGACGCCATTTAATAGCAATTGCCATTATCAATTAATCAATTGGTGAAACTATTACAGGTACGCTGTCAGTTCTGATGCTCCGTATCAAGAGTGATTTATCGGTGACGTGATTTCAAGCGAAAGCATAGCCTTTGGTCTTACGAGAACTAAAATGTATTATAAATAGAGAAAATGTTAGTGCTTTGTAGGTTAGATTGCTATATAGCATGCAATCCAGCGAAATTAAAGCTGCTCAGTCTGATCGTCATTGTCATCCAATGCATGCTCCCCTACCTCCTATTCTCTTTCTTCCCTTCCCCGCAAAGCAGTGGCGTAAATAGGGTCGGGGGGGGGGGGGGGGGGGCTTTGATCGGGGGGGGGGGGGGGGTGGGGGCTGTGATCGGGGGGGGGGGGAGGGTGCATAACCGACTACTTGTTAAAGGTGTATTTTCTGATCATTTTTCTTGGTTATGATTTTGATATCGGACGAATCCCCATAATTTTTCTCATTATGTCTGTAAAATCTTAGAGGCTTGAAATGTTCCATTTAGAAATTATAGGCTAAAATGTGGTGAATTACTGCCAATGGTGGTTTATCACTGGCCAGTTTGTGTACTCCTCAATGGGCAAGTTTCTTGTGACCTTGTGCTTCTAAAATAAGAACCATTGGAGTTATGCAACTCAAACTGTGGAATTGCGACAATTGTAAGGATGACCTTTCATGTAAAATAGAAAACAACAAGATGAAAATCGGGCCAGCAATCAGAACATCTACCTTTAATATACATAGAGTTTGGAATTTCAATCTTCGGTGTGGCATCAGGGGTGTGGTGAAACTTCAGGCGGGGGGAGGGGGGTGTAGGGGGAAGCCCCTGTCCCCTATAGTTACGTCCCTGCCGCAGAGTAATATAATTATACTGTATGGTTTAACTTGGTTTGAGGATGACATTGTCGAGTATCGTTCTATGCTAGATTTCATGTCAACTCATTCTCTGCATTAATCATTAAGATTGTGGTATTGATAACATCTTGTTTGACAATCCTTACTATTTGCTTTTGATTTATGTATTGTTTTGTTTTTTTGAAAACCCCATTGACTTAATACAGGAGATATTGCCAAATTACAAAAAATTGTCAAATTAAAAAAAACACACTTATTAATGCAACTTTGGAGGAAAATAGTGAAACTTAGCGCAACGTTGGGGACCTTTGTCGATGTTGTGCAACTTTATGCATCTCGGAGTGTTGCCTGGTATAAACATCGCGGCCTAAATTATAAATAAAGAAACTAACCTAGAATAATATCATTTAATTAATTAAACCTATTGAAGAGATGTATATAAGAAGTGATCCCACTTGCGTCACAACAATAAACACCAATCGAGTTGCAAAAGGGTTACGATTGTAGCGTATTCATTGGGTGTGTCATTTGGTCCTCAGAAGGTATGGCTCGAAGTTGTGAATAATAGTATTTATAACAGCCGTGATCAAAATCGTTGTATTCAAACTCAAATGCATCTATAAAGTAGGGCTCTGATGCCGAGGTTGCAAATGTCTTAAATTGTGAAGTATCACCCGATTGTCTCCAAGCAATCAACAATATTGGAATGTAAAACCTTTCGGAATTTGTACGATGATAACTGACACAATATAGACACATTATCCCATCAGTGTTTGTCTATAAACATATCAATTGCATTTGAAAACATATCAATCGCAATTGGAGGCTTTTTTTGAATTCTCCCCCATAGTTTTACCTTAAAGTTTTCACCCCGGCATTCAGAGCACATCGATCAGTATTATGATAGAACTGCTACGATTCAATATCAATAGTCACTCACGGATAAAGTGAACATTGGTATCAGATTAAAGTGTAGAAACGTAACACTGACTTGTCAGATGTAATCTTGATCACAGGTTAATACCCTTACAATATATCTCCCATGCCGCGGAATGAAGCACACGGCCGCTATCGTGTTTAGAATATAAGTCGAGTGTAACACAAAGTTGCTGCCTTATGAACACAGTAATGATCGAAAATGTTTAGTACGGGTGTGGCGTAAGTTCAGTTGTCAAATCACCTTCATGGATATTGGTTATTGCAATTTGTAAATATTCAGCAAAAATATTGCCTCACCAGCTAATCTGAAAGAAACACAAACACTAACGTACATAGCATCAGTAAACGTTCAGGATAATGGTTGAAGTTTTGTGTAAGGTTGGCGGCGATGCAATTGGCGGCGATGCAATTGTTACAAATAACGCATTGTCGATAATGTTTTTTTTCTCGATTTGCAAAATTTCAGCAAAATATTCCCTCTACATTTAGAGCACCAAGTAAGAATATAAAAATGTGCTACATGAATATGCTTTAGAGCATTCCCTACACAGGTTAGAAATATATAAGTAGAAACATAAGTAAATCTTTTCTCCGGATCCACAATGTTCAAAGCAGCTAACTTAAACCCTCTACCACATTTTTACGGATTATATCGATGCATGCCAATACCCGTCACACGAACGGTGGTACTCTTAACATTTCCCGCGCGGCAGACGACATTCCAAAAGTTTGCACTGCGTGCAAGATGTTGCTACAATCCTTAACATTTCCCACGTGGCTATATTAGTTTAATTTACTTTCAAAGTCTTATCTCAAGAATTACTGCACCAATAGTAGGCATAGTTGTACTTATTTTAATGCGTATCTCATGTTCATTCCAAATATGATTATGAATTTCAATAAATTTGACACATTTGAAATATTCTGTCACATTTTGGAACAGTCGCCTGCAGAAGACTACTGCGTGGAAAGTGTTAATATGCAAAATATTCTATATCTGTTCACTCTCTTACTCTCTTTACGATCTATAATTCAATTGCTATCTAAGGGAGCAGTTCCATTTATACGCGATAAATTTATCGCGACTGTATCGGGGCCTGATATGTTTTGGACCCGATGTTTTTCAAGTTGATACGCGATAAAATAGTCATCAGGCCCCGATAAAATAGACATCGGGGCCCGATACGAGGCCTCTGCCATACCCTGGGGTATGTTTAGCAAATAGAGCGGGACATTGTTTAGCAAATACACGAGGATAATACAATTTACGTTAAACATCCATAATCAATAACATTATCTCTAAAAACATGAATGCTGAATTTGTACCTTACAACTAGAATAAATAACCCGAAGCTCTATTTACATACCGACCACTTATCTTTCGTTATATTTAAACAAGCGGTAATACGCTACTCGATAAATAATCCTTTGCTACTCGCAACTGTACGCGATAAAAATCTCATCGGGGCCTGATAAAAAACTCATCGGGGCCCGGAACATTTTTATCGCGTACAAATGGAACTGCTCCCTAAGCCCAATAATATTTCTCATGAACATCAATTTTATTTATTTCCTCCTTTCCGTTGTTACAGTCGTTCTTCGCCGAACGGTTATTTGCATATTTTGACGCCGATGGTAGCGGCAGTATCACCATAGATGAACTCCAGACCGGTTTAAAACTGCTCACGCAAGGAACACCTATCGATAAACTGAAACTATTATTCACTGTTTACGATGTCGACGGTAAGTGTAGTCTATACACCTAACTTCACACTTTCTACGCGGCTATTACATTTACTATTATACAAAACAGACTTTTCAGAAAATTTCCCCAACTTTCAAAGTCTATCTCAAGGATTACTGAACCAATACTAGGCATGTTTGTACTTATTTCAAAGCATTTCTCATGGTGATTCCAAATATGTTAATGAAATTCAATAATGTTGACATTTTTAATACATTTTGTGAAATTTTGGAATGTCGTCTGCAGACGCCTACCGCGTGGAAAGTGTTAAGGCTATTTAAAATATTATTCGTTTCTCGTAGCCCTCTCTCCTTCCTTGCTATGATAAGGTAAACATGTTTTTAATTTTTCAAACAATTATTGAAAATGTTGATGGTTGAAAGGCCTTATTATATATTAAACAATTTGAGCCACTTTCATGTATATTTGATAGAACATAGGAGTATATTCCTCCTAAACTTTAATGAAAAGGGACCTTAACATTTTCCTGAGGCTATCGAAAGATACTGGCAAAATATTTGCATGAAATCAGCCATATTTATAAGTGTCAATTTAGAATAAAATAAAAACTAAAAACCATATCTTACTTTTCGACAGGACAGTGCTAGGGGAAACTAATAATGAATTAAAAGTGGCCTTAACGACACTGTTTTGCAATATCAAACTAAGAGTAATAAATATCCTTAATTGAATGAAGTAGAAACATGTCCTTCGTTTACGCATCTCACTAATGCAACTCTAGGTAATTATGAATCGTCATATTCCACACTGTGGTTATTAATTGTCTGGATATCTAACAGCTTAATTGATTTTGAGTCCAATGCTGTACTCAAATCATTTAACTTAGCCGGGTTTTATGGGCGATGACTTCATCTGAACACGCCACTTGGCTCTCTAAGTGCCTGTTCACCCTATGGCAAAAGATCAATAACGACTCCGGAAATATGAAATTACCCCCATAATGTTATGCTACTAAACATGCCAGCTTGCACGCTACCCCAAGGAAAATATGCGCCGTCACGCTGATGGGCTTTTGTATTGGGATTTTCACACAGGTGGGAGTTACCCAAACAATCCACGATAACACCTGGTTATCGGTGGTTGACAACACAATAGCGAACAGGTGGCACCGGGTTATTGCACAGTACGTATTGTACTCCATAGTCTAGACTCAAATCTTGCTCAAAATAATTGTTACGCGCTATTATAACTTGGTCTTGTTCCAAGTCTATAGCGTCATTTCCACGGATGTGCCATAGGGGCTATACATTCAGTTTTGCCCAGCAAGTTTGGCTTGGCGCACTGGATAATGTAAGAATAAGACTATTTTAGGATGTCATTGTTTAAGACTAAGAGTTACCAACTCATCCATGTCTGCCAGTCACATTAACAATGTTCAGTTCCCTTAGGAACTGCTCAAGGTCAGTTAGAATACTGCCGTGTTTATCTTGGTCTGTCTGTTAATTGCAGGTGTAAGAATAAGACGTCTGCCTCGAGCCATTTTGGTCGGGTGTGGTATTCCCTTCGTAGCCATGAAAGAACATTCTTATATCTTGTTATGGTTCACATGCATCTTTGCATCCTATAACATTGCTGTCAACAGCTCCCGGACTCTTTTCAGCCTAACGTGTTATGTACATAGTACCATATCAAATTGAATGTCTATGACCTTCCCCTTCCCTCCTCTCTGCGCTGCCACAATCATGCACGCGGTGATTGGAATATGATTAGCTCAAACACGTCATATCTTTTCATCAAAGATGACGTCTACTCTTTACTGATACTAAGTTTTACAAAGACTCATGCTGTCATTCATAATCGCAACAACTTGTTTTTATCAGTTGTCAGTTGAAACGATAAAACGCCTTATATTATGGATATACAAGATTTGCCTCTGGTACTTCATAATACATTGCAAGTGCTTGAACTATCATTATGATTTGGACAAAATATTAGCATTATTCTCAATATCATAACATATCTTTGGGCGTGATTCTGATTAAGTGTGATTGTATGCCCTAATTCCACCATATAACATGTTTCAGTGAAATCGTGATACTAATATGACGTTGACCTCCGAACTAGAAATGAATTAATAGGATGTTCTGATTCATCCCAAAACAAATTCAAAGACAAATCACTCGAATTCGTACAAAATATATAGAATCATTATGAATCATTCTTAAACAGCTAAGAAAGTTTAAGCAATCTCATTGGTTCTCAGAGAAATCGGCGACATCTAGATGAGACAACATTAACACGGGGAGGTGGGGCCGCCCGTTTAACAGTGCGCCCGACCTTCACAATGCGTGGTTTGCTCCATAACGCGCACTTCTGCAGTGCGTCTTTAGCGCTTTTCCTGCGTTTATGCCGGCGCCGCGACGCTTCGCATGGTTTACTCATCGCATGTGATTGAATGGAATGTTTGTGGGTTATTCGATCCTTGCAGGGGTAAAAGTTGTCAAATGTGGACAATAATATGTACTTATTTCTTTGATAAATGTCTAAAGTATGATTGTTTAAGAATGAGAATAAAGGTATTGTTTTTAGACCGTACCCGTGTTATATTGTCTGACATAAATGCGTTCGATAGTATTATTTTTTTGCGTAGAACAACTCCGCCTGCGGCGTCGTTTTGTTCTACTTAAAATAATACTATCGTCCGCATTTATGTCAGACAATATAACACGGGTACGGTCTAAAAACAATACCTTTATTCTCTAAATATCATTTTAGTTAATATTGATTTGAGAAAACAAGTTCTTGAATCATATCCCAATATTGATATCACAACATTTCAAGTCCTATCTAATTTGAAACAAAACCCCTATGAATTTGTGGTGAATCAGTTGTCTGTGTTATTTCATGCGAAGTTTTATCATCTTCAAGATTTTGATGATAATGCAGCTTTTCAGTTGCAGTAATGTGTGGTCATAAAGTGACTAGTACGTGGCTGCATTTTTATGTTCACACAGCAAGTGACCTTAATTTCAAATTGACTTGACCATTGGCGTAAGATTACTTTAAAAGAAAGAAGATTACCAATTGAATTATCTGTGCGATTCATGCAGCAGACGACAACTAGAGATTGATTATTACATAATAAAAGTTAGACTATTACGTCATCCAAGACAATGTGTCTTTAGTGGATTCCGATGACGTTGGGCATATCCGACGTGTATTTAACAATATATGCAGTATCAGAAATGACACGCATTAACTACATGATATGATGGCTATACATTTCTATTAACTTGACCTTGGACAGTCACGACAAATTAAAAGGAATTGGTAACTTGAAACATCTTATAGAAATGTATGTTAGCTTTTTGATTAGTGGTTTTGTGTATACAAATAAAATAGAAAAAGCGTTCCGAAATTCCACCTTGGCCTCTAGAGATTAACTACATTACAGTGTACTCCTTTTTATATCCAGACAGCCGAGTTTCTTCATATCACTTTTATGTATGTAACGTCCTTAGAGCAATCGGCACATTAGTCAATTTGTAATTTGTCTAGTTAATCGAATTAACTGTGCGATTCTAAGACGATAGCCACTTATGCAATACAGAGTGAGTCAAAAAGAAGTTGTACGGGAATTAATATTTGTTTAAAAATATACCAAACAAATTTGACAAACCAACGAGGCACGTATTTAAAGAGCAACTTATTCCACTCATATGACGAGAGGAATCATTGAAATCGATCAATTATATCAGGAGCTATGTCTGTTTTAATAAAAGAGACCCCTTTTCAGCTGTCCACGGAACGCTTAAACTTCTTGAAATCTATCTACTCTAAAGTGAGCAGCAAAATGTACACACGGGCATTTATATTCAAATGAGCCCGGGAGTTTCAAACACGGGTAGGAATGGTGGTGTGCATAAAATAAAACAATCAGTGACAACAATAAGAAAATGATCAAACATTGATGCCCACTTAAAACAATTAAGACACCTTAGAGGACAAACATCAGCAATCATTTTGCTGCCCACTTAGAGTGGATAGAATTCAAGAGAAATAAGCGTTCCGTGGACAGCTAAAAAAAGGGTTCTTTGATTAAAACAGGCATAGCTCCTGATATAATTAATCGATTTCAATGATTCCTTTGTCATTTGAGCGAAATAAGTTGCACTTTGAATACGTGCTCATTGGTTTGTCAAATCTGTTTGGTCTATTTTTTAACAAATATTCATTCCCGTACACCTTCTTTTTGACTCACCCTGTATTCCCAGGCAGTCAAAATAGGAATCAACAGGAATCAACTCATGTTTTCGATTCTAATAATTGAGAAAGATTTACGAACCACTCAATATCAAAAGCGTATCAAATCCTACAATATCAGCTGTAAAAGTGATCTTTAATTAAAATAATTGAATGATTTTTTTCTTCTTCAAATTACTATCAGTCAGGGAAAACTGTCAAAAACGGCCACCTGTGAAATGATTCCGAATCTGGTAACATATTACCGAATCAGGTAATATTGCTTATTTTGCCATTGGTTATTTTTGTGACTTGAGAAACTACATCTGCATGTTCAGTAAAATGGCTACTTAATTTAATTCAAGTCAAAATCTTAACCACTTATCATAAAACATGAATTGCAAAATTTGCGGTATTTAATTTCACCACTTTGAGCCTGCAATATATTCGCGAGATTAAATAGATCGCAAAATTAAGTAGTTTTTGCCTCTGACGTCTTTATTTTAAGATAAATAATCACGTTTTTTGATGAATCATGCTCAGAAAATAATTGTCTACGTTTTCACCAAGATCATACATTTTGACAGTGAGGTTTGATAAGTTTTAAATCAATTAATCAATTAAGTGACCTCCGCAGATATAAAAGTAAATGACACACATTCTGATGAAAATGGTAGAATGTTGATGATAAACACGGTTATTGATGACCAAAAGACTACCCTTATGAATATATATGCTCCGAATAATATGAAAGAAAGGTATAACTTTTACACAAAAATGTTCAAAAAAATAAGAGAATTCTCGGTTAGATATTGTGTGACAAAACAGCAACAAAAACGTCAGGTTGAGAAGAATTTAGTGTCTTATTTAAAAGGTCTAAATGCTATCTGCTTTCCCGATATAAGTGTTGTAAATGAAATTGATAGAGTAAACGGTATACTTGATAAGATGTATGAAAATACAGTAAAAGGGCAAATAGTGAGATCTCGAACAAGATGGTACGAAGAAGGAGAAAAAAGTAGTGCGTATTTTCTTGGTCTCGAAAAGTTTCACGCAACAAAAAAGTCTATCACAAAACTCAAACTACCTGACGATTCCTTGCTTACTCAGCAATCAGACATTATGAAGGAAGAGGAAAGGTTTTACACCAATCTGTATACAAGTGCTAATGTTGATAGTGATAATATTAAAGGGTATCTGAATAGTACAACATTTCCTAAGATTTTAACCGAAGAAGAACAAGGTAAATGTGAAGGTTTATTGACACATAATGAATGTAAAGAAGCAGTAGATCAACTAAGACCAGGTAAAAGTCCAGGTTGCGATGGTATTCCAGCAGAGTTTTATAAAGTGTTCTGGAATTGCATAAGTATCTTAGTGATTAACTCATTAAATTGCTGCTTCGAAAAAGGTAACATGTCACCCACTCAAAGAAGAGCAATTATCAGTTTAATTTACAAAAAAGGCGACAAACTGCAATTAAAAAACTGGCGCCCAATAAGTCTGTTGAACACTGACTACAAAATCATGTCAGTGGTATTGGCAAATCGTTTGAAGAAAGTTATAAGTAAAATCATACATACAGATCAAACTGGGTACATAAAAGGTAGATATATTGGTACAAATATAAGATTAATTGATGATGTTATTAATTTATGTATAAATGAGAATAAATCGGCTGCGATTTTGTTTGTAGATTTCGAAAAAGCTTTCGACACCGTAGAATGGAACTTTATAGTTCAAACATTACAGAAGTTTAATTTTGGACCATCGTTTATCAATTGGATTACAGTAATGTATAATAATATTGAGAGTTCTGTTTTAAATCTTGGTTGGAAATCAAAGTTCTTTAGATTGAGCAGAGGTTTGCGTCAGGGCTGCCCGTTATCTGCACTCTTGTTTGTTGTAGTTTCCGAAGTCTTAGCTTTGAACATAAGACAGGATAAAACTATCTCGGGTATTGTCATTGATGACAATGACGAAGAAAAATTTGAAGCTCGTATTAGCCAATTTGCTGACGATACAACTCTTTTCTGTTCAACGAAAGAATCTCTTGATAGCATGTTGAAAATCATAAATACATTTGGATATTTTGCAGGACCAAAAATTAATGTGGAAAAAACTCAAGGTTTAGCATTTGGTCACTTTGTAAAACATAACTCTGTAAAATGGCCAACTGAAAATGTTAAGTCTCTTGGTGTTTATTTTGGACACAATATGACAGAATGTTACAAGAGCATTTGGCAAGAGAAAAAAGATCGACTAATTCGAATCTTGAACTCATGGTATAGAAGAAAACTAACGCTGTATGGTAAAGCAACTATTATAAAATGTCTTGGTATATCCAATTTAACATTTTTAATGTCTTGTCTACCCGTTCCTGAAAACTTCACGAATGAAGTGAACTCAATTATTTTCAATTTCTTATGGAATAAAAAACCGGAGAAAATAAAGAGAAAGACTCTCATTCGAAATTACAATATGGGAGGAATAAAAATGTGTGATTTTAAATCTCAGTGTATAGCTTTGAAATGTATATGGTTAAAACGTTATATGTATGATGATGATAGTAAATGGAAATGCCTTTTTAAACGCTATTTAAATGCTCATGGTCCAAACTTTTTAATCTTAAATATGAATTTTGTGGAAGCAAAGAATGCACCATCGTTAATTGGTCTACCAACATTTTATTCAGATCTGGTAAAAGCATGGCATAATCTAGATAATGATTATAGAAACTTACCAATCAACGACTCATTAAGGGTCAAAAGTCATATTATATGGGGAAATGACTTGATCATGCACAATGGCAAGACCTTGTATTTCCAGCACTGGATTGATAGTGATATAATATATATCAATGATCTTATAAATAATGATGGTATCATTTCCACTACATATATACTTGACAAGCTTAAAAATAAGCACAACTGGATTGCAGAGCTTTTTATTATTTTCAAATCAATTCCAAAGAATTGGTTGGCTTTATTAAAAGCCAACAATATGCCTATTGAAATAAGTACTCGTTTAAGAACCTCGTGTATATATGTAAATAAAAAACGTGTAAATATAATGTATTGGCAATCAAGGTGTATTTACGTTCATGTAGTTAAAAAGTTCACAGTCGTGCCAATTATTCAGAAAAGATGGGCACAGGAACTGTCTACGTCACCAAAATGGGACGATATTTGGACTATGAAAACTATTCTCGAAAAAGAGAGAAAATTGGCAGAGTTCAATTACAAATTATTATATAGAATCATCGCTACCAAAGCTAACTTATATAAATGGAACAAGGCGAACTCACCCAATTGTTTTGAGTGCAACACATCAGATGATTATCTACATTCATTTATTGACTGTCCTTTTTCAAAAATCTTTTGGGTTCATTTTAAAAGATTTATTATTTCTAACAATATTCCATGTCCAGAGATATCGTTAAAAATCATTGTGCTTGGTTATAAACCAGATAATCAAAATGTATTGAATGTAATGCTAAATAGAATGCTTAGTCTGGCGTCGTTCACTCTGTATAGATCCAGACATATGAAGATCACTGATAATAAAAAGGTTGATGTATTTAAATGGTTTCTATATGAATTAAAATGGAGAATTAGTATCTTGAGACACAGTGAAAATATGTGGCATAAGATTAACAAAAGCCTACATTAACACAGAGTAAATAGTAGGTTTTGATATTCTTCTTGTAAAACACATGTCCATGACAGCCCATATTATATATTGATTTGTTTGTCAACTCAACTGCGAAGGTCATGTGCCATTGATGATCATTAGCCATCTATCTTCTTGCAAATGGTAATTGTTGGTACATGCTGTTCGCTGGTGGAGTCATGTTTTTCATATTTGTAACTTATTGATACCAGTATGTTTGATATATTGTTATTATGTTATATAACCATGTATAGAATATAGATGAATGAAAAATAAAATGAATGAGAAAAACTATAAAAAAAAAAAAAAATTAAAAAAAAAAAAAAAAAAAACACATTATAAAAATAGTACTTGATTAAAGGACTGATTTTCAGTAAAAACCGCAACTGCTAGTATTAAATTAGCAGTGTCAAGTTGCTTCCTAGAGATGATTTCCCGCTCGTCGGGAGTAAGAACTGAAACAGTAAAGTTCTAGAAATAAAACGATAATAAAAAAGTACAAATCATTGTATTGAAATTATAGCTTAACTATTGAAACATAATAACATTTAAAAAAAAAGTACAACAACATTACAGTTTATTTCGTTTCATGTGTACTTGGACAGAAACGGGTTATTGGCGATTTTGAAAAAGATGCTTATGTCTCCATGCAGTGCAAGCAAGAAAGTCTTGAAGAATAGTTATTTCTTTGTAAAGTCCTTTTATTTAGTTTTACTCTGAATCTGTCCAATTTGCTAACCATTCCAAATATGATTGGCAACATATTTTACCAAATAAAACACATAATAATGACATTTGTATTTGATGGATCCATTTGTATTTGATAGATCCTTTTGTAATCTATGCTTATTATGGAATAAAAGGTATTTATCAGATTGTATCAATCTTATTTGTGATGGGAAGTGAATACTGCGCGATTCCTAACATTTGGATAGAACATGTCAAAATTGTTTTTCCTGTTATTAATTTATTTGAAAGGGTATAATTTAATATTTGTACATTTAAGAAAAATGAAGAATGTTACAAAATACATCATTTAATAAAATTATATTGATGGGCTATCATTCACCGAAAAAAAATAAAAATAAAAAAATAAAAAAATAAAAATAAATAAATAAAGTGACTAATTAATAATCAATTGCCCTTGCCTAATAATTGGCCTTTCAATATTTGTTTGTATTCTTTTTTATATATACATCAATGTTATATAACAAGATATTTAAAAAAAATGTTTTAAGGGGGGACTCAAGAAAGTCACATTTTGAATTTTGTGAGTGCTGTAATTATTGAACTATGGCTCAAATGTATACAAAAGAATACATTTTTGGAAAGGAAATAGGTCAGAGAATCCAAATTGTGCGTCAATTTTGACAAAAAATGTTGATTTGTTGAGAAAATCACAAAAAATTACTTTTTTGACCCAAAAAGTTCAACAAAGCTTACAAACATTATTTTGAGTAAGAAATTCCCAAATTATTAGATTATGATGTAAAGACACTAACTTAGGGATGATTTTTTATTTATTTTTAAACCTAATCTAATATGTTTGAAATCACTTTTTTGGCGCTTTTTGGTCAAAATTTCCAAAAATATTACATTATAAAAAATAAAATAAAAAATCGTCCCTAAGTTAGTGTCGAAACATCATATTCTAGAAATTTGGGAATTTTTAAATTTTGTAAGCTGGGTCAAAAAAGTGATTTTTTTGTGATTTGGATTCTCTGATCCATTTCCTTTCCAAAAATGTATACTTTTATATGCATTTGATTAATAATTACAGCACTCACAACATTCAGAAAATCAAGTCAAAAACTTCCTTGAGTCCCCCTTAAGATCACTTTTGACCGATGAGATAATTAATAAGTCACTTAATTAATAGGACTTTTGCTTTAAAACATCAAACCTCACTGTCAAAACTTATGAGCCTTGGTCAAAACTGAGAAAATTATTTTCAGAGCCTGAAAAAACTACTTAAATTTGCGATTTCTTTCACTTCGCGAACATTGCAGGCTGATCGCAAAAATTAATACCACAAATTTTGCAATTTATATTTTATGATAAGTGGTAATAATGTTGACTTGATTACATTAAGTAACCACCTTACTGAACACGTAAAAGTAGTTTTTCAATTCACAAAAATAACCAATGGCAAAAAAAGTATATTTTTAATTCGGCAATATGTTTCCAGATTCGGAATCATTTCACAGGTTGTCGTTTTTGGAAGTTTGCCCTGACAGACTATTAGGCTAAAACCCCCTAAAAAAAGTTCGGATTTTTTGTCACTCGCCAATATTTTGTATTTTGATATATAAATGTTCATAGTGTGTTGCACATCAATGGAACGCTGATGTGTTCAACTTTTCAATGATACCAAATTTGTATTGCAGCAATCAATAGTTTCGAAAAGATATTAACTGACACGATAAAAAAAATATATAATAGGTATTTTCTAGCAGAGATTCGTACGATTTGCCTTTGGGTGGATCAGAAAAGCATTCAACAATATTTAGGTTGGATGAGGTCAAGAATATAAAAAACTGTATCAACGGTACTATCCCTCAAGCATGTTGAACGAGGAATTGTGACATAAAATCAACCATAATCAGAATCATGTCTTTAGCAAAACCTCACCCACAAAAAATAAAGTAAAAAACACTCCCGCTGATAGCCAAAGACGTGTTATCAATTGCAAACTGATAACAAAATGTTCTTGAGAAATGAATGACATGTTGATGTTAATGACAATATCACGCCGACAACTTGGTATCAGTAAAGCCATCCACACGTTGAACAGACGTTATCCCAGTACAGATGGAAACGTGTTTGAAGGTTTAAATCAACGTATACGATGATGGTTTTTGAAGAAGGAGAGATTAGAGTTCATCCAACTTGGTTTGGTAATGCTGAAAACCTAAAGGTTGAAGAGGGCCTGGGATCACTGACATAAAAGTATTCAAGGCAAATATGAAAAGGGGTTTGACAGTCACGAGGGGACAAACGTGGGCCCGTATAATATATATAATATTTCCGAGTTTTAAGGGCATCAAATTGGCAAATTTTAAATTAATATTATTAAATATTGACACAATCTTTATCTTAAAAATGCCGTGTGATGTGATTACCGAGTACAATATTTGTAGTGCCATTCATCGTGATGGCAATCCATGCTTAAAGCGTAATATTTTAAGAGTCCAACTCATTATTTAATAATTTGTCAGTGCTCCTAATTATATCATACTCCTAGTCCTACCCTTTTCCCAGGGATGGGAGATAAAATCAACAACATGCAAGGAATGAGGCCAAAAGACGTAACATTTTCGGGCACCCTGTAATTTAAAAAAGAAGCAAAATCGTTTAATATGCTAGCATGTAGGCCAGGCATTCTCAAATGGTGGCGCATCAAGGCATCCTAAGTGGCGCGAGAGTGCTTAAAATTTGTTTTTAAAAATAAATCATATCATGATATAGCCAAATTCCATAGGCATATGACAGTCAGATGTATAAATACAGCAATTTTTCTCGCGCTACGCGCGTATGTGCCCTCAAAACAGTAATATTAGTTAATATGCTGCCTACATATGTTAAAATATTTTGAAATTAATGTTATAAAGGGAATTTTGCCATTGTAAATTCTAAAAAATATGACCAAGTGCAGCTTAAACAAGTTGGTTACTAAAATGTGGCGCATCAGTAAATCTAGTTGAGAAAGCCTGATGTAGGCTCTTTCGATAAATGTAATAGAAATACGATATTTCCTAGTCAATTGTTATCAAGCAGATATGTATCAAATGGAATGGATGGCACATGAACATGTCATTGTCATGATTATCACATGGGTGTCACATGGACATGATGTTATGGTTATCACACGGGTGTCTAATGAACATGTCATGATTATTACATGGGTGTCACATGAACATGACATGGTTAACACACGGGTGTCACATAAACATTTCATGGTTATCACATGGGTGTTACATGAACATAAATCACTGTAAACACATGACCATTCAATAGTGAACTGTTGATGTTAAGTTTAATTTGTTTCAAACTCAGGCGGATACGAGAAATTCGTCTCTTTTATAGTCAATCTCAACAGGAATTTACTCATCTTCAATTCAGGCACGCGCCCAACATTTTATAGTAAATGATAAACTGTAAGAAATTCAATACTTCCAAATCAATTGATATCATATTTGAAATAGATAAAACATAACGACAACGCAAATATGGGCATAATTCTGTTATACCCTTCACACCAACATCAGTTAGTATGCGTCGTTCTTAAAAATCATGCACTATGATTACACCTGTGAAGGTTATAACAGAATTACTCCGCCTTGCTAGACGTCCCGTCCGTGTAACCAAATTGCGCATGCTCAAACCAAGCATACTTTACATTTGTTTGGTCAAGTATTCCGTGGACAGCTTGCAAAATGAGTACCTTTATTAAAATAGACATAACTCCTCTTAGCAATGCTCAATTTGTGTCATTCCTTTTTCCTAATAAGCAGGAGAGAATGCTTGTTAAGTATATGCTTTACTGAACTCTCGAGTGTCATTTGTTTGTTTTTTAAAACATCACCAATCCGGGTAAACTTCTTTCTGACTCACCCTGTACATGGTCATTCCGTAGGGGACGTCTAGCAAGATATATCCACAACAACAACCCCACACACCAACCTCCTTCCAACCCCCCCCCCCCCCCCCCCCCCACCCACCCAAAAAAAAACCTACAACAAAACACACACCCCGCACACACACCAAACACAAAAACAACATCCGCAACGCAACCAACAACAGCTGTAGCAAACATGAACAACACTCAATTAATAAAACAACGTAAAGTCCTGCATGTTTCACACATACCCGAAAATAACAACAATACTGACAACGACAAACAACAAAGAAGTAAATAAACAAAACCAACAAGTCCCAATAATTATTTGTTTTATTGTTTGTATTTTAGGAAACGGTCAAATTGACAGAAGTGAGTTACGGACAATATTACGGTCTTGCATGGAAGAAAGTACCCTACAGCTAAGCGATGATACGTTAGAATCGCTAGCTTCAGCTCTCATAGATGTAGTAGATGTTGATCACGATGGGAGTATCAGCTTTGAAGAGCTCAATAATCAACTACAAGATCATCCGGATGTTATCGAGAACCTGTCTATCGGGTAAGTAGCTACCTTTGGGCGTGTAACATCATGTATTAAGGGCGCACTGCATAACTAGTTCGTATGGCCCACCTGTATATTAAAAGTGAGTTGTACGTAAGACTTATATGATAGGCGCCAAAGTATTATTTGGCATCAACATACGTCCACTATAATCAAAACAAATAATTGTCGATCAATTCATAGCGTCGTGATCTGAGCGCACGCGTTCATCCAAAGGTTGAACGCGGTCTTGCGATGCACAACATCCCAAAACAACAGGCGCACGAGCCGTTGCGATACGCACCAGGCGCATGGGACCCTGGTAGAATCGTGACGCTATGAAAGACAATTATTTTTTTGATTATATTCAAAATTTTATTACAACCAATTGGTTTAAGTTCAATTTTTATGGGCGGTTGTACACATGATGATGCAAAATATTATTGGTCCCTTTGCGATAAATTCTATAAGCAAAATTATTTTTGAAATCTTCGAAATAACGGTAGTACCATATCTTACCTTATTAATGGAGGATTATAGAACTTCAGGACGGATTTGTCACATATATGATATACTTGTTACGCTTTTTAAATAGCTATGATCGTGTCCTTACTCACACACAAACAAAATTGATGGGAACTTCTTAAACAGCTTCTATGAACGGCTTGTGTTAGCAGATGCACGGAACTAAAACCAACAGACATTCGAAATGTAGTAACTGCTATGTAACACAGAACCATTTAAGTACAGTGTTATTGAAAAAAATGTTCTTATATTATACAAAACTTAAAAGTCGATATGAGATTTGTAACAGGGAAGACACCCAAAAGCCATTGAGATGAGATATGTTACTCATATCTCTATTGCTGATTTCATTACAGATAACCCGGTTTTATAGGGATGATTTCAGGATTCATCGTTATAAAAGATTACTAGATTGCAGATACATGTACAAAATGAAATATTAATACTTAGTTTCATCAAAGCTAGGCTCATAGAATACTGTTTCATTTTCTCTAATCAAACGTTTAATCAGTCAACCAAACTGCTCTCTAATTAATTTAAAAGAAACGATGAAGAATGACTATAATATGATTTTTAACAAATGGACCGTGTACACTTTTCCACGAAGACATTTACAATGGAATGAATTTCGGACTAGACTTCCATGAGAAAGTATGAGAAAGTAAGCAATAGTATAAAGTAGAGCCCTCAAAAAAGTAACTTACCAGGTAATAAATATGATTATAATTCCATACCTATTTTCTCCAATGTATATTAAGTTATAAATTGTCTTCTCATTAATTTGAGATATTGCACGTAAATATTGAATATTAACAATGCTATGTGTCCAAATACAAAACAATATATTGACAATCTTGCAGTTGCTTTTGCAACCTACATATCATCTAGTTACGTTACGTTTTGACCACTATCTTCATTAAGCCACTACATTTCAAAAGGGTTTGGTTCGGGGATATTCTCTTTGGTGTACTCATTGTACACAGCTAATTAATAAGCGTACTACTCTTTTTCACCATTGAATATCACACATTACGGTTCAGTTCCCTGTATGTTTTCCAACCTTTTTTGACCACGGCTTTGATGCTTTATCCGTGGTATTAAATCATCCCTTCCTACAAAATGTATCTGATTTATTTCACACCACCTGTCTCTTGCCAGCGTGCTTGCTACCATTTCCACCGCTGTCCTAAGCATGGCTCAAGGCTCTTTAGTCTGGATGTAACTAGAAGCCCTATATATTACTTTTGAAAAATGTTGTTGTGTTAAGAAATTCCAACTTTAAACTTCAATTGGTCATAGAAACTAGTGCTGTATCATATTTTGTAAAAGCAAAGTTCAAATTTCGAAAAACAACAACATATTATCCGAAGAATAGATTTTAGTTTTTAAAACCAGCCCAGGCTGAAAGTCACCACGAGTGCCAAATCATGTGGCAAGACTGTAGGGCCTGCAGTGATTGCTACTAGTTCCACCGCTGCCACAATCAAGGTCCCCAGCATGCGGTCAACGGTGTTGGATGGATGTAATTCTTGGGTGGAACTTTAGAGCCCAACACGAGACTTTCAAAGTTCTTGTGTTAAGAAATTAAATGTTCGAACTTCAATTTGCTTAAAAAACTAGTGCTATTACAGATTTTGTCAAATCAAAAGTTCAAATTTCGAGAGAAGTTACGATATAGAGCAGATTTTAGATTACAAATTATCCCAAATGGGGCTAAAGGCCGACACATGTGGCAAGTACATCGCTGGAGTGTTTGACGTTGGGTCGTCTAGACAATTAGTCCAGGGTGTTTACACCATATTCACACGTAAATACTAGCGTCATGACCAGTTCAACCTGTCAAACTTGGGCTCAAACTTTACAGGCAAATGGAACGTTCAACAATACGAACAGAAACACAATATATACTATAGAGGGCGTAGTTCCACCCAAAACCCAAATAAACACTATTCGTTTATTAAGACACAATCGTCTTTTAGAGCCCAATACTCTTGTCAGTGGACATATATAACAGAATATTTGCTCGACGTTTTTCAGAAAGACCTTTTCTTGAGCACATTCAGGCCCGGGATTCAGGCATGGTTGTTTCAGATTTCAGGTATATTATTTACATTCCTCTTGATCAAACCGTTTGGGAATCATAGATTTACTAACCTATAAAGCTTCCAGGCCGCCATGATACAGACAAATAGCAAACCAATATGTCAAGGTATGTAAAACATGACCTTGATCAATCCCTAAGGAATTTCGTTGTGAATTATAAGTTGTGTATACATTTCACAGAATCATATTTCAGATATGATATTGAAGATATCGAACAGTTAAATCATACCCAGCTTTGATGGATGTTGATCCTTTAAAAATGTTCGTATCGTACGGGGAAATGTGGTCTCGTCGTATATAGAAACCCAAATGGCTTTTATGTAGGTGTGTTGATCCTTTAAAAATGTTCGTATCGTACGGGGAAATGTGGTCTCGTCGTATATAGAAACCCAAATGGCCTTTATGTAGGTGTGTCGAGTATATTCCATATTTTCTATTAGGATTTAAAGCAAAATGTTATATGCCCCCACAACACTGCATAAAGGCCTTTTACTGCAACATGTACTGCAATTTGCCTCGAACAGTTAACGTTTATGGATAGTTAAGTGTGATAAGTCTGTATGTCAAAGGGTTTGCTCACCGTCTAATTTAGCTATGATGTTTGACGCTGGTTGCCACGAGGCTGTTAGTGTACACCACTTACATTATGAGCATTGGTTGTGACACAAATGGGGCAAAGAACAAGACTCAACGTCCATTTATAGGGAGGTAGTTCCGTAGTGCCGTGGGTGATGATGCAAACGTCATAAAGCGGTTCAAGCTTTACGTAGTTAACTTTGATATGAAATGGTGAGCTTTAAACCCTTAGCACGACTGTTGCTTATTTCATGTTTTGAAGAAAACAACAACAACAACAACAACAGTACCAACAGCAACAATAGCTTAAAAAACTTAACAACAACAACAACAACAACAACAACAACAACAAAATCAACAACAAAAAACACCCAACCTCAACAACAACAGCTGTTACAACAACAACAACAACAACAGCAGCAACAACAACAACAGCAACATAACAAAGCAACCTCGGTTATAAAAGAATAACATCATAGAAATGACCTTAGACATTTTGAGAATGTTTCCTTTTCAGTGTGTTTTATAAATTTACAATAGCTACTGGACTGAGAAGATATCTTGCTACGTCAAGGACCTTACCTATCGTTACATCATGTGCACGGCACACCTTACATTTTTCCGATCAAAAACTGCGAGTTCCTATGAAATCACACGAAGCTCACATTTTCATTTTATCTTAAATGTGTCTTAGAAACTGACAAACCCTAACCCTGAGACATTTTGTCTTGATGCCTTCAACATTCAACTCCATACCAAATTATACAATTTCAAATTTAAAGCTTTCATCAGAACTTCAATAAGAGCATTTTACCACGACATGTTGTGCAATTTGCCTCGAATAGTTAACATTAATGGAAGTTAAGCGTGATAAGTCTGTATGTCAAAAGGTTTGCGCACTCTTTAATTTAGATATGATGTTCGACGCTGGTTGCCACGAGGCTGTTAAGTGTACACCACTTACATTATGAGCATTTGTTGTGACACAAATGGAGCAAAGAACGAGTCTCACCGTCCATTTATATTAGGGAGGTTGTTTTAACAAAATGGTTCCGTTGAGCCATGGGGATGTTCATGCCATTAAGTGGTTCAAGCTCTACACGTTTAACATGGTTAACATTGAACTGGTAGTCCTTTCGCGACTGTTTTTTTAGCAAAACCCAACACAAATGATTTAGGAATTTGAATGTTTCCTTTTTAAATTTAGCACGATTTCTACATTGTATTTTCTTACTCATTCTTGATGCAATGTCCATCAGGTCGTTTGCTAGCGACCTTTGACAGGAGATCGATATCTTTGAAAGATCTCAAATGAATTGGTATAGTACCGGAATAGTAGGACTCACAGTCCCATTGCTCCTCACACCGGTGTGAAATAATCGAGCCATGTCCTCCTGACAGTACAGCCTCCATAGAAATACACAGAAAGAAACGTGAAATTAGTGTTGCGTGTAGAGATTACTGCCCTATACTAACTTATACGTTACTGTACAGGGCGGACTATGGCTCCAGGGGACTATGTCTCCTGTTACACCTGATAAAACATTGAATGGTGTTTCGCGCGCGAATGTTTAAATATACCATACATGTATTTCACTCCCACACCGTTCAACATATTTTGACGTGAATACTTTTTTTACCTCACCTCGGGCTATTTTTTGAAAACAAGTATACTACATGCCGGTCTTAGGCATTGAAAAGTTCATGTGGTTGTATTCAAGTGTGAAGTCACGACATCTTCTTATCTTAATTTTTTTTTCTTCTTTTCATTTCACAATCATAGTTTGGTTTCAGAAACAAGAAACAACAGGTCACTAACTGTCAATTTGTCTTCTTACTTTCAACACCACATGACCTCGGAATTGTGTTGAGTTAATTATTCCTAGCGTTCCAATATCAAAGCAATTCTATGATATTACTTTATGATTACTACAATGTCAAGGATTTGGACATACGTAACAGGACACTGCCCAATTCGATTACAGTTATAGGTGAACATTTTAAACTACATCAATTCTCATTGTCACTACTTATGATATTTTGAAGTCATTGACCACTTTCAAATATGCTTATTGTATCCTGAAATGGCCGCAAATGAGGTTAATTCATCTGACATAGAGCGTGTTTCTACTGAGGAACTCGTTAAGTGCCCAGACGAAACAGCCAGATAACGGTAATTAACGCCAAGTTTTGTAACTGCAAACACCTTGACAAACCACGTTTGTTAACGGTAATTAACGGTAACTTTCCCAGTAGAAACAACCACCCGTTAAATCTTAACGTTAAGTTCTGTGACCCGGACGTATACACGTACACGCTGGATTCTACGCATTGTGAGGCAGTCTTTTTTAGGTGGGCGGCATTGTTTGGTATAACAAAAGGTCAAATGTCGAGGCCCATCAATTAGGATCGATTAACTTAGCAGTAACTTTTCGCGAGTAGAAACGGGGTGGATTAAAAAGTTAGCGGTACAACTTAGCGTTAACTTTGCAGTGCCCCAGTAGAAACACGCTAGGCATATTTGGAGTTGTGTGAACAAATATGGTACAGCCTAACATTATGAGACCAACGCACATGTATATAGCAAAACAGCTACGAACTATATTTTATTCTCATTTGTATTTAATGTGTTGGTTATTTTTTATCTTTTATCATACAAATAACGCTTTTTGTTAGATTTATTTTAATCAAACAACAACAAATGTCCCACTTTTTACAATCGGCGAATCCATCGAGTTGTTTTCCAACTTCCTGCTTCGAATAATCGCGTTCTTTAGCACACGCACACACGGCAACGCTGCGATATACGCACAACGCATACATGTAGGGCGTGCTTGAACATCTTCACGCGATGACAATTCGCACTTTAAGGTATGAATTAAGCCCCGCCCAAAGCTATATACGAGGGTCAGTCATTAAGTAATGAAAGTGATCATGGTATGGAATGCATGAGCGATTCTATTGAGTGTTAGTGTGATCAATACAATGTGTGACCGGTGACGTCATGTATTTACAAATGGGACACCCTCTGTTGATTCCCTCCAGGCAGAATATACAGTAAAGTTAATGAAGACAACATGAAATTTCTTTCTAATGAATTGTAAAACTCTTTTTTTTGTTTTTTTTGTTGTGAAATGCGATATCTTATAGCATTCCTAAGCAAGTTTAAAGACAGTTTTGATAACAATTTGCTGTGACACCACAATCTAGTTAGAAAACCTGATCTGGCCTATGTAAACTATAGGAACTCTTGCCCGGTGTGTTTTGTCTCAAATCAACAGAGGGCGTCCTAAATGTAAACAACGGTCACCTCATCTATAAACTATGACGTCATAGCATTAGCTTAAAGTTAGTACACTTGGGACACTGCTAAATTAATTATTTGTCGGGAAATTTGAATTGTTTAAATGGAACACGTGGTAAGAAGATTGCATAACATGACATCAGAAGCAGGTAAATCCCGATTTTTTTTCGCATAATTTGCAAAAGACAATAACTATAATCCCTGTGTAATTTGAAATGTGTAGTATAAGAGGAAAAAGTAAGGACAAGCAATTGAATAAAAGATATACAAATATCAGGATTTCAAATAGCCCATTTTCATTGAAAAATGCCCAGTCAGTGAATCACTAGTATTGCGAAAAATCAAACAATTTAGGAAAAAACCAAGCAATAAACCCATTTGGGAGATTCCATAGGATAGTTAACTAATTATCTGAACTTATTCACGTACAACTTACAGAAAATATTCGCATGCGCAGACGGCAGATAATTTTGAACTGGGCCAAAAATGGCTAAAATCATTAAATTCACCAGATAAAAGCTTACTGTGCCTTCAAATTCTAATCAGAAATATTGACAAATGCGTTTATCAATGTGTATAATTATTGTGCTTGTCAAAATGAAGATATACATGAATATATCAATCAAAGATGGCGGCCACAACCTCTCTTGTTACTGCTATCTTTGGAGCTACTAGATGTGTACTGTTAAAGTATTCGTCACATAATTTCAATGGTTTGAGGAAATTTTATGATCAGCTCCTTTTGAAATGCCCACTATTATTGCTTTACATCCCACAACAATTATAATCCCTCCATTGTTCTTTATCCTTTGTTGTTTTCTAAGGTTTATTGTTGCGGATTTTGCTTAATAAAAGCGTATTTCAGATGGTCCCTTCTTGTTTGTATTAAGGAATTCGGATCTAAAAAAAGTGTGAAACAGAGATTATTGTGTGTTCTAACTATGCACCAATTATTATCTGTTTCTATGCGTGCATTGTCGAGATACACGCAAATGTTTCAAACAACCCATATTTCAACCTATTACATATCCAGCCAAATATTGACCAATTTCAGGCAGTGTCCCAAGTGTACTTGGTTTACGCTAATGCTATGACGTCATAGTTGATACTTAGAAATCAAAAAGTGTATTGTTTGAAAGACAAAGGTTCATACTTTGCATTGATTACATTATCCCTCAATAGAATCACCCATGCATCCCATACCATGATCACTTTCATTACTTACTGACTGACCCTCGTATTATCGGTCTCATAATATACAGTGCGTATAGGTTAAAAATCAGCCGAAAACCAATCAAATTGCCTGTTGACATCCAAAACCATGCCCACTATATACGAATTTGTATATTAGTGGTTCATACATGTTAGTAGGTCCTTGCATTTTACATACGCTATTGGACAAATTACAGGCACTTATTAACATTATCTTATTTACAGGAATAACCAAAATTTGCCGAAATGCCTCGCGGCATGAAGTCTCCATGCATCGCTAAGGCGAAAGTGTATTATATTTTCAATCCACAAGTAATTCGTCAGTAAGCGTTAAGGACCATTCGTACAGATTTTAATCTTTGTTTACGTCTTGGGCTTATGTTGTTAATCGGCTTATTGGGTTTTCCAATGTGACATTTAACTATCCTGACATCGCGTGGCAGACGCAACACCTTTGTTTGAAATAGACCTGTGATATAAAACTAGTCCCGATTCTAACAGGACTTCGTTTTGGTCTCCGAAATTGGGAAGTATTTATTTACAAGTACAGGGTGAATCAAACAAAATGCAATAGTGGAAAGAAGCCATCTTGTTTTCAAAACCAAGTTGATGTTTGAACATATTTAAACGTTATAAGATTAACATATTTGTTACTACTTTTGTGTGAAAAAATGAGGTCAATCGCGTTTTTCGTTTGCCTTTGGTAAACCTTTTTACCAATCCACCCATTTCACATGCTTGTCCACGAGACACTCAAAACATAAGATTGCAAAATGTATCTCTCAATAGAATTTGAAAATAATAATCAATTTACATAACCCATGCTACGAATTGCTTATATAATGTTCTAAATTTGAGTAAAACTGAAATTATTCAAAAAATGTGTTGGCGGGATATTCAAATGTGAACATGAAATGTGTGCAATTTCAATTGAAAACCACTATGCTCGTGGACAAACAAGTAAATTGGGTTGTGCAGCAAAAAGGTTCACCAAAGACAAACAAAAAATGAAATCGACTTCATTATTTCATATATAGTTAGGAACAAATATATAATTCTTGCAACGTTTAAAAAGTTTCAGACTTCAACTTGGTTTTGAAAACAAGATGGCTTCTTTCCACTATTGCAGGTTTTTTTGACTCACCCTGTATACTAGATTGCAAGCGATATGCTCCCCCACTTAAAATTTTAGGAAAAACCACCCTGTTTTACGAACCCGACCGACCCACTTTTTGCGTTTTTCAAGGGTGTTTTAATTTTATTTGTGGAATATTGTTCTCAAATCATGTAAAATCAGCCGTTTTTTTCCACAAATTTTTAAGAAAATTCCCGATTTTTGCAGATTTTGGTGACATTTTAGGTTAAAAACACCCCCCAAAACCAAAAACTTATTTGACAGGTCCGTCCACCCGTAAAACATGGGGTTTTTTTTCGTCGCCTTATGGATATTTTTGGCGGAATGATAACGGCATTTTGACCAGAAGTATCACGAAATGGTCAAATTAGCACTTTCCGGGTTATGAATGCATGGCTATAATACAATAATACAATTGGGTCGACATCGTCTGATCCAGGCAAACTCATGGGGTCTTCAATACGTAAAAATAAATAAGTTTTCAAAACAGTCCAGAATAATTCAAATTTAATTTTAAAATAATGGATATTTTCGTGATATGGCATTGACATTTTACCAGTCGTATTTCCCGATGGTCAAGTTAGTTGCATTCTCTTATTGATGTTGACACCTCCTGACTGAGGCAAAGATTGGCTGTTTAATAGTCCAGATTTATCATCACCTGAGTGTGATCTGTTAAGAACTGTATATGGTATTTCGGCGGATTGCTAACGACATTTTGACTAGTCGTATGACGGGTTAGTGAAATGCGGCTTGCTAAAGTTTATGGACACTTTGCTAACAATCGATGTTGACCAACCGATAAAGGCATTAGGCATATTCATTGGACCAACCATCGAAATGAGTTTCTATCAGAGCTTGTAAAATCAGACCAGATTATTAGTCACATGTAACTTGTAATCTATAGATAATTTGGCGGGATGTCATTGACAGTATGACTTTTTGACCAGCGGTTTTCCCGAGTCTCAAGATGGTCAAGCTGCATCACCTTCAGGTTATGAAGACTTGGCTATCATTCTTGTATCAATGTTGACATCGCATGATCATGGCAAATTCAATGGGTCATAGTAGCCCGTAGTAATTTGCACTGTGACGGACGCCTACGAATTTAAGTATTTCGTGAAAACATATTCAGAAGGATAGCCTTCTGAATTTAAAATTGAACTAATCCTTACAGTTCAACCATTTAGTTGCGGTTTCTACACATACATTAGGTTTTAAAGGGTAGGATGAAACGTCGATAAATATTCCATCAAGAAATATATATAATGGAAGTAATACTCTCTACTTATTGCAGAATTGTGTAGCCTCATCACAGCCTACATTAGATATATCATTAAATCATAATGTGGTTCACTATTACCTAATAGTTTCGTCATGCATTTAAAAAACCCATTAGGCCTAAATCATAAGATATTAAGATGAAAAGTGAATTTCAAAAATCAAATCAGATTGATGACACTTTTTATTCGCTATTTATATTTTGTAATAATATAGTTATTTGGATCCTCACAGAATAGATCAAAAAGTGAACAAATCTAATGGATAAAACCTCACAATTTGCGTACGCCATTTCATATTCTCCTCTAAAGTTATTAGTGTATCATAGAATCAGGTCAATGATGTCAAAACATATTCATATTATGTTACGGAACATATGTAAACCAAGATTTCAACCGATGTTTTGACTTGCCTTAGGGGGCGTGTAACAGGCCAATCGATGACGTCAAAAACAACTAAAAGCGTCATTAGTTGATTTTAAAAAGGAAAATATCAGAATGTTATCATTACTTAGATGTATACAGTTTGATTGTGTAGATGGCATATTGTCACATCCAGTTTGATAACAGCTATACTAGCTCTGATCAGATACATTTGAAAATAGGGTCATGGTTTTAGGCACCTTCCATTAAACACTAAAACCGTAGCATCTAACTTTTCACGTCTGAGGCTCTATAGTGAAGTGTAACAATTTTTCATTCATGTCAATACCAAGCTAAAAGGAATATTAGTAGGCCCATCCTTACTAACTTCTTTTTTTGGGGGGGGGGGGGGGCGGGGCTTGTTTTTTGCATTATTAGTTCAGTTCAGTTTATTTCCAAACAGCTCCACAGTAATACCGGTAAACACATTAATTTAAGTAACATTAGTACAATAAATAAATCAATACGGCACACATGCTTTACCTGTTATATTCTCAGCCGTGTTGAAAGAAAAGAAAAATGTGAAAATGGGTTACCTTACATTTAATTTCTCAGCAATCAACCATTCTTAGTATGCAATTTCTCGAATTAAAGAGGAGACATTTCTCAAGAACTTTATAATTTAAGATTCCACGCCAGTAAATAATTTCAGTCCTTGTAGAGACGACAATCAAAAGTGTTTTCTTAGCTTTCATCCTGTGGCCCTTTGATTATAGAATTAATCAAAAATGGTACTTATTGCTCCCAAATGATTAAAGTTGTAGTTTAATCCTGATTTTAGGACTACTACCTAATACCACAGTGGAAAAAGACATATTTTCAATGCATTTTGTAGGTTTTTTGGATGTATTTTGATTGTAAATGATCTGGCAACATTTCTCAACTTTTTCTGATAAATGAGGGCGCTACATCAATTGTCCAACTTTGGGGTCTTATTTCTCAGAACTTTCGGGGATACCATATATATTTGTTTTGATTAAATGATCAAATATATCATGAAATTTAAGGAAAATGTCAAATTGAAAATTCCAGTCGCTTTATAAGCGAGAAAATGGGCTTTTTGTAACTACCATTTTACATGTAAACGCATAGGGAAACCATTTGGGGTGTGAATTCTGAAGGGGTCGCATTCTCGTACTGAACACGGTTTTAGCTTAAAACCGTGACAACTAAACTCGTGTGATTTTACATTTAAAACGACGTGTTTAACACAAACTGATTTTAAACTCCCCAAATCTCCTCCCCAAAGTGGTCGTGTGTTCACTGTATACAGGTATTTAATTTATTTTGGCCCAAATGGGTAACAAGTGATATCGACTGAATGCCTCAAATGCGCTGTGTTTTTAAGACTACACGATTTGCACGTAAGCTTGCACAGGACATGGCTGAGTAATCATTTAAGGCGTACAATTGGTGCTCGGGTTTAGTTAAACGCGCGTTAAACTACCCCGATACTAACTTTTAAAGTTAGATACTTTTCAGTGATTTAGACGCGTGTTTAAGTTAAACAAATTTTCGAGAATTGCGTTTAGTTAAACGATGTGTTTAAAGTCAAGTTAAAAAAAAAGTGCTTAGCTTAAAACCGCGTTTACATACGTACTTTATAGAGTTATCAGCATATTTATTACCTGGTAGGTTACTCCGTTGATGACGGTGGATAAATGAGGTAATCCTCAAGTGACTTAATGAGACCTTTTCTGAGACTTATGAAATGATTGTCCAAGTAGAGAGAATGAAACATAAACATAGACAACACACAATACGTGGAAATGACGTGATTCATACAAATTAACACAGTTTGTATACAAACGATCAGATCAGATCAAGCACCGCGATCATTATCCATGAAATTCTATAGTCTCTATTCATATAACACAATTAATCCGCTCATTTCATGAGCGTCTACCTTCGATCCAATCAAGCCATTTTGCTTTCTCCAAATAACCGTAATGCATTTGACTCGACGTGCCATCTTCAACGCTATAAAGTGAACGTGCTAGTTAAAACAATTAAACCGAATTGCGTCCGCAGGGCCGTCTACACGCATCTCAAAACACCGATAGTAATAGTCTCCACTTTCATAGCTGTATGATTATCTTTACAAGTGTATGCTAGCGATTTCACACTTTCCTAGACGCAGGCAAACCTCAGGCTATTTTCATCAATATTCTTTTGTCCCTTAAGTTCATCACCGTTGTTGATGCAATATAATTTGTGTGATATAGAAGAAATGAGATGTTCAGCACGTAGCTATTGACGATTTATCAGCCACGAGTCTTGCTGATACTGGTAGCACCGGGCAATTTGCGTTAGCGCAACCTGTGTAAATTTCGTAATAATGGGAAGATAACGTCTTTGATCTATTTCTTGACAATATTAGTATAGTTATCAAAATGTTGGTTTTTCTGCATTCATGCGGTGTAAACCCAGTGTTTTAAAGTTTCCTTACCTTTTCAAATCCTGTTTATCTTTGGGACAAAAATCAGTCTTCAAAATGTTGAACACATTTGGGATAAATCACCTCATAGGCAAATGTTGCCGAAGTACAAAGGAAATGAATATTTCTCGAAGCTGACAAATAAAGAGATAAGTTTTTTTGTATGAATATATCATTTCAATAAATTCACCATGAGCTACATCACATTATCAATGGATTAATGCAACTGTTCAATCATTTCACAGTATTGCTCAAGAATAGATAGAAACAACCCTCTATTCTACGAGTGTTTTCAATCAAAATATGATTTCGTTTTATCATTGCTATTTGTAGCGGATTTATGACGTGAACGATGTGATACCCTGGACAAAGACGATTTTTGGTGCTGTCCCAGTATGCGTGTATCACTGTAATGCCATATTGGCTTTTTACAGACTAACAATGCCAATCAGTAGCTAAAGGGTATATAACCGGCACATATTCAAAAACTAGAATATCGTTATTTAAAAAGAGAAGATCGTATTGCGGTCAAGATAGATTATAAGGCCAGGAAAGTTTATCATGATAATTAAACATCGTTATAGGTGAGAGAGAAACATTATCGGCCGTGTGCACCAAACTTACTAACGATGTAATTATAAAAGAGCAAAAGTGGCGAGTAACACCAGAATAGTAACTAGCGAGGTAAACATCCGCATTAATCAGCATCGTCCCCTTACAAAATTAATTGTCGCATGCGTAAAATGTGTGTACATGTATCAAACAGCAATCATATTGATGTGTGTACATGTATCAAACAGCAATCATATTGACACGAATGGTGTTCCGTAGAATTATGAATTATAAAACTGTGTCGTACGTCAAGCGTTGATTTAAATAACATGAATAATGCATCGTCATACCACGTCCAGTCGAGCAATGAAATGTCCGTGTAAAAATGACGCAATTTTTTGTGTTCGAAATTTTCAAAGTTTGTTACCGCTCTTTCAAAAAATAAGGACTATAATTACATTACAAACACATTTTGTGCGAGAGTAACATAGAAATATGGTAAACAATGGCAAAATGTCAAGATAAAAATCCGTTCTTTGTAAATAAATGGATCAATGGTTAAATAATGAAACTATCACAGATACACTCGTCGATCTCTGTGGCGTGCGTATGTTGCCTATGTCACTGGCAATCGAGAAACACGAGTTCGATCCCCGTGTATTCCTTATTATTCTCTGAATTTATTATTCTTTTAAACTTGATGGTGGATTAATGTAACATCATTTTTCAATTTAACTGCTTGTTTTCAATTACATAACTTCTGTAATTATGTATAATATTGCTTGATAAATAATTGATTTGACTTGAGTGTTCAGTTAATCCAAGCAAAATGTTTTAATTAAAGTCACCTATTTACTCGAAATAACTAATAAGGAATACACGGGGATCGAACATCATTTTTAAGTCAATTGTTTATCCGGTAATAAGGTCCACGCATTTATATTTTTATATTTATTTATTTTCCTAATCTCTTGATTGCTTTATATATATAAGTCTGATGATTACCTCCACCAGAAAATGGTTGGTGAGCATGAAATTGCCAGTTACTATGTATAAAGTGATCTGTAAACGGTTTGTGATCTATGAGTATTTTCAGCGGCCCGGCAATACCAGTTTGACTATCGTTAGTCGTGTCATAAGTCTTATAACTGTGTTTAATATTTCAGAAGACGATACACCTGTTTTAAGATAATGTAGGGATATTTGATAGCACAATTCATGCTATGAATTGGACGTTATGCACCGATTCAGTTGAATGTAGGATAGGCCGGGCCGCCGGGTGCGATCCCCTTTGCAGTCCGATAACCTCTATGATGTATGTCAGTATTGAATTAGGTGTATGAGTACCAAAGAGGCCTCAGCGTGCGACTATTTTCCAATTATTATTATTATCTTTTGTCATGCAGTGCCTCAAGTTGGATGCAGCCACCCGGAGGTGAAGAGAAGAAGAATAAGAAGTCTTCCGTACCTAGGTACTTAACCAAGAGGTATCTAAGGAACAATCTGCGCAAGGTCCTTTTTCTGCTGTTTTTCCTACTTGTTAATGCGTGTCTATTTACAGAGGCGGCGATGCGTTTCTACAGAAAACGGTCAAATTGGTGTGTTGTCATAGGTAGGTAGACATAGAACACTCTCCATTTTTAAGGGAAAATCCACTCAGTCCCTATTTTCCATCACTTTTCAAATAATTTAGCGGTATCAAAACTGAACAATTGGGAGCACATTTCTTGAATGTTTGCCTTCGAGTTTGGCAATTGCCTACCATAATTCACCTCTGATTTGCCTGATGAATTGGAATGCATCTAAAATCATTAATTCATCTCGACTGCCTCTCAGCATTATCAACTACGAGAGGCAGAATCAGAAAATACGACATGGGTTGGCAATTGCCGACCTGTAAGACGACAAACTGTACTAGAGCCCATCAACAATACTATCATTGACTATTGCTCGGCAATTGTCGATTTGTCTTTCACTTATTTTGCGTTAACATTTCAACTAGTTACATATATATGAAGTTATGGTAGGCAATTGCCGAGCTCAAAGGCAAATATTCAAGAAATGTGCTCCCAATTTTTGAGCACCGTGAAATCTTTTAAAAAGTGTAATAAATATAAGAGGACCTGACGTTTCGATTCTAACAGAATCTTTATCGAAGGTAAAATTAAAAAAGATTTAAAAAGTGATGAAAAACAGGGACTCAGTGGATTTTCCCTTAAAAAATGGCGAGTGTTCTAGATATATTTTGTTTTTCGTCCCGTAACGTAATAAACATTGCTGACATAATTTCTACATCAATATAATTCAGTAGTTTTGAGCATGCGTAACCGTTACAATGAAGTGATTTAACCTGTATGATAATACTAATACTACTACATTAATGATAGTACATTCAACTTCCCTTAATGAAATCGAGAATATCGTTTTCACGCTAGTTACGTGACTCGTTACACTAATAGGTTAAAGATAGAACCAGAATATCTTACATGTTACAATTAATAACCAATATTCATTCTTTATTTTATGTATGACGCAGCACGCGGTTGCGGGCAGTGCCTTAACTTCAATTCTACATTCGTCTTTGTCCTGACACTGCGGAAGTCACTCTCTTTATTACGAGCAACTAAGGTCGGGGCCTTCCTACCCATCGATCAGAGTATTAGCTTTCATAAGATGGTTGGACTTTTCATCGGATTTTATTCTTTTGTACATACTCTAGCACATTGTGGCAATATTTGTAAGTTTGTTTTATTTTAAAAGTTATGGACAGTCTTGTCGACCTATTGAACAAGTCATTTAATGTGTGTGTCCGTGCATGACTGACATAATTACATTGTAATAGGATCCTTCTTAATAGCCATGCTGCAGCTGAACTCAAAGGCCTTCTTTTAAAAATGCGTTTTTTATGATAGCCTAAGTGATAACATTTCGTCCACAATCTTCTGAAAATATCTCGATCGCTGAGTGTTTACCAATGTAATTTGGTAACTCCATATAAAAGTTGTAATGAATATACAAATGCACAACGCAACTTTCACTTTTCCGTGATGACATACGTCAATACGTAAGTGGTATTGCATAGTGATGTATTATAGTGTATACGTCACTATGTTACAACAAGATTGGTATCAGATTTGTATACAGCATTTGTTGTTGTTGAATAACAAACTAATTGTTGGCTTTGGGACTTTGTAAAAATAATCTTGAAATATTTAAAAACCCGATATTTCAAAACAATAGGATATACATCACAACATCGACCAAAGTTTACCATACGTCATTATGTAATACCATCGACCATACGCCACTATGTAATGCCACTGATGAATCGATTGCACTGGAAAATAGTGATTTTCGTGAAGACCCTTGTGTGTTGGCATTCGGTCTCACGCCTTCGGCATTGTAGTGGGAAGTGAAGAAATTGTGAGGTTCAATGTCAAGGATTAAGTCATGTCTAGCAACTAAAATATAGACACTTATTCAGGTGTATCAATCTTGATTATTCCCCAAAACTCGATTTCACATACGATAGGCACTTTAATATCGAGATGATTTGTATGGAAATTTTAAATCATTAATTGATATATTTTGTTCCTTAATAGAACGATCATATTTATGCGCTTAACTCACCTTATTGATTGTTCCATATTAGTCTTTTTAAAAGTGATAATATATTATGTTACCAAATGAACATTTTGAGAACATATATTTTCATCAACATTTTGACCAAGCCTATTATTGTTTCAAATTTTCACAGTACTCATAAGTCCTAAAGGAGAGAATTACACTCACACAGTTGTATCATATCTGTTCACAAACCCTCATCTGACACCATATGGGACACCTATAGTAGCCGGTAGTGCGTTCATCACGGGCTGGATGCTGGATGCTATTTTACTCGTGATGATCGTCTGTTCAATGCCTATTGTAAGGCGGTCTGGTCTATTCCAGGTGAGTAATGTTTAATATTAATTAACTCATGAATATTCATACGGTGTTGTATTTTAATACAACACCGTCGCCTAAAAAGGCGACTAAAAACCCACTACGGGTGGACGGACCTCCCAAGTGAGGTGAGTCGGTCGGGCTCTTTTTCTTTGTTTCAAAATAGAAAATCTAACAAACATGTCAAAATTTTGCCATTTCTAGACCGACTAAAAAAGAAAGAAGATTTTGTTCCAAAATGTCTTTTTTCAATGGGTCGGTCGGGCCAATACAACAGGGTTGTGTTTTGGTCACCTTACGGACGTCTGTTCAATCTGGTCTATTCCAGCATGATTCCAGGTGTGGAATGTTTACTATTCATTAACTTATGTTTATTCATGAAGCTTCGAAATAAGTACGTTGAAAACTTAAAGTGACTCTTACTCTAACATTCCTTGAACGTCAAACATGCGTAACACTAGCTATTTTAATGGAATACCTTCGTTTATTTTGGTTAAAAAACCCGGTTTAGTATTGTTATGTATGTCAGCTGTTACAGTGAACCCAACGTGCAAATACCCTTGACAATCGAATTGAGAATAATGTTAATGTTGTGATGTCCGAAGAAAATAACCAAACTATAATTTTACATTACGGTTCCACACCCTGTAAATTCAGAGACCGTTGTAACCCCCGATTAGTCCTGTTATCAGGGGTAATAAATATCTTCTCCTATTCTGTAATTCTTTGATTTATTACACCACCTGTGTATTGCCTATGGCGCTTTGGATAACAGTGCGGCCATGCTTTCCTGGTTTTGACTTGGGTCTTTTTTGTAGGAAGGACTTTTGTCGAGGCGTGAGGAACCCCATTGATCTTTTTTACATACTGTAAGCAGTTTAATTTCACGGCAACTTAATTGAGCGAATAAGCATTTCTATAAATAAACATTGCAAATAATATAATTAGCGGCAATGTAATTTGACGAATTGGATCTCCTAGCGAAATTTGCGAAATTAAATTGCTAGCGAAATTAAGTTGTTTTACAGTAAGTCTTTTACTGCTGGCATTGAAACCCTAAGAAAAGTTGTTTTGCAAAATTAAGCAGCTTATGTGACTTGTTACTCATGTGTTACTTGAGGCAATGACCTCATTTTAAGGACACTATAGTAACACTTGTATGGTAAATTTCAGAAAGGGAACAAAATAAAAGATAGGAAATGAAATCCAGGAAAGACTTGCACAAGTTTACAAAGGGGATTTTGACAAATCCTTGACGGGAAATTTGTAATTATTTATTACTAATAACAAAAATATTTGAAATCTCCAAACATTGATTAGGGCTGGGACGAGAAACATTTTTGAAGTGTCCAGAAATCAAACAGAAATTTTGGAAATGAAACTTTCCACCATTTCAGTTTAAAAGTCTCAAACACGCTTATTGACAAGACCTGCATGCATTTTAACACTTTCCACGCGGCAGACTCTGCAGACGACATTCCAAAATTAAAAAAATTGTTTCAAAAATGTCAGAACTATTAGGGGGGGGGGGGGGGGGGGGGGGGGGGGTGTATGGGGTGAGAAATATGTGTTTTTTGGCTAGGTAAGGTAATGTGAGATATTGTATACATCATATGCAGTAAAATGTTAGCTTCAAAATGCTTTTTATTTGACTGAAATCGGACATTCCATTTTAATGTTGTGTTTGATCAAAGTTATATCGGTGACGCGAATTTGTATCAAAATTGCGGTTTCCTATTAGATTAACATGTAATATTTTTCATGCAGTGATATTTAACTAAATTTTGGAAAACATATTATTAAAGGTTTAGTAAAACATTTTATATTCAATAATGGTATTATAAATATTGAATTTACATTTACCATGGCATAATTCTGTTATATCATACACACCTACATCAGTAGTATGCGTCGTTCTTAAAAATCATGCACTATGAATACATCTTTGAAGGGTATGAAATTAGATTCATATTTACCTGCGATATTTAACGATTTGCCATGGCAACGGTATAAAAAGTATTAAATCAATTAATTTACTGCATTTATCTTACCAAAACTATGATTATAAATTACAATAATTCTTTTTGCAAACATAAATGTTAAAAAATTGGATGTGAAGGTTAGTTTACTAGTCAAAAGCGCCCTCTACGTTATGTGATTTTACGCGGCCTGTTTCTAAGAAGTAGAAAAAGCGCATACTGCATACTGGATCTGCGCTTTAATGAAGCCGGATTTGTTATTTTAGCCTCAAATTTGAATTACGTCGCAAAATTATGTGATTGGTCGGTTACCGGTTGTCACGGCAACTGTATCAAAATTCCGGCTCAATTAAAGCGTGCGGAATATCATTAAACATTATTATCCTAAGAATGGGTACAATAGAAGTTTGCGTTATTTAGTTACATTTGAAGTAGTTTTTAGCCAATCCTGTACGGTTACCATATCAACCAGAACAAAAAAAACACGTAATTTTGAAGCGTTTTGTTATGGGCTATAATATTATGATATATAATACTTAGGCCTATATATTGAGTTTTAGGAAAGTTGTGAAAATTGATTATCAATATTGGACTACAAACCCCCATATCCCCCTTAAATGTTATTACCATATTTGGAATCAGCATGTCCACCATGCTGATTTATTAAAATAAGTACAAACATACCTAGTATTGGTTCAGTAATTTGAGATAGACTTTGAAAGTTGGGAAAGGTTTTTGACAAATAAGTTTTGTATAGTAAAACCAATAGCCGCTTGGAAAGTGTTAATAATGATGTTCTGACAAGTCACTCAAAGAAAAGAGAGCCAGTGCTCAATGCTAATTATAGTACGTAGTAACTACTCTAGATGTGTCAATGGGTGATCTGCTGGCCTACACTGCCAACCGGTCAAAATATAGTTGCCAAGTTACAGGGCACTAGAACGTAATGATCGTAAAAGTCACTTTTACTCTGGAGGCCAGTGTTATATTTTCACAGTTTTGCCTTAACTTGTTTATCGTTTTCCCTATTGGTGTTACACAACCTTCTCAAAGGGGTCGCTCTGACCTCTAATTGAACCGCGTGTATCGGTAACACGCCTATGCGCTGGCAGCGTATCACTATCAGTACCACACCGTATACAAGTATCTTCCAAAAATGACGTCGGGACATAATTATATTGATATCAAAATAGTTTTAACCTCAATCTCCTTGCTAAGGATGATGATATATAGCATATGAATAATATTCATAGGTTCTGTGTGACTAATTAAAGCTCAAAATGCTAACTGGATTACTGACAACAAGGGATGTCACGTGTTTATACGTCCTGCAGATTTATAATGAGTGTCCATTTGTCGATAGGAGTAATCACTATCTAAAATGCCAGCCATTCCATGATCCATTTACCCGAATAGTCGATTGCATAGGTCAGCTATATTGACCTTCCGGGCTTCCAATCAACAGCTAGGAATGCAATTCCTGTCAATACTTGCACATAACTCATCAGCCAATTCCATGACCACTGGTCAGATACGATTTATTTTGTTTTGCTTCCTCCGCAAAAGCCAACAATAGCCAAGCAATGAAATATACCCAAGTCCTATATAGACGTGGTAAATGTGTTGGTTTAGTGGGCACATTATCTGAGAGATCAAGCTGCCTTTTAAAACGATTAATTATAAGTAAAATCTAGATTGCTAGAAGTTCTTGGCTTTAATGGCCCCGTATTATCGTACGTATTTAAACGCGATTTTAAGCTAAACAAGCGTTTAACTAAACACATCGTTTAGCTAAACACAATTCGCGAACATTAGTTTAACTGAAACACGCGTCTAACTCACTAAAAGTGTCTACATTTAAACATGAGTATGGGGGTAGTTTAACGCGCGTTTAACTAAACTCGTGCACCGATTGTGCGCCTTGAATATTACTCAACCGTGCCAGGTGCAAGCATACATACAGATCGTGTAGTCTGAAAAAATACACGTGCATTTGAGGAATTCGGTCGATATCTATTGTAACCCATTTGGGCCACAATAAATTGAATACCGGTATACAGTGAACGCACGACTACTCTGGGGACGAGATTTGCGGAGTTAATAATCGGGTTTTGTTAAACACGTCGTTTAAAAGATAAACAAGCATTTAATTTAGACACGAGTTTCGTTAGACACAGTTTAAGCTAGTCTAGTACGAGAATACGGCCCAATATATTTAACGATGACGCCATATATTGTATCAAGGAGCATAACCGATCATAACGCTATGTTCATTAACAAATTCATGCCATTCACTAAAGGTTGCAATTGTTCCAAAATAATCGGTACCACCGGTGTAGGCCTATGACACGTAAAGAAGATGCCTTATGACACACACTATTACAATATGACTCTGACGCAAACATACAAGTTTTAGATCCCATTGTATTTATTTTGCTCTTCCACATTTAAAAAGGGATTTGGCAAGATATGTAGATTTGTGGGACGATGGGTCCCTTTACTATGCCGTGAATATAATTGTTGTACGTCAATCATAATTAAAAGTGTTCAAATAGCAAACATCACCACGATTGATATTTTTTCGCGTATCATTCTGTTCGCTCCATTGAAACCTTATTCAGCAGGAAAACGATCAAAAGCGCTATAAATCTACAATATACCGGTGTAACATAAAATAGGTTATAAAAAAGTACCAACTGTACAATTGTTCGTCAATAGGTACCTCCATCACTTACCCTAGAGCACTCTACAATCTTCCTGATCAATTAAGGAAGCTATCGTTAATATATAATACAGCAACCTATTAAAGTTGGTAAAACAACGGGACAACACACATAGGTACAGCTGTTATCGCGAGTGCAAGAATTACTAGGTCACCCCACAAGCCTTACACAAGGTAAAAATTGGACATTATTACGAGCGCCCTCTTCGACGTTCAAACAGTGTGTTTGTGAATAATCATGAACCGGAAAGGTACTGTGGTCACGCCTCCTGGATATAAACTGCAATATCAACGCCGCCTAGTGACGCTATAGGGCGTTGCTTCGTCTGCTTCATTTTAATATTTAAGTATAATAACAGGGGATTTAGTCTATCGTCGCTATATTTAAATGATCATTATGTTCCAAAATGTTGAAATATTAGAGAAATAGCCCATCAGATATCACTATCTATAGGAGTGTTAGATAAAATATTGGAATAGCAATTACGGAATTATTATTCCATGATGGTAAGATGTTTTAAAGTCTATGAAACAAGTACGGGTAAGATTCAAAGCTTATTTTCTCAATGAATTACGTTCATATCATATTTATTTTTAGAATTCCGTACTTCCTTATATACTCAAGTTATATTTTATTCTCATTTGAAAACAATCCAGGTAATACAACGTCTAATGTAGTGATATTAGAATTACTAAACTTTGTTCACCAAAACTACCAGAAGTAAAAAGCCCATTTCATAGTCATGCGAGTTTACTCTCCTTTCAAATATCCCGCGTCAATCCCAAAAATAAACTGAATGGTCTGTAACATCGATGAATGACCCATGATTGATTTCTTTTGATTCACTTTCTACCCGAGTTGTCGGTGCTCATCAAAATACACCGTGATGCAATGTAACGCAAGGCCAGTCTCTATTCAATGTTATTGATTGAGATAATGTTACGAATACTGCATGTAGTATTGAGATAAGTCATTGATGTCTGACAGTGCTATCGATTTAGGGATTATAATTCCGTGAAGTAGACATTAACTTTTCTGTTTGATTTACTGATTAACATTTGAATTGCATAATGTTTGGTTTACCGCGAGCTTTGGGATAATATATTTAATAATGTTCTCGTGCAATTGATTGACCGGGAAGGGACCTTTATGGATTTTAATGGAAATCAGCCCAAACTTACAACTGTAAGGATTAAGAAAAATCAGTTGCCTTTGTGCAATAACACGTTGTTTCAAAATATTCTATCCCCGGCTCGGACAGCTTTTATGGTCATTGGGAAATAACGACATTCAAATAAGTATTTGGTAATTGTTAATTCTCTGCCACTGTAATCGGGAACTGTCACTGTGGCCGAGTGGTCTAAGGCGGTGGTCTTGCGCGTGAGTTCGAATCTCACTGGAATCACCTTTTTTGTCTTTATTTTACTTATGATTTTGAAGTAATTATGAATCGTATCGCCCTGTAACTCAGAAAATATTCATGATTTATTATCAGAAATGTAATTCGGCATGAAATCTACTGTTTAAAAAAAAGTTTGGTACATAAACTATGATGTGACTTTGATAAAATATGTACACAAATATTATCTAAATATGTTCATTTTGCCTGTTGGTTCTCGGGGAGGGGCATCCATTTTCAACTTATTTTCTACTACAAGGGCGTTTGTTTTCTTAACAGAATGCCCACTGAAGAAAATTGAAGCTGCATACATAATTTGTACCACACGCAATTTCTATAAATTGATGTAATGTGTTATTCGAAACATTAAATTGTAAAAATACATTGATATCACGAGGTTCGAAATAGCTCAGTCGGTAGAGCTTTAGACTCTCAATCAACAAGCCGTAGGTTCCAATCTTGATTGAAGTTCTTAATGTTATTTATTTATATTATTTTACGTTATTTATTTATTTATTTATTTATTTAATATTATTATCTATTTACATTTTTTTCTATTTTTAAATTGACATTTATTCATATTGATTTTCTTCTTTTTTAAACTTTCTTCTATCTTGATGGGTTTATTTATTAATTATGTGTTCATTTGATTTTCAATTAATTGAACATTAATGTTATACATTATATTTATTTATTCATTTGTTTGTCTAAGGATTTAATAACTTACCTAATTAATGATTTAATATATTCATTTATTTATCTATTTATTTACCCATTAATTAATTAATTATTAATACATATTTCGATGTGGTCGAGCTCATAAACTTATCTTTTCATAAATAAAAAGATCACATGGTGTTTCAATTCGTATTAAAGCAAACACAAACTATTAACTTCAATTTTATAATACATTGTTTTAATTATAATTTCAAAATCTGTCGTAACCAGCCCATACTAAAAGCGTGTTCAGGTTATTTGAAACGACATTGGATTACAATATCGCTGACACTAAACTGAATGACTGGATTAATATATCGCGCTGACGCTAATAACGAGGTCGTACTACAAATTAAATTGAATGATGATAATCGATTGGCCACTATTTACTATTGAAGTGTTACGTGTAATGTAAACCAAGTATTACCATATCAATTGGATCACGCTTACAAGTCCTGAACACTGATTGAAAAGATCGCTACATAAAACCAATGGGATGTGCTAGCATTAATAAAGGTGCGTGACCCATTTAACAGGGAGTTACATAATCACTTCGATAGTGAAAAGCAATTATGCAGTATCAGACCTGGATCACTGCGCATGAATGGTATGAATGGGCGCTTATCCCTTTAGGTATACTTGTCTCAGGATAAAAAATCTCGATAAATACGAAATAAAATAACATTGACAAAACTACATGCTGTGATAGGATTCGAACCCGTAACCCGCTGATTTCAAATCCGACACCTTACCGCTGAGCTAAATCTATTCGATGTAAATTAAGTAAGAAAAAAACATTATACAGTTCAACATAAGCTTAAAATGCTTCATATTTCCTATTTTAAGCGTTTTTAACACAGAGTTTTCGCCTAAAAGCATTTAAAAAGCTGTTGCACTTAAAGAATCTAATTTTAATTTAAACGACACTTAACAATTAAGGACATCTATTTCGTTCGTACACACTTCAATGTGTCGATTAACAGCCACAGTCTATCGTTGCATCATGGGGGTTTAAACGATGGGTACCTGATGACTCGGGTATGTACATCGACTCGTGTGACTTTTGTCTAGGACAATCACTTGAGAGGAACAAAAGATGTTACCTGTCAATCAAAAATAAATTGAGACTAGATAAACTAGCCATCAAGCGATGGCGCTCTTGATAATGTCCCTGCTCTAAGGCTTGTGACCCCTTCAACAGTTCGATGTATAAAATCTTTAAAAATATTCAAGTGACGTTATCACAACGTAAGTGGGTTCGTGACTCTGTCTCGTGAAGACGTGTCTCTATTGATCATCGTTGAGGTGGTTGATGGTTTAAAAATCTCATACATAGTGTCCCAGAATGATTTATACTGTGTTCAAAAAATATTGAAAATATGAAAACGATATAATAGTCCAAATCTTATACCTGTGATATGGAATGACATTATTGAAAATCGGTGAAAAAAGTTTCACTTTCAGTGTATTTCGATTGATAAAGCTCACACCACTGCCGCTAAAGAAAGTATGGTATAAATCACTAAAGTAGACGAATTCCTCAGACCATTTAACTATTGCTTCACAAAACATCACAAACACTTGGGGCCGTATTGTTTAACTAAACGCGTGTCTAACTTAAACGTGAGTTTATCTTTTAAACGACGTGTTTAACAAACACGATTTTAAACTCTGCAAATCTCGTTCCCAGAGTACTCCTGCGTTCATTGTATACAGGTATTTATTTCATTGTGGCCCTAATGGGTTACAATAGATATCGACCGAATTCCTTTAATACACGGTACTTTTAAAGACTACACGATCCGCACGTCAGCTTGCACCGGGCACGGTTGAGTGATCATTCAAGGCATACAGTTGGTGAGCGAGTTTAGTTAAACGCGCACTAAACTACCCCCGTACCCATGTTTAAAGCTAGACACATTTCGGCGAGTTAGACGCATGTTTAAGTAAAACAAATGTACGAGAATCGCGTTTAGTGTCTAAAGTCAAAGTTAGACACGTGTTTAGCTTAAAACCGTGTTTAGCTTAAAACCTTGTTTAACTACGTTTGAGAATACGGCCCTTGTTATCTAGCAACTTTGAAGTAAAAATTAAAAGAGGACGCAGCAAATTACCGGCTTATCATTTAAATTCAGCTTTGTGGCGGTCATGGTCAATTATTTTACGAGTTTCAGAAGAGGTAATTTTGGGCAAACTTGGAATTTAAAATTTTTACCAAAAAAAGCCATAATTTCTGTCAAAAAGTCCGAATCTTTATTTTGAAATTCCCTAGAACGCTAAATATGTGTAGACGTTAGAATCATAAACACGTTGACAAGCACAGAAATAATAGTATCATAGCTAAAAAAATTCACCTTTCCCGGTATAAATCATTCTTGGGCACCCTGTATAAAAAGTGTCTCAAGATGCATTTCTTGTTAACAGAATAACTACTGTCGCAAATTATAGAATACTAATGTTTGTGAGACACTTTGTATACAAGCAAGACTCGCAATGAGTGATAGAGATCATTGAAAGTGGGATAGGAAGATCTTACAGCCGACGGCTGCCATTAAGCAGTGATTTGAAGACTTGCTCAATTTAGTATGTCCATGTAATATCAGTAATGTGTTTTCTTTTACATTTTTGCATTGACTCTCAGATAATAAAACAGTACGTATTATTTATTTGACGCGGAGAATACATTACCTTCTTTCCTACATGTATATGAGTCCAACCTTCGTGAGATCTTGAATCAACACGCTCCTGAGAAAGAACGTGAAATCACTCTGCGACCACATTCACCTTGGTACAATGACACTCTGAGAGTTGCCAAACGAGAAAAGCGCCGTTGTGAACGACAGTGGAAGAAAAGCAACCTAGTCGTGCACAAACAAGTTTACAAGGAACAATGTCACGCTTATAAAGTTCTTCTTGACAAGGAGAAAAGTACTTATCACAGTGACCAAGTTTCGTCAGCTAATCACAAAGAACTGTTTCGTGTTATTGACAGACTTTCAAAGCCCTCTTCTGATCATGTTTTACCCGCTCATCAGTGCCCTCGTGAACTTGCCAACCGCTTTTCCGAGTTCTTTGACAGCAAAATAAAGAGACTGAGGGAAGATCTTGACAATATCCAGATTGACACAGTATTTGACAACATAGAAGAATCGTGTGCTTCTTCCTTTAGTGAATTTGTTGAGCTTTCTGAAGAAGATGTTGAAAAAATAATCAAGTCTGCACCGATTAAGTCATGTCCGCTGGATCCATTACCCGCATCTGTGTTCAAAGAGTGTATGGGCACTTTGCTTCCATCTATCACGAAGATCGTCAATGCTTCGCTTCAATCCGGCACTGTTCCTCGTGGGTTCAAGACTGCACGTGTACTTCCTCTTCTCAAGAAGGCGTCACTTGATCCCGAAGAGCTTCGGAACTACCGCCCAATTTCTAACCTGCCCGCTTTGTTTAAAATCACTGAAAGAGCCGCCGTCAAGCAACTGCAGGGGTACCTTGACAAAAATCATTTGCACGCGAAGATGCAGTCAGCATACCGTCCATTCCATAGTACCGAAACTGCTCTACTGCGTATTAACAACGACCTGTTGCGCGCCATCGATCAACATCAAGAAGCTGTTTTAATATTGTTGGACATGACTGCTGCATTTGATACAATCGACCACCGTATTCTACTTGACCGATTGTCTAAACGCTATGGAATCTGTGGCACTGCCCTTTCATGGTTTACATCTTATTTGGAAGGTCGAACACAGCGTGTTGTCATCAAAGACTCAGTGTCAGATCCTGTATTATTGAACTGTGGTGTTCCACAAGGATCAGTTGCCGGCCTTATCAAGTTCATCATGTATAGTGCCCCAATCCAAGACATAATTTCTTCGCATGGTCTAAATAGTGTTTCGTATGCAGACGACACTCAGTTATATATCATGTTTCATCCAAATGAACGCTGCACTGCAATCAGCAAAATTGAGAAATGCGTGAATGATGTGAAGTCATGGGCAATCATGAACAAACTTGCGCTAAATGACAGCAAAACTGAAATAATACATTTTTCTTCCAGATTTCGTACCGCTGATCCCCTCAATTCTGTGTCAATTGGCCATACTGATATTATCCCTAAGGACCATGTCCGAAATCTCGGAGTTGTCTTCGATTCTGGGCTCCGAATGTCTCTACACATTAACAATATCTGCAAATCAGCCCATAATGCTGTTAGAAAGATTGGTAGCATAAGACAATACTTAGACCAGCCTACTACAGAGCGCCTTGTCCATGCCTTTGTAACATCAAGACTCGATTGCTGCAACAGTTTGTTGTATGGACTGCCAGACTCGGACATCCTCAAGCTGCAACGCGTGCAAAACATTGCTGCAAGACTTGTTTGTAAAGTGAAACGAAAGGAACACATATCACCTCACCTTCGTCGACTCCACTGGCTCCCCATCAACAAACGGATTATCTACAAAATTCTTCTTCTGACTTTCAAGGCCATGCACGATCTTGCTCCATCATATATCTGTGAACTTTTGCAACACCATAATGCAAATCGCGTTTTACGCTCGGCATCACAATTCCGCCTCCACGTGCCTAGATCATCTACTTCCTCATACGGTATGAGAGCTTTTTCGATCGCGGCACCTATGTTATGGAATAATTTACCTTTGACTGTTAAAAATGCAATTTCCGTCTCTTCGTTCAAACGTGCTCTCAAGACTCACCTCTTCTCATGATCCTATCGGACTCTCTATTTTGTATCTTTTTTACATTCCTATGTGTGCATCATGATCAATGCTCCATGTTGATGTTATATTCTTTGCCTTTCCCTTCTTTTATGTGTATTTTTGTGTACAGCGCTCTGAGGTTTTTATACATGTTGCGCTTTATAAATACGTTATATTATTATTATGTAGTAGGAAAAAAAGAAAACTGAAATTGAATGATAGCAAAACAGAACTGCTTAATATATCTTCAAATATTGCTCAAAATACGATCCAGGATAAGAATATTCAGATTGGTTCTTCAACTATTTCTGCCTCTACCAATGATCGCAATTTGGGAATATATTATTGATTCTACGTTATCAATGGAGAACCATGTTAAAAAGGTATTTCAATCAGCATATTTCCAGATTAGAAACCTCAGTTACATAAGAAAACTTCTCTCTAAGGAGTCAGCAGAAATACTATTGCATGCTTTTGTAAAGTTGCGCCTAGACAACGAAAATGCTTTACTAAATGGAATAACTGAACAACAACTCAAGAAACTGCAACGTACATACAGAACTCAGCTGCTCACATTTTAACAAAGACTCGCAAATTTGATCATATTACCCCTACTCTACGGAGCCTTCACTGGTTATCTGTTCGCGAACGGATCAAATATAAAACTCTACTACTGACATGGAAAGGTTTAAACAATATGGCACCTCCTTATACAACCAGCCAAATATGTAAGTTCCCCCTAGCATATGCTAGAATATTTAAAAATGTAAGTTCCCCCTAGCATATACTAGAATATTTCCAAAAGTATTTGATGGATTTAAATAATTTATGCTAGAAAGATTTATCCAATTGTTAGGCACATATTGTTACCAAATGTGGTGGCCTTGAGACAATGCAACGATAAGAAATTGTGCCATTTACCAATTTTTATATAGAAAAAAGTGGCACAAATTCTCACTGGCTATGGCTAGTTTTGTCCATAAATTAACAAACATTTTCTTGGTGGATGTTCGTGCACAGACATGTAAATCTACAATTTATACCAAGAAAAATGCCAACTTTCCCAGATTTTCGGGGTTGCGCACTCCCTCCTGTACTCTTGTAATTTTGAAGAGTGGGTGAATTTGTTTTGCTTAAAATAATCGCAATTGGTAGTAGCCCCTTAGTGATGTGACGATTTATTTCAGCGATTTAGTGCGACAGAAAGAAAATCTTTTGTTTTAATCAATTATCACATCACATCATTATATCAACATAAATAATCAATAATGACGTATACGTTCTAAATATATGACACTTAGTAAATTAGGATGTTTCCCATTTTGGCATTTGCTCATAGTTGAATTGGCAACACTTATACACGTATTACTGATATCAATATTATTACTATTATCATCATGGTAGCCATATGATACATCTGTTTGCAATATCATGTCTATATTATACTGTTGCAAAAGTATATTTTCAATCTCTTTCCATATATTTTTGATTTTCTTGCAGCTATAAAGAAATGGTTAATGTAATCAATTTCGATGCAAGACGTCTTTTTATTAACATATCATATCTAGTTCGCACACCTCGTAAAAATGTTAGTTATAGCCTCATAAAAGTTTAAATACACATTTAAAGATTCAACAAAAATCGAGATTTTAAAGCTTAACTGGTGCTATGAATACAATGAAGATAGTTTTAGAAATGAATTACTTTCACTCATTTTATACAATCGAATATTTCTTATATTTGATAATTTTCAACAGAAAAAAACCCACTTATAACCAATTGGTTTGAAACAATTCCTTCGACGGGATATTTTAGAAATTATTTGAATTTCATTTTGAAATTCATTTTATTTTGGTAACATTATTTTTCTGCCAGTATGAGATTCCAGAATGATATTTTAATCGGAGATGCATTCAATGTGGGCTGTTCAGACATATTACTAAATAGAACTTTAATACAGATGTAAACATTTGTGTGGAAATCGCATTCGATTTCTTTAGTGTACCTTTAGATAGAGATCAACATTTGAATACCATTGATTCACAGTCAGAACACGTCATACACGACTGCCAAATGATTTCCGACGCTATTTATCATGCAATACATCATGTACGTCGAAAGATTACATCAGAAATGTTCTACACTTTTGTGAAACGCATACTAACTCATTCTATTCCTTTAATATTACTCAAAGCACAACAAATAAAAAAACTGTATCACAGGTTTTTCCCCTCAATCAAATGTTTAGAAAACGAGTTACATTTATAGAGACTGCTTTCTGTAATCTAATATTTGGACCATTTTTCAACATATACGTATTGATTTTTTTGCGTTAATGCCATCAATTGTCTCGTAAACCGTAAACGTATAATCGTAAAGTTACGCAAGGGAGACCTTGCAATGTACAGCTTGTTTTATCCGTTACGGTACTAGCATCTGCCTGATTAGCCTGAAAGTAAACCAATCATACCTGATCTCGTGCAAGATTACTTAAAAGAGTTCGATTTATAGAACGAACAACACAAGTAACCGTCCACTCGTACGTAATTGGTTGCAAAATTCCCAATGTTTGTTTGTTTGTGCACTTCGGGGAACTTTTGTACTATTAATTCGTGCTCAAAAGGTTAAAGCCCGAAAGATCAACAGTAGGACGATCTCCGGCCAGACATGTGTAGTTGTTTTTTCCTAGATTGGATATCCTTCACTCCGGGCAATATTATGGTTGCGCTCGTGATTATACCTGGACAACGGCTCTCATTGTTTTTATAGTGTTTTTCTTCTAGAAGGGGTAAAATATTGCCATGAGGGCTGACATCTATATGTGGTAAAGAGTGCCGGCAGGAGTACACTAGAATCATAAGTTGGTCACGGTAGAGTTTGATTAGAGTGTAATAGGTGCAGTTTTGTTAGCAGTCAAATCAGGAATTCCATCAATTGAAATGATATCGTTATCCATACCTTTATATACGTACTTATCTCTTCCTAGGAATTTATTTAAATTCAATTTATTGAAAAAAGAATGTGAATTTTATACTGTCACCGCATTTATTTATTGTTTCCAAATTTCAATTTACAATACGACATAAACGGAGGTGTCCAACAATAAGAATGCGCTAACCATTATCTACCATTGTTTCTACTGTTCGATCTTAAAACCAATGCTCATTCCATAGTTGTCGTTTTACTGGTATACGGTTCCATTTAGATATTTTATCTTTGTTGAAGCAGAAAACGCCAAATGGAAGTGCTCTATATTTTAATTATGCTCATTTTGATTGATACTCAAAACTAAAACAATTTTGAATTTATTGCAGTTGAAGAAGACACAAAACGCCTAGTAGTGTTTCTATATTTCGGCTTTCCTCATTTTAATTGAAATACGTGACTAAATTAGGAATGCTCTTTACCCAAACTTACTGTCACCGTTGCTCTGATTTCAAAACGAACTTGACAACTATGCTGTATAGCGACGCGCTTTCTCAGTTTCCAATTTCATCAGTACATTTGTCAGTCAAATACAGAACAATCACACAAATTATCTTTGTCATAAAAGTATTTTCCCTGATGTAACATTCTAACCTCTATGTAACAGCAAAGATATTGGCGTCTCGTGTTTATGGGCCATGACACGTCAACCATGATTCGTCACAATTTGAGTTGACAGTATTTCGTTTGAAACATATACAACACGTTCAAAAGCGCTACTCAGTTTTTCCATCTCGTCAAGGTTAAGTTAAATTTGAAAAAGCGTTCTAATAAAAAGATAGTGACTGTTTTAGTTATACATAGTTATAGCGTCTGTTTTAGTTTTACAGCGAATAATTAAGTTCTCGAAAAAAATAGCGCTAGTAATCCAATTGGTTTATCGATCTTCAATTAAAAGGTGGTCACTAATAAACTTTACAATAATCATAATTGTAATGTTTGTAATTGCTGTATGCAAGATGCCCGATCACTGATGAGATTAGTGTATTGAACAGAGTTATTTGTCTAAATATCAACATTATTATCATGATTATCGTGACTTTCATTTTCTGTCCTTTCACCAGTTAAAAACCCTCCTGTGTAAATCATTCGTATTAATTATTTCATGGGAATGCTTATTTAGTCTAAACATAATAGAATAATTGTACTTTTAATTGATATGCTTAAACGCTAGTGTTTATTAAAAAAGATGCCAACCGCGAAATTTAGAATTAACATGTTGCCTTATTTTAATGTATTTTTGAGACACACTGTGTACATGCAAGAAATGCATCGAGTTAAAGAGGTCACTGAAAGTGGGATATGAAGATCCTACAGCCAACGGCTGCCATTAAGTATGCAGTGATTTGAATACTCGCGCAATTTTGTAAATCAAAATGTCCCTGTAATATCAGTAATGTTTTTTGCGTGATCTCTCAGATAAGAAAGAGTACACATATTTACTAGACGCGTGGAGTGCATGTCATATTTACTCTTTTCATCAGAATGATTATGACCAAAACATTCATCATGAACATGACGCGCGCGTTATGTTCGACGCGTAGTACATCACTGTTTGTATTACCTGCGTTATATTGTGACGCGCATGCACGCAGACGTTCTGAAACAGCCCAAGGCATTGTGATTCGTACAGTATTGATATTTTGACGGTGTTTGTTTCAGTATGAATGCTATACACATGATAGGCCCTACACTATATTCTAGTTTATTGATTTTCTGCTCAAGTTTAGGAAGAATTCTTAAGTAAGAGTGAGCATCAATCTTGCACATGTGGTAATTTAATATATTAAGACAGACCCATGAATGTTGAAATACAAGTTTCAAAAAGAAATATGGAGATATGTGTTAGTCTTAACTTGAACAATGATATAGAATGATAACAATTTTTACGAATACATATATATTCAATATTTATTATTAATATGACCAAAAATTACACTTCAGTTTTATTTCCAGCAAAGCACAAGTCGACCGCAAGATGTGCATCACAATTATTTAAGTATACGACGTGCGAGATAAGTTGGATAGTTTCGTTCGGCTTGTTTAGTGCTCTCATATGAAAAGTCAGATTTCAATCGCAACCATACTTGGTAACAATAATATTTGAATAAAGGGGACTATGCTCATGTGGTGTATACAGATTGATCTCTAAAGACAACTACTTTGACCCCATTTTGCCAACAATTTAAACTGCACTTATTGCTGCTGTTTTGGGCTCTCGTCTAAACTCAGACTTCAAACTCAGCCAATATTGGTGACAATATTCTTTAGCTAAGTGGGCTTGAGGTGCTCATGGGGTATGACCCCTATATGACCTTTGACCCCTTTCTCTAAATTATACACTTTTCTCCATTATAGACCCCTTTCTCTATATTATACACCTCTCTTCACTTTAGATCCCTTTCTGTAAATTGCACACCTTTCTCTATTCTATTGACCCCTTTCTCTTGTTTTTATATATACCTTTTTATAGATTTTAGACTGTTGAATCTCTTTATCCTATACCTTTCTCTAGTTTCTATACACCTTTCTCTCATCGACATTCCCATACTTTTATACAATGTTGATCCCTTTGGCCGCCCATACACTTAGTACTATCGGTTTGATACATTTAGCCTTTTGCTCAACACAGTATACACCATGTTACCTAGCTTGTAATTGATGACTGATCACTGATGCAGTTCTTATTTTCATGAATATAATACTGTTGTATGCCTCTTATTTCATATAATAGTTTGATCAATTATTTCGTTACTTTTCGTCCAAAAATAAAAGGGTTAACATCATAAACTTCATATTAACTTAACTCTACTTAACTATACATTCAACTATAAATTTCACTCCATGCCAACCTATATATAACTCTCAAATCTGCTGATTAGTGGTTATGATTGGCTAGAACAAACGTTGACCCAGATAAGACTCAGCAAGGAACCCACAATGCATTGCAAGCCAGAAAAACACACGATTACACAAGTTCTTCAACATATTTTAGACCGCATGATATTCGCAGCACTGGGTGTCAATCTAACACAGCACATATCCATTGTGTGGGTCTCCAATTGCCTTCCTTTCCCGGAAAAGGGGTCGGGACTAAAAAAAATAGAAGGTTGTAACAGACAAATCACTACATAACATATGCTGCTTTCTATGCGGAGCAAATGTTACCAGATTTAGGCTAACGAATACAATATACTCGTGGGGTGCGTTCACACGTCGTATAATTAGTCACACAAAATGAGGAGCATGTATCACCTTATTTAATTGCATTTAAGTCCTTGAAATCAAAATTCATGCAAGAAAGATGATGACATTGCTCAATTAAAATGAAGGATACAATTGATAATAGGTGTGAGTGAGAGTTAGGGCTACGATTTTTTAAAAAAAAATTTTAATAAAAAAAAAAAAAATCGATGCGGCGTCCAAAATCGGAGCTGGCGGGGATGAGTAAAATGTTATTTTGGTTACTTGGCCTAAGCTTCCGAGGGAAAATCACATTCGAAAATAGTTAAGCATTAAATTGAGGGATCAGCATTTGAATGCGATCGAATCATAGTCTGGCAATGTCGTCATACACGACTTCGACTGTAGATACCATGCAATACATCATGCACTTCAGAACAGAACGTGTTTCGGATATGACTATATATTTTTTTTGAAATTCATAATAGCTAATACTATTTCATTATTTGTATAGTAAATACAAAAACCGTATAAATATGATCAAAGGTTTTCCCAAAACAAAACATGGGAAATACGATTTTAATTTTTTTTTAAACATGAAGTGTTTCTATATTTTGACTTTCCTCATTTTAGTTGAAACCCATGACTAAATAAGGAATTCGCTTTACCCAATTATTAGCTGTCACTGTTGCCCTGCTTGCGAAGCTCATTTTACAGACAAAACAAGCTAAAAGCGCTTTCTCTGTACGTCAACCACGATTTGTCACAATTTGAGTCACATTAAATCAAATAGTTGTATCGACATTCAATTAAAAGGGAGTAACTAACAAATTATACAATAATCATAATTATATTTTGTTGTAATTGTTGTATGCACGATGCACGATCACAGTGATGAGATAATGTATCAAACAGAGGTATTGTCTTACTATCAACATTATGGTAACTGCCATTTTCTGTACTTTCACTAATTCAAACCCTCACATGCTGAATAACTATAATCCAAAATCAGTGGTTTTCTAGTGATAGTGATTAGTGATTACTAGACTAGTGATGATTATAGTGATCTTAACATCTTACTTGAGAGGCTGTAACATTATTTAAGTCGTTTTGTGTTCAAAATTATCCTCCGAAGCAAAAGCTAATATTGGTTGTTAAAAGATGCCAGTCTCATAGTTTAGAATGACACATGTTGCCTTACCTTTTACCAGTGTATAAGCAAGACATGTAACGAGTTAAAGAGGTCATTGACAGTGGGTTATGAAGCTCCTACAGCCGACGGCTGCCATTAAGCAGTGATTTGAATACTCGCTCAATTTATTATTGCAAAATGTCCCTGTAATATCAGTAATGTGGGTTTGTTTTGCATTAAGTCTCAGATAATAAAGAGTACATGGTGTATCAGAATGATCTATACCGAAGTAATACGATTGTTTCGGTATAAATTGATATTGACCAAACCGTGTTCATATATATATTGCGCAAACGCCCAGCATTCTTAGGAATTTTAGATTTTGAAAATCGGACATTTTTTGATGGAAAATACAGACTTTTTTGTAACGATAGTAGATTTCAAGTTTTTTTCTCGAAATGATACATTATGAAAATCTATAAAGTCACTAACCCTTAAATTGTTTCTGAAATGTTATTCGAATTATTATTGCACCCTCTTCTTATTTTAATATTTGATAACAATCGATTGTTGAGTGCATAGAAAACAAAGCTTCGATTGAATAGGGCAGGATTTGTTAAGCTTGAGTGGTTTTGTTTAACCATCTTTTCTTTGGCGGGAGTTTTGAATATGAGGTTTGAAATGCTGAAGTGCTAGGAAGAATAGCTGTAAAGATGAATTATGTGAGCCAAAATTGAAAATACGTTTTTCATCGATATTCGATTATGTCTTGCCACAGCAGAACAGAATGAGATATCTCAATGAAATTAACAGAATAAGTAGGAAACATTTTCACCATCATATCACAAGTGTTTAAATTTGAAACACTATCTGTTTTATATTTTTTATATATTTTTGAACCCCGGTATAGACGCGGACGGTATATGTCATATTAACTCTTTCAGTCAGATTCAGAATCCCTTAGACCAAAACATCCAAGATGTGCATCACGAGGTTCTAGGTATAAATTGATTTCAACTGAAAAGTATTGTTAGACATAATTGCAGGAATATTCCCTGTATTTTCAACACAGTTTGGAGAAACAACTTTGCAACAATTCCTTCGACAGGATGTTTTCGAGCTGAATTTTATTTTGGTAACATTATTTGTCTGCGCATTCCTAATGAGGGTAACGTAAGCGAGAACATCTTGTGCAACACTTGTCATAATATGATGTGGGGGTAAAAGGCAATTATTCATTTGTGAGCATTTGAGAGAAAATCACACTCTAAAATTGTTTAGCGTACCTTTAAATTGAGAGATCAACATTTGAATGCGGTCGATTCATGGTCTGGCCATGTCGTCATACACAACTACGAAATGATTTCAGGCGGTAGTTAACCATGCAATACATCATGAACGTCAGAAAAGAACGTGCTTCGGATATGCTCTATATATTTTTGAAATTCATACTAGCTCACACTATTCCGTTAATATTAATCGAGTTACAAGTATAGAAAACCATTTCTGTAATCTGCTATTTGGACCATTTTACAACATTTATCGATTTGTTGCTTAATAATGTAAAGATACAACAGGGAAGCTTGTTTTGTCTGTTATGATGCTAGCGTCTGCAGATTAGTATGAAAGAAAACTATTATACCTGATCTTGTGCAAGACAACTTTAAAATTAAAAGAGTTCCGATTTATAGAACAGCACAAGTAACCGTGCCCGCGTACGTAATTGGTTGAAAACCCCCATGTCTTTTTTGTTTGTTTGTGCACTTCAGAGAACTGTTGTACTATTTATTGGTGCTCAAAAGGTTAAAGCCAAAAAGATCAGCCAGACATGTGTAGTTGTTTTTCCTAGAATGGATATCCTTCACTCCGGGCAATATTATGGTTGCGCTCGTGATTATACCTAGACAACGGGTCTCTTTGTTTTTATAGTGTTTTTCTTCTAGAAGGGGTTAAATATTGCCAGGAGGGCTGACATCTAAATGCGGTAAAGCATGTTAAGAGTGAACTCTGATTGCCGGCAGGAGACACTAGAGTAATAAGTCGGTCACGGTAGAGTTTGATTAGAGTGTAATACAGTTAAGCCCACAATTATTCATACCCTTTGAAAAATATCATTTTTTTGAGTTTTTCTCATATCTATACCAGCGGGAGTGGTGGAACTTTCGCTTTACACTAGAGACAATTAGTTTGCAAGTACAAATCAATATATTTGGGCTCAACATTTTTTGCATAACAATAGAATTGAACAAGAATTGTGTTTTATGCTTGTCCAAAAAATTTCATACCCCATACCAAGTCTCAGGATTGAGGCCTTTTTGTGATAATACACATGTTTTTGACATTCCAAACATTCCTTATATTGTGTGATAGGCTTTTATATTGTTATGCAATTATTCCATTACGTGAGCATACAATGAAGATGCATTGTTCTTCCTAATTATGCTTTGTATGGTGGGATCTGGCACTTGGAATTGCTTCGAAATAGCTTTGTAGTATTTACCCTATTTGTGAGCATTCACAATATGCATGACACAAAGGTTCACTGAATTCTTTGGTTTTCTTCGCCATGCTGACAAAGAGCTAGAGTGTTGTCCTATAATATCCCTCACTGTACATTCAATAGGACACATGTGTAATGCATCCACATTGTATGCACACATCATGGAATAATTGCATAACAATATAAAAGCATCACACAATATAAAGAACGTTTGGAATGTCAAAAACATGTGTATTATCACAAAAAATGACCTCAATCCTGAGACTTGGTATGGGGTATGAATAATTTTGGACAGGCATAAAAACACAATTCTTGTTCAATTCCATTGTTATGCAAAAAAGATTGAGCCCAAAATTTTTGATTTGTACTTGTAAACTAACTGTCTTTTGTGTAAAGCGAAAGTTCCACTCCAGCTGGTAGGCCTAGATATGAGAAAAACGCGAAAAACTCATATTTTTTAAAGGGTATGAATAATTGTGGGCTTAACTGTAGGTGCAGTTTTATTAGCAGTCAAATAAAGGATGTGATATTCGGTATCTGATATTTCGAATTCTAACAATTGAAATGTTATCTATCGTTATATCCATACCTTTATTGATGCACGTATTTAAATCTTCCTGAGAATTCCTTTAAATCCCATTTATTTAAAAAAAATCTAAACAGGTACCACTAATTGATTTAGGTCAAAAATATACTAGTGAATGTTATACTGGTACCACATTTTTTCTTCTTTCTAAGTTTAAAATTACAATACGACATAATTATACGGAACTGTCCGACATTGAGAATGTGCTAACCATTATCTAACATGATTGCTTGTACTGATCGATCTTAAAAACACACCGCGTTGGTTACCAATCTAACCAAAAGTCTCATCCCACAGGTGTCGCCTTACTGATGGCTCTACTTAAATATTTCATTTTTGTAGAAGCATAAAACGTATCCTGGAAGTGTTTCTATATCTTAATTTTGCTAATCTTGATTACTACCCACAAATTTAGTAATATAGATTTCATTGCAGTTGAATCAGACAAAAACATTCGTGAAGTGTTTCTATACAGGGTGGTTCAATAAAACCTTGACAGTTTTTTTTAAGCCATTTTTTGAAATTTTGTAGATTTAAAAAAAAATCTTTTTCAATATTCATCAACTATATATATGATCTTGACCATCTATGCTGAAAATATCATTACAAATAACCTTACGGTTGCAAAATAACAGCTATTTGAACAAAGTCTGTCCCATTTCACTCTGTCCACGGGTACTGATTTCGCGACGTTACAACCAGTGTAGTTCAATAAAACGTTGACAGTTTTTCAAAGCCATATTTTTAAAAATGGTGGGATTTAAGTGTTTTTTTTACATATTCCTCAAAAATATCATCTTGGCCATGCTGAAAATGTCAATGTTAATAATGCTATGGCGGCAAAATGATAGCTATTTGAAGAGAATCAAAAGTCTACGGGAAATGCCTAGCAAGATAACATTAAATGGCATCGTCACTGTTAAGGCATAGAGCATAGACAATTACACTTCCAATCTATGAAAATCAATAATTCTAATTAGGGTCACTCGTGGTATTATTATTACGTATTGATTTCACACCTGAATAGATAGTTAAGATGTTAACAATTACACTGGTTTCACCTGGCGGGATCTTCAAATCTTAGATTACTTGCATGCAATTCATCATTCAGTATTCAATGTAACGTCGCGAAATCAGTACCCGTGGACAGAGTGAAATGGGACAGACTTTGTTCAAATAACTGTTATTTTGCAACCGTAAGGTTATTTGTAACAATTTTTTCAGCATAGATGGTCAAGATCATGTAGTTGATGAATATTGAAAAAGATTTTTTTCTAAATTTACAGAATTGTAAAAAAAATGGCTTCAAAAAACTGTCAAGGTTTTATTGAACCACCCTGTATTTTAACTTTCCTCATTTTAATCGAAACAATGACTGTATTAGGAATTCGCTTTACCCAATATTAGCTGTCAATGTTGCCCTAATTTCAAAGCTCATTTTACAGCTATGCTGTAGCGACGCACTGTCTCTGTTTCCAATTTCATCAGGACATTTGTCAGTCAAATACAGACAATCACACACATTCTCTTTGGCATGCAACTTTTTTCGCTGGTGTAACATTCTAACCTCTACCCAACAGCAAAGATATTGCCGTCTCATGTTTATGGGCCGTGACACGTCAACCATGATTCGTCACAATTTGAGTTTACAGTGTTACGTTTGAAATGAACACATCATTCAAAACCATCAACAGTATTCCATCTATTTTAAAGTCAAGGATAAATTTAACATAGGTGCTCATAGCAAAGGTTTTTTCGTATATTTTTGTTCTTAGAATAAAAAGGCATTTTTATTTTAAAAAAATGACTCTTATATCCAGTGTTTATGTGGATGGTGTGTGCTACACCATACACTATCAAGGCAGTATACTCCTAGACCCCATAACCCCTTTCTTTTCTAGCTGCTTAAAATATCCAACAGCAAAACATACAAACTATTCAGATTGCCCTCCAGAAACCCAGTGATCAATAAAACCTATTGACCGCTGAAAAAGGTGCTGGGGTCCGTTTTCGGATGGGATATGTTTTTGGCATGGCGCAGTGAGCTAAAGTGAGCCCCTTTGGTCAGAGGGTGTTGTTCGATAGAGTATCAGGGAAGTGAAACGGGATGTACGAAGTACACTACTATCAAGGCGGATATCAGTAACAACAAAAACAATATTTTTGATAATAATTAAATTTTTCTGTGATAAAGTTTCAATGATTAAAACCAGTGTAAGCAAATCGTTCTATTGCAGCACAATATTGAAATTAATCAAATGCAATGTTTGCCTTAGATAGTATTGAATATTGATATTATGATCTTACAATCATTTTACTTTCAGTTTAGATGCTGTAAAACATGTTGTTTTACGCTCAGTCAGTTTTAGTTTTATAACATTATTCTTCAAAAGCAAGACAAAATATTGATAATAATACTAGCAGTCAAAGATCATTTTTATCAGTAAAACATTTGTAGGCTAGTTCAATTTGCACAGAGGTAAGAACTAAGAGTGACGACTTATCAAAAATGAACATTGCCCATTGGGATCACGTTGTAATATCATAATAATTATGATAGACAACATATATGACTATTGGTACACTCTGCAGTCTATATTTGGAGAAATTGGGAAAGAAATTCCAAATGCACTAGAATAACAAACGATATTTAATTTTCTACTCAGTTCTATATTCTCCATGGGATGCGGAGACAAATCCTATTACGATTCGGATATCTGATTTCATTGATTCTACCTGTACTTCATTCAATTGACATAGCACATTACTATTGGGGAATAACATGTGGGATGAATCGACTAAATAAATTCCGGGCTATAATCTAAATTGACTTGATTTTTATCTAAACTCAATTTTTTTCCTCGCGTGTTACAGGTTTTCTACTGGACTCATCTTATGTATATTTTGTATGCTATACTTCTTCTACTTCACGGGCCACGGTTCTTCTGGTGGTTTGTCATACCTGGAATCATATTCGCAATTGAAAGGATAAGTCAAATAGTCCATAGCAAACAGAGCCACTACGGTAAAACCTACGTACAACAAGTGAATCTACTACCATCTGGGGTATGTATAAAATTATGTTTAACTCATAGTGGTTACTGGTTCAAGCATGGGCCCATACGGCCATGCATCTGAGCCAGTTGACGACCTGGATCGGTTTTATTCTAACGTGTACTACATGTAGTACGCCAGCGAATAGTAACATATAATTGAGAAAGGCAGACGTTGAGGGTGCTATATAATTGTCCCAAAGTTGCTGTGCGTATAATTATATAAAAGCCGTTAAAACAACCAAAAAAACCACAACGTTTTGTCATTTCGTGACCAGTAAGAAAGCTAAAAACGGTATTTCTTGTTATTATTCAGAAAGTTAAGCATCTGAAATTGCATTGACTATTTGTTTTTATTTAGTTATTTATCTTGTTTTTTGGGGGAGGGGACGGGGTAAATATAGATCAAACATTTAGTAATCAGTAATTTCGTTAGCGATACAGATTATTAAAAACTAATCACTAAGACTATTTTGTTTTCAAAATTTATAAAGAAATGCATAATAACCTTTTGGCCATTTTACTCTAATAGCTTCACTAGTAAAATGCACACTTGCCAGATAACCATATAAGGAAGGTTTTATTCATAATATGATACACTAAATATTCCAAATATCTAACAGTTTTCTAAACTGAATGGAAAAAGGTTATTTCGGTACACCCTGTTTGAACGTAATTTTCACCTGTCTCGAGGTGTTATGGGGACATATGCACCTGCCTGAGGGGATTAATGTACGCGCATTCTAAATGGAATCTGTCCCGATATTAATTTCGCTACAGATCGATAGTTACATTGTTGTTAGCGCTATGCCAATGTCACCGCAAGAATGTACACACTTAAAAAATCGCAGTCAAAATGGACGCTTGTCGTATCACGTGTATTCTAGAAATAAAATCATCCTACAAATTGTAGTGGAGAAATTGCATTAGAATAAATGACTGAGTCCATTATAGGGAAGATTGGGGTTCGACCCTTTTTCTATGTTTTCTTCACTCTTTTTTGACAAATGAGTTCATGTGTTAATACAAATCTAGCTGAACTTTAATTATTGCGCAATACCTGCAACCTGGAAAATTGTTTCCAGTCCATTTCCAGCAGGTGGTCCATTTGATACCTGAAACAAGTGATCAAATATCATTCATGAAAGCTCACAGAGGTCAATAAGGTCAACCTTTAGGATTTAAACGGATTTTAACATTTTCAGGAATATGTGTTCAATATATTTGAGAATTTTGTAATATCAAACTGTTTTGTTTTGGTTATATACAAGATTTTGTGTGAAAGAAAATCCAAAAAAAGAGAGATTTTGCTCCTAAATCACTTTAAGTTAGCTTCAATTTTTGCCGTAAATGTTTAAATATCATCGTGTGAAAACTTAACATTTGTAAATGAAGAACACTGATCATATTAAGTGTGTATACTATAGTAGATACGTTTGAAAAGTGGTCCAAACTGGTTGTTTTTTCAATGTTTCGGATTCTATGCATTACATGAATAAGGCGAATTGTAATGTAACACTTTCTTAGCGGAGTAAATTGCGGCTATGCCTTCAATTATGTTTTATGCTGCCTTGATGATAGTTTTTCATTCGTTTAAATTGAGGAAATTGTTCGGAAGTCACGCTAGCAATAAACTATGTAGAGCTTTCTCGGGGCTAGTAGAACACGCACTCACGTACGACACCCAACAGGTTCAACCACGTCACACGAGGGAAAAAGCGCGCGCAAATCTTACGGAGATAACAGTTCATCGTCTGCTTGTGGGATAAATGAAATTAAACTGGTATCCTATTGAAAATGCATTTACAAAATGTACTAAGGAAATTAAAATAACATAATCAATCGTACATATAAATATTAAATGTAGCCTAAAAATGTACCGTTGAGATTTTTTCGCTCGCTTTATTAAATGTGTAAAATGCTCGTAGGCGTGATTTTCCCGCGTTCGCTTCTCCGATGACTTGCTTGCTTCTGTCAATTTCTGTTTTAAAATAGCTGAGTAGATCACTTCTAAGAAAGATGATGGTCTTTACTGAATTAAATCGAACTTGTTTATAAAACTGTGGAAACGGCGCGCGTATATTATTTATTTACAGCGCTACCGTTAATTTTAAACATATGCTCCAAAATAACCATTATTTTGTAATATGTTGATATGAACTCAAATGACTTTCGAATACTTATGTATCGTTCATTATTGCGATGTCATATGACGTAGGGTGGATTGATGACGGAGTATGACAATCAATCTTTCTGTTATACCTATTACACGGATTAGAGATTACTGATGCTTCTACTTTTTTTTAATTCAAAGATATTTGTAAAACCATGTATAAATAAAATTTCAAACAAAGAGACACTAATGATGTTCAATTTACAAATACAGAAATGTTTCGAATTTGACCTATGGCTTAAGCTGACTTTTTTCATTTTTCCTAGAGCAAGAATTTGATTTAAAAACAAAATGTTCTGCAACTATTTTGCAGCTATCACGGATTTAACCAGAATTGAGCAACGTTGAGGGCGCGAACAAGATAAATTACCTAACATCCCTTTAAATTGGCATTATTACGTGCGTTTACGTCCAGTATGTATTACGATCTAACGGTCTATGAAATGTGCCGAAAAATTAATATTCCTGATTGATAACCACTTGTGGGTTAACAGTAAACACCAAAAGGGCTATACACGTGGAAAGATGCATAGCAGCGTGTCAGTGGTGAGTACGGTACGTGGTTAATAATAGCGCGCAAGGCACATTTCACATTTGACACAGCTCATTGGGAAATAATAAGATTTAGCTACATATTTCTGCGAAAAACTAATTATTTTATTCCCCGAGGCACAATAATCGGGGACAATAATACATGATATTACGCTCAGATACATGATGAATTGCTACTTTTTATAAGCTGTTTGGTTGGCATCGCCGCATCATTTAACCCCTAATAGTTTGACCCCGATAATCATGATAATAACGTAATGAACGGTCAGGGAGATGGACAAGATTCAAAGAAGATTTTAAGGTCTTCCCACAATGCATTGCGCAAACGCCAGCCATCTAAAGCTAAATAAGAAAAAGGAACACTGATAACTAATTTATTCATTGATGTAAACTCGATCCTAAGAGCTCCAACGACGAACGCGCTATAAAGCCATGAACCATGATTGTGTACATATGTCTATATATGGGATCGGAACCAAGACAAATTGGAGACCAGCATTAGGGCATTTCGCAAAAACGCAATGCATTGTGGTGGTGTCTTTAAAATCTTCTTTGGACAAGATTAGTGAGATAGAAAACCAGTTTACTCATCAGTGGTCAAAATAGCCGCTTTCATTTTGGTGTTACATGGATCACCTTGTTCGACGTCCGGTTGTTTTTATGCATGGTCACGTATTCCATTTTATTTGGTTAATGGTATTGGCTTAATATAATTACTATGTGTGTAAAGGTTTAGAGAGGTCAAAATGGCTACAGATAATATAACCTAAACTCATTAAAACCGATATTCGCGTCACTGCAGACCAAGCCGCTATTGATAAATGACGCACAATCAAATTTGGTACATACACAAACCAACATTTTGTTTTGTTAAAGGAGAACAGTGCTATTCATGAAACTAAGCATTGTATGGTAGGGGAATGATTATTTGACGTATATTGACCATTTTTATTAAACACAGAACTAAAATATTCAGTAAGATTTATTTAAACCGCACATCCCAAACCTGTGATTATTTGAAATTCGCGCTCGGTGGTTTTTGTCGAAAGTGCTGACGACGGGATAGCAATACCCGATACTGTGATGTCATCTCTACTAAATCCGCCTCATCAGCAATAGGTCGCTGCACGTAATCACGCAGGAATTCAATGCATAAATCGACAAAATCAATAAGTACATGAAACAGAGATGTTGGAATCTCGTAGCTGTTTCGTCATCAATATGGCGACGTCCATACAGGTGATTTTTTTCATTCAAAAGACGATTTTGTAACTTTAACCTACAGATATGATAAATAATGCTACATGTCTAAGCGCTTAAGTTCCATGGCACACATTTATTTTAATAATACTTTATTGTTCATTTCCACGGCGGCATTTTACACATTCAAATGTCAGGTGATACAAGTATCAATACATTTGTTTCGTAAATACTGTAAATCCGATAGGTAGATAGATAAATATTTAATTTTATCAATACCGCCCAATATGGGATACTCTAGAATTTGATTTAATGTTCGATTCTGACGTCATACTATGACATCATCAATTGTTTGCATGTTTGTTTGAATGATCCGAAGGAAATACACTTAGTGTCGGGTTATCTTCGGTCTATCCTCAAAATTTGTTTTGAAAATATCTTCTAATTATTTGTATTATTGTCTTCAACAGGTAACGCATCTAGTTCTCACAAGACCGCCTCGTTTCCATTTCAAACCGGGAGATTACATATTTCTCAAGATTCCTGAGATAGCTCAATACGAATGGCATCCTTTTACCATAAGCAGTCCTCCAGAAGAACAAGGTAACATTTAAGTACGGTTGACTTGCAATATGCAGACGGCATTTTCTCCACGGTTATATTTAGACAGAAAGGTGTAGCTCACTAACAATTCCCAAATGTACATCTTTTGTATTAGTTTGGTTATCTCTCTTCTTTACATTATTTTTGGGAAAAGGGGAAGCATTTAAAAACTATTTTGATAACATTAAAAAACAAGATAAAGTTTCTTTTGTGTGATTTATAAATTTGCAAGATTGATGTTTAAAAAGGATTTTAAGTTTCATAAGCAGCTTTGTTCCTCCCTGATTTAATTGTGAATAAAGTGTTGTCATCACTCTGGTGAAAGTATACATTACGTGTTGTATGCCTTGGAAAGTTAAAAACACTCTACCATCGTTTATTGGCAGCAGCCGTTTTGGTCGAGATACCTAAAAGTACTTAACTTTTTTGACATGGGTTAAGGTACCTCTCATCACCAAATCCACGCCTGGTCGCTGCATATTGCAACTACCTTACCGTATTTAAATTGGTTATCGAGTATCGTAGAATTGGCCTGCGTTATAAAAGCTTAGTTGTGATGCATAGAATTGCCTTAGTATAGAAATAGTATACATTTCATCTGGCATGTATTGAATGCATTTTGTTCTGTTAATAGTATTGCTATCAAAAATTTTCTTTCTTTTTCGTTTTCCTTTTGTTTCGGGGAAATGGCTCTACTTTTACTTTTAACCAATGGCAATTCTTCAAAAGCCTTTCAAACATGATAACACTTAATCTGAACACAAGTAAAATTGCTAAAAACACCAGAAAATACATTGGATTTAACCTTAACATATCTCAAATCTGCCATACTTTTATTTTGAATTTTGGCCAGAACCCAATATACCGGGCTGGCCTTTTATTTAATTTTTTTCTTCTTTTATCGAGAAATAAATGCACAAAAAACCCCAACATCACAATAGTAACTACAGATTAAAAATTACCAATGACAAGACCCATTCTCCAAGCTTATAGGCTTCAGTTATTAGCCCACGAGGGCCATATCGGTGGTGAACACATTGGTGGAAGATTTAACCACGAAGTACACGTCCATTAGGCTTGTAAATAAAACCCAAAAACTTGGAGAAAACATGAAAAATACAAGGCAGGTTTAAAAAAAAAGCAAATAAAAACACTACTTGTGATGTGAAAACAATTGCATTCATAGCTAGAAGATAATATTATCAGCAGCATTCCATTTATTAAAGTGAAATACCAGCTTCCCTTTTTGCCTTGCAATGATCTCCTCCAATACTTGATCCTTATGTCGGGTAGTCATCATTCATGCTATATAGAAATGAAATCAATTACAGCGTTTAGGACTGTAGAGTTATTATCAAAGTGTTGTAAATAAAGTGAAAACAATTGGTATTTTCTTGCTTTCCAAAAACTGTATTTTCGCGTGTTGCAACACGTATTACACAGTGATTTATACAAACAGTGTTAGATACTAGGCAAACTGGAAACAAATAATATGAATGAATAAGATGTGAGTATTTAAGTGCCGAATGGATAACATTGTCAAGGTCAATGATTGAGAATGATTATCATTCTTTATCACGCGTTAAATGAACACATTAGCATACGTGGCATAAATGAAGTCATTGGCATTCTCGTCTCAAACATAGCCTCAGTTTCGCTTTGGGCTATCAATAAAAAGAAGGGGGGATGAGATACGTTTCAAACATTTTTTTTTTTCATCTCAGAAAAATGCTCAAAACCCCAATAACATCTGCGTCATGAATCTCGTTACGAAAATGTGAATAATCCGAAATTAAATTTTTGCACGGCTAACATTAGATGTATGGAAATTATGCAAACATTAGCTTGCTACATAAAATGCTCGTTGTCACGTGTTGCATCAACCCGTTCACCAATATCAAATACAATGTCAATGACTGAGTCCTAATGAGCGTAGCTAAATAAACATCACGCGTGAATGTAACCTTCCTCTCTGTGTTTGAACGCGCTATGAACCCGGGCCAAACTTTCAGCGGTGCGAAACGCCAGGTAAACCGACAGTTTCACGATGAGCACGAACTTCGTGACGTAACCCATGCGTGAAATACTACTAATATGGTAGTTTAAATATTTACAGATTCACACACAAAATGTGATTCGAATTTATCAGAGCGGTGCACTTAATCATTAGGTGTAATTTTGGTTCTCTGAAGTGAATTCATAAGATGCACAACCTAATTGTATTAATTAATTATTCAAGGATAATTCGACGTAATTTCCAAGTCGAATTCTATGAACATGTAAAGAGTCTTTACTTTTTATAAAATGAGTAATTGAATTACGCAAATATTAAAATATGATACATTATGAAACTTTAGTATTCCACCTTCCTCGTATATCCAGATGGTACTGACATATTTGAAATCAAACATTTGTTTGGTGCCATTACAGTGGGCCTATAGGTTTTGTGACATTGATGGAATTCTGTGATTTTTTATTATTATTCTGCTTAATTTATAGAATGTGGAATGAAATAATCATTTGGTACAGTCTTGCCTTTAAAGTTATTTGTTTTGAACTTTCGTAGTAATCTTTATTTTCTTTAGTTTGCATCGAGTTAGTTTAGCCACACGTATGCACTAGTATTATTGCGATATAATAAGTTATCTATGTCTCTAACGTTCTACTGAAGACTTAAATTTATTCATCTATAGGTGTTTGTTAAACGTTCAGATGAAATTGTTATAAAATGTGTCCAATACACATGAGTTTTTATCGTTTCTGTGAAGAATCAATTTTTATTTTTTTATTTATGAAATGGTTGAAATTATTTTAAATTATCTGAAAGAGTAATTCTATTTTAAAGAACCTCTCTCTCGTGGGTTTGATATACATTTAGAAAAAAATGATTTACTATCCAAACCTTTAACAATCCTCTCTCCTAATGATGTATACATACGTCTTCAGTATTACGATAGAATCTGTACATATTGATAGAATAAGTAGTTAGAGAAGAATGTTTCCGATTAGTGGCGGTATGTAGTACACAAATCTAGTCACAAACGCACAATAGTATTAGTTTTAATCTATGTTCTTCTGCTGGAATGGCTAAAACGCAATCACACCATACTTTTAGTTTTAGTTTTAATTTTGGATAATTTATTTATGTTTATGTTTTAAGTTGATTTATTTTCTTTTTTTATTAGATTTTTGTTTGACCCCACCTTGCAGTGTCGCTAATGCTCTCTGTATTTTCGAATTATTCTTCCCTATCCAAACCGGTAGACGGTGTTCTTTTGAAATTCGCAGACACGCTGGGAATTCACATCCGTTCCTGTGGCACATGGACCAACCGATTGTACAAATACTTTGAGGAGAAACAAAAACTAGGGCAACTCAATATCTGTACGCCCGAAAAGAATGATATAGAGATGCATGATGAGCCAAAAACCTCAACTCCGGTTCCGACCCGGTCTGGTTACGTGAATATCGCCATAGACGAAGATGACTGCAGTACCTCCACGGTAACTACCGCGGGATGCGGACCCACACCCTCCCACGTACCGAACTGTTGCAACAATACCAATAAGTTGTCGGCAAATCAAGGGCGACGAAGAGTATATGGAAATCGAAGATCGTCATCAGTGGTAATATTGCGCTTCTACTTAATAACACATGCGTATTTGTTCGACTCATATTCATTTCAATGTTTCCCCATAACACAATGCTCTTTTTTCTTCCTACTAATCATGCTAATTACTTGTCTTCACATATCATCATTGAATCCATTCATATTCATTTGTAAAGTTAATCAGTGTGAGATTGTTAACGTACTAACAGTAAGTGGCAATGTTATCAACTTAACCTGGTAAGTCAACTAACAATACAAACAAAATTATGTGTGTTTAACTTTTTCGAATGTTTTACATTAACTTATTAATATATCTTTCATTGCACGTACCCGATCATTGTCAAATCCGACCTACTAAGGGCAAAAGACGATGGTTTTATAATATCGCCAGAGTAAACGTGAATTGTACGCTAAGACTTCCGCCGGAGTAAACGTGACTTTTATTCTAGACTTCAATTTAGTTTAACCATGGAAGTAACATGGTTTGACTTTACTCTACTCTAGCTTCTACTCTAAACATTCACTGAAACGGATTTACATGAATATGTGTACGATGAGTTAGAACTATCTCTGGCGACATCCATACATACCTGACTGCTTTCGAGCACACTCTGTCGTCATCGTAAAAGTCACTTTTACTCTGGTGCGCAGCGTATTGAGCTCGCAGCTTCGACTAAAGTACACCTTTTTTTTAATAGCATTCGCGCAATGAAACCTAGTCCAATGTAAATCTTTATAGACAGGCTATGTTTGCCGTAATAAATAATTCCCATCCGGTGCAGGATTATCTGCTACAGGGCCATATGCATGACTAACTTTGCGTCCTAACCTGAGCTTGTAGCTATTGTGTTAGACAATACGCGGTTTCGCGGTTTCTTCACCGGAATCCGAGATGTACCGTAATTTAATCCCACAATGCAAAGAGTATTTTGCATTAGACCATGATTAGACCAAAAATTATTCATCGGCCTTGATGTATGCAACGCTTATTGCATTGTGGGACTGATTTTAGGTACAACTCTTCGTCTGGTGCTGACACTCCGTAACCGCGCGCGGTATTATGATATCCTGTAGCTGCCGTAGTTAACCAACTTTTGTGAACGTTTGTTGTTTTGGTGGTGTTCTTTGTATATTTGTTAAACTTAGTTATGGTTATAGATAAGGGAAAAGGGTTTAAATGCATGTTTTTCGATAGCTAGCTCTTCGAAATTTGTTATATTCTTATTACACCCCAGGATGTAAATTCGGATTGATTGGTCCCGTAGAATGTTTTGTATTGGAAACAAGTGCAGCCGATAAATTGATCTAAGACCTTTACAGAAGTGGACTTTGAATTTCGCTTGTGACTTGACGATAATTTGCATTAAGTGTCCCTCGGACAAGACATCTAAACCTCTCAATCGGCAATTTTGCGAATATTTCGAAATAGAATCATATTTTGTACATATCATATCAATCACTTGTTTCATGCATCCGTGCTAAGTAACGTGCGACGTGCTTGAATATATGGTAAGGTCTCTATACCTGATGTGCTAAAACCATCTCTGTTTTGCGCTCAAACGTCAATAAAGAATCACCCTGCACTGTTTGTCAATGTAACACTTCATTGAACAGAGGACATACTTTTTAGATTTAAAGAGTGTATACTTTATCATTCTGAAAATATGTGTTCAAATTCTATGATATATATCGCTTTAAAGCCCCATTTGTATTACCTGATTAGATTATGTGTTAGATTGTGTCAAATCAAATCAAATCAAATCAAATCAAATCAAATCAAATCAAATCAAATTATTATACTACAGCTTAATGAGATTTATACTTTCACATGAACTATCCAGATTTACCGGTGCAAAAAGAGCCATAGTCGGGCCTCCATGGACATACACAGGATGAAGCGTAAATCTATAGCGTATACTAACCTATACTTTACTGTACAGTGTGGACTATGTCTCCAGGGGACGATGTCTCCTTCTACACATGGTTTATTTCCACTGTCAGTCAGTCATGGTATAATATTACAAACAGCCATGGACATATATATCTATAATTGCATAACGTATGCAATTTAGTAGTACGTCCCTAGTATTTATTTTTGAGCGTTCCAGTTTAGAATTTCCCGATAATCAGACCATATTCTGCAATTTGATAGTGTAGCAAGTCAATATCTCGATATTTCAGCAAATACAAGACCTCCAAGTAACTTGATCTCCATAAAAAGATACGTCTTTTCTACTATTTTCTTATACCTTTTGCATGATAGGATTGGAGTTATGAAATTGTTTTGTATGTGGAATGATTTGATCTTGTGCGGGTATGTTGAAATCTAAGATAAATTACACTTTAACGTGATTAAGAACGGTATCCACCAAATTAGAGGGACGTATTTTAATCCCATTGGATCCGTTTCACACATTTTAAATACAAACAATAGTATACAAGAAATATTATATTTCATGATCATCTCACTATTTTTAAACACTGAGATGGTACCTTAAAAGCTATCAATACGGCACTGCAGCGTCCTCTGTGGTTATAAACTGGGCAGACTAGCTATGAGTAGATGCCCACACTTTCAAGAAAATGTGTGTACCCTGGTGTTAGTAAATTATTGTTGTTCCCAAATGAATGCCACATTTCGTGTGAATGAATGGGCATACCCTTATAAATCTTACAGTAAATTGCGATGCGTTATTACTGGTTTAGCAGATTCCAACATGTAGTGATGTCTACGAACAATTTGTTTGCCCAATACCAATGACGATTTGTATAGCCAATAAAAAGTATAAAAACGCACTTAACAAACCATGAAACCGACATTTGCACTCTCATATTACCGGTATGCATTGAATTATAGAATCATGAGTGACTCATCCGATACTCTTACCTCTACAATATACAATGTCATGAATGTGAAAAACAGAAGTCATATAAGGTAAATAGCTCTTTATGAAAGTCAGGTCAATACTAATAAGTACTACCTTTCACTAAACACTAAAAACAAATCGTATATTTGTATCAATACTTCTTATATTTCTTTATAATTCATAATGTTTTGGACAACGATCATGACGATGAAAAGCTAATGTGTTCATCTCTCTAATGATACCCCACATTCTCTAACAAGTGGCTAATCACTGAAACAAGTGATTGCTACGAATGAGGTATCATCGGAAAAAGGAACACATCAGACTTTCATTGGTATGAAACACAATATGAATATATCACGAAATATCTAGAAAAACTTTTTTTGAGAAGTTTAAATGTTCATGAAGTTTAGAAACAATGTTAAGAATTAGCACGCTCAGCTCCAGAGTAACTGCTTTTACAATGAAGCCAATACAATGTTCCACATCCCCATCATACAAATGAAGACAATTTGTTAAGTTAGATGTTTACGGACATGGCAACATTTCCATTAATCTCAATAAGCCTTTTTGAAATATACCGGGTACAAAAGGAGAGGGCGTGCTTCCATTGTGGGTAATCTTTGGAAGCACGCCCTCTTCCTTTTGTGCCTGCATTATTTCACAAAGGCTTATACAATTTTCATGAGTATCTGTACATCGGGTGATGCAATATGTTACTCTGACGTCATTGTAGGAGTCAAAGGTGAAAGTGACTTTTACTTTGGATTCAAGCGTACTCATTTCGCTGCTCCACCTAATATTTCATTGCCATGCATTTGTACTGGTTTTAACAGATTCCAACAGGTGGTTAGGACTATGAACAAGATGAACGAAAAGATTCCCAAGTACATGTACAAACATTTCTATGGCCGATATCGCTCATACAAAATATAACCATGCATGCAGTTGCTAATAGTGTCTCTTAAAGCGGCACCCTCATATTATTCATATCACACACAATACACACTTAGAAGAAGAAATTAAGTTATTGCAAATTTCTTTCCTCCAAAATATACAATTTGTATTATTCAAAAAGGTTAAATGGGCAACTAACAGAGATCATTGTTTAAGCCAAATCATTTATACTATCTTTGTAATATTAACACTATAACAGTACTATGAACCTTCTACATTCATGTAGTAGCTATGTAAACTAGTACTATAGCGTAAATACCGAGAGGTTAAGCATGCTTATGGTGTTGGTCAAGAAGTCTTCTTCGCCCCCGGGGTCCACTTGTTTTCAAAGCTGGCTATCGTGCTCGTGAAAAAGGGGCGGGAAATATGTTGAAATACCTCCGGGTAGCTGTGACTCACGAGAATGATTGCCACCTTTGTATACATATGCCCTGAGTCTTTGACCCGATGACCTAATATCACTTGAATATATCACAACCACTGCATGTGTTCGCACCACAGTCAAAACGAAGAGGCGATCGCTGACACATACCAAAATTCGAGGAGATTTTTTCAAAAACCGGCAATTCGAGAAGCTCATCAAATTGCCTGACCATAATGGGTTTATACCTCGTTTTTCTGTGCATTTTTTGGGTATAATTCGAGGAGTTCTCGAAATGTTCTAAGTATTTTCACACAAACTCCTCGTTGTCCTGTAGGAACTCCTTGTGTAGGCAAAGTAGGTACAATTCACACACTGTGCGCAGGGGTGTGTATACATCATTAATTCATAACGAAGTTGGTCAGATTCTGTTCTGTTCAAATGTTTACGGCTTGAAAATGTTGACTATTGGATTCGTCTTCACGTCTGAGGTGTCGATATCTGTTTTTCTATTTTCCGTAATTCGATCAATTGAGTATAGCTTTATGAATAACAAGAATTTCATCTCTCCTTTCAAAAAACCCTATATCAATAGATGTTTAAAAGGAAACGTGAATTCCCAAATTTAAGTACCAACATATTACATTTCTGAGATGATTAATCAACACTATCGTCACATTTTGATCCTGAAAGTGCACATAAACCTCAAACCGTCAAGCACGAACGAAAGAGAATGGATTCGGTATAAGGCACGATGTAGCGGACATGCATAAGATGTTGCAAGCCTACAATTCAATGAACTGAATTGGTAATTTTGGTAATCAACAATCGTAGTTAGAAATATTTGTTCGAACTCGTTACACGTTTCAGTCATTTTGTGCAGAATTTGACTTTTCGGATCCATAAATGACGTTGATATTGATAAGAGGTGAAGAGGATATCTTAAACAACAATTTTCCTTTCCCTACATCCCATTATTATTGTTGGTACACCTTGGATAACTGCTTATGACATTGACATTTCTCAACATTGCACGGGGGAGAGTGAGCGTTAGATTTCGATGTTTACAAGTAAAAAAGTGTTCCAAGATGTTGTTCCATAATTGAAGGCACTCCTAATGATTAGCATATCTCATGGAATGGAAGATACTATATAGTTAATACCAACATTCATAAAATCGTGCGCTACTTCAATAGTTCATCTTCACTCTCAGTACTTTAAGAAAACGACACAAATTTGTACTTGTTGCTAGTTATTTTGTAAACAAAGCTAATCATCTATATCTAAAAATACAAACAAATCTAGCTAGCGTAGCATTGTGGTATACCCGTTTCGTTTACATTCTTGACACAGTTTCCAGATTGTTGTATGAAACATTTTATTATAGCATTTAACGACAAACAGTAATGCTCGTAATGTAATGTAATCACATGCTTCAATAACCCTTTATCACCCCATTCTCTACGTCACAGGAACTTGGAGTTCGCTCGATAGCGGTCCAGACTAGTTTTAAGATGCCCAAGGCGACGGAGAAGACACCACTGAAGATTCGGGTGAGATGCGTGAACACTTTCCTCGCGGCAGGCGGCTGCAGACGACATTCCAAAATTTCACAAAATGTTTAAAAATTATTGAATTTCATTAACATATTCAGAATCACCATGAGAAATGCATTGACATAAGTACAAACATGTCTAGTATTGGGTCAGTAATCCTTGAGATAGGCTTTGAAAATTGTGAAAGGTTTCTGAAAAATCTGTTTTGTGTATGGTAAAAATAATAGCCGCGTGGAAAGTGTTAAGATATAAGCAATTGTTTTTGTGGCAATTTCTTTAGCCCTGTATATTTTATGAGGTTAAGTTTGAGTAATAATTAGGTACAAACAGTAAAGGGAATGACAAAGTATATAGTTTGGAAATATATATGCTCGCCTATATTGTTCGCCGTTAGATGTTAAATGGTTCAAATTAACTTTTTGGTTCTAGAATTTAAATGGGTCATACCTGAAACCTGCCGTTTCTATCCCTAATATTGCTATAATTGCCCATAAAAATTAGAGATTGGCAAGACACATCCAATGTTATGATTGACTTGGCGCATGGAGATGGAAATGGATGAACATGTGGTATAGTTAAATGTATTCAAAGATTTCACTTGCTAATTACATTGTGCAAAAAGACCTATACAAATATTTACCTCTCATCCCAGATCCGTTCGCATTCAAAGTTGATTGGCGGTCATATATTCCGCAGCCAAACAACATTTGAGAACAATTTTGTTTTGTGTGGAAATATTCCGAGCTAGCGGACAAGAGGTGACGAAATTATATTTATTTTTGATAGTTTAGAAAGACGTTCAAGTAGATTTGAGATAGAGAAACTTTATAATGGAGCAACATTGTCTTGACCACTTTTGACATAACCCTTTAAAATGTTATTTAAATTCAACACTTAGACTTTGAGTTCGAGATAATGCATCGTACAGTTTTCTGAAGGGGGGACGCAAGGAAGTTTTTGATTTGATTTTTTGGACTATTAATAAAATGCATATAAAAGTATCCATTTTTGAAAAGAAATTGATCAGAGAATCCTAATGTGGCGTCAATATTGACCATAAATGTTTTTTGAACATAGCTAACCAAAATAATTTTGAGTAAAAAATGTCCAAATCGCTTGATTATGATGTAAAGACACTAACTTAGGGTGAATTTCTCATTTTATAACCTAATCTAATATATTTTGAAATTTTGACCAAAAAGTGCCAAAAACTTTGTTTTCCTGTTGATGACGTCTAGGCATACATCGATGGCCCATATGGAACACCAACACGTCAAATATTCCAGGCAGAGCACGCCGTACTGATAGGAGCAGGGATTGGAGTGACACCCTTCGCACCCATTCTACAGTCCATAATGCACAGATACAACGCCTACAGACAAGAGTGTCCCAATTGTGAGCACGGTTGGATGTCGAAAATACCAGAGAGTGTCATGAGGTTAAAAAAGGTAAGGCAAGCAGCAGCAATATTAAAAGAATAAAGATTTTGTTATTAAACGGTATCCTTGTTGCATTGTCTGAAATAAATACGGGCGGTAATTATCTTGACACTTTCCCCGCGGTAGGTGTCTGCAGACGACATTCCAAAAGTTCACAAAATGTTTAAAAAATGACATATTGTATTGAATTTCAATACCCTATTTGGAATCACCATGATAAATGCATTGAAAGAAGTACAAACATGCTTAGTCTTGGTTCAATTATCCTTGTTGAGGTAGACTTTGAAAATTGGGAACGGTTTCTGAAAAATCTAGTGTGTATATGGCAAAACTAATAGCCGCGTGGAAAGTGTTAAGTGCAACAAACACCCCGAAAGCATTTATGTCAGAACAATTATAACACGGGAGCGTTACAACATTAACTTTATTCACATTCTTCAACAGTCATATTTTACAGACAGTTTGTATGGAATAACCCACAAACACTCCATCTTATCCTGTGTGGTTGGTATATACGCCATGTGACAATGTATCGCGCCGCAAATGTACACAGGAATAGCCCAGTAAGGCGATTTAGTTAGGAAACGTATGGTGAATTGATATGCGTGTGATATATATTAAGTGTTTTAACAAGTAAATTTACCATATCCGGGAGCTCCCGGGAAGATATTTAAAAACATATCTTACCGGGAGCTCCCGGATATGGTAAATGTACTTTGTTAATTGTTATGCATAATACCTCATTTTCAGCTTACCACTATATTATCCAAACTGCATTACGTTATATTTGCCAACATAAATAACTAGTAATAATGCATATTGCATCAATATATACGACTCTTTCTTATTGGATTCCCGACACAAAGTCCATGTTGGCAGGTTATAAACTACAGAGGGCAGTGAATATGAATATGTTATGGTGTACAATAAATAAAGCAGTCCTAAAATAAAACGTCAACAAACTTCTGATGCGTGTAGTATAAAACACGTACAGTTGAGATAAGTAATAAGACTGGATAATTCATGAGCCCGACAATCATGACAATAAATAGCGGTGTAAAACACACGCGCCTCCAATAAAGTGTAAACCAGTGTATAATCAACAGAGGAAGCATGCTCCTCAATGAAGGAGTGTATGATATCTATAACATGTCAGGACTTTGCATGAGGAAATCAGTGCATGATCATATTTGTAACAATTTTTTCTTCAAATACTAAATTGTCATTCATTTTGGGTATTAAGTATTAAATGTTAAAGGCAAATGTACATGTAATTCAACCTTGTCTGTTGTTTTGACATGGTCGACTTTTTCGTCACCCGCAGGCAATTTCGCGATACTAGTATTACTCCATCCCAAACAATTGATTGTGAATCGGCTTTTTAGCCAATATCTCATGTCATGTTTGTGGATGCTAAGCTTACTTATGGCGGTTCTTCCATATTTAGTGCCATTCTGTTTGTATGGTTCACTGCAGGTCAAAATAACATGGTACAAAAACAGAGATAACTCGTATAGTATATATTCCGGGATATAGATACGATACAATAAAAACCTATTTTTACGCAAAATAAATACGCTATTCTTGAAAATTGATCACAATGAATCTTTTTCTCTTGCTGTCCATTCAATTTCAACTTTATGATACAAAAAATTACTGATACAATCATCCGTTGTATCCTGTAAATATTCAACATTTGGCAATGTGAATCAAATTGAATGTTTTGTAATCAAAATATCAACGGTCAATAACTGTAAGTCTGAGACGACTAAAGGTCGACAGCCTTTATGCCGTTAATGCCAATGGACATGAATTGTTTTGAATAAATTAAATCACACCCTTAAGAGTACGTTATCTTTATTATGAACACTAAAGGCGCTTTTAACATAATTTACCATGTATGCACAATACAGCACGTAAACATTATCATTCCGCACATCTACCTCTCAACTTCCTTTTAAAGACATATTCAGTCATTTGGTGTAAGGGAGAGCTCATATTGTCTACAATGTTTAGGGTTTTGTGCTTTTTGCCAAGCTTACATGGACACTCAAAGCGAGAAGGAAATAAACCTACGTGAGTCGTTTTTGCAAATAAAATTTATTTATTATAGCTAGCCGGGTTGTTATTATTGCGCATTACCTCTAGCCCAATCGTTTCTAGATCATAAGCAGGTGAGTCATAAGGGGAGGGGTATGGGATTTACATTCATAATGTTCATTATTTATTTTCAGAACTTTCCCGAACTTCAATCAAGACATGTTACATACCAAAATGTAGGGTATGACCCCTAGTTTAAAAAAAAAGTATTGTATTGTTCTGGTTGCCCTGGTAACCATACAGCGTCTCTGATTGGCTGAACAGCGGAACAGCGGAACTCAAAAACTAAATGTTGTATTATAACCTCCTTTGTTACATATATAGACAATACGTACAAAACCATGAGGCCGAATTTTCCTCCGGCTGTCATGGTAATCAGGAAGCGTCCAAACAGGGTATTTCATAGCGTAACCTAATAATGTAGCGTCGTTTCAGAAACAGAATCTTCATGGTTTTGTGGCTGCTGTCATTCTCTCAAACTTGATAAAAGCCAATTGCAGTACGACTTTTTGTTTTTGAGTTACGGTTGTTCCCGTGTCGCAAGTTTTACACGTTTTATAGTTTTGAGATATCAAGCGAAACGTTTTCAAAATATTATAATTAGTGAAAAAATTATAAATTGACATTTGAGATGAAAATAGTTGTTTAATTTTGTAAGGTCTGAATTAAGACACATTTAGAGTCCATTTTGGTCATAAAAGCATAAATATAAGGGGTTCTATGGATTTCTTAAAGAAAAATGGCTTAAATATAGCCGGTTGAGAAAAAAATAAAGAAACGCATAAGAAATGTAAAACAATTAACAATTTGATGAATAATGATGCGCAATGATTTATTTGATACCTAGTATTGGATCAGTAATTCTTGAGATTGACTTAGAAAGTTATGAAAGGCTTTTGAAACATCTGTTTTTATAGTAAAATTAATAGCCGCGTGGAAAGTGTTGACCGTATACCATCCTGTTTCAATCTTTTTCAGGTTGACTTTATCTGGATAAATCGCCATCAGACCAGTTTCGAGTGGTTTGTATCGCTACTAGCACAACTTGAGGTCAATCAGGCCAAGATACCGTCGGATACATTCTTAGAGATGCACATGTTCATGACGGCGGCACGTGATAAGACAGACATGATGGGTATCGGCCTTCAGATGGCGCTAGACATCATGCACGCCAAGGGTCATAAAGATGCCGTGACGGGATTGAAGACCAGAACGGAACCGGGTAGACCGAATTTCAATAAGGTAACTATAATCTAGCCTTGTGTGACAAAGCTGTTTAATTTGGAAGATTTACCTGGTGGCCATTCAACCAACAACCTAATCAGTGTGACTACCTTAATTATGTCATTCATTGTTTAAAAATGTCCTAGTAAAAACATTTACCCCACTTATCAAATTATTTTGGCCACTTTTAAATAAAGTCTACCTGTTAAAGTTATACCCCTGTGACACATACGGCGATCAGGTCTTGGCTTGCGTTGCGCTGAAAAAAGTATCAAAGCGCCAAGCAAAAGCATAACAACCGATTGGGGACGCATTGGACACTGGCTAGGGCGGGAGAGGGTCCCCATGTAACACGCAGGAAGAGCGCGGAAAACTGCTCAAAATTGTCGTTTTCTTAAAACAAGGTAGCTTAGTACGCTCCTATCCCGCTTATCACATTTTCCCGGCGCTCTTATGTACGACCCATTGTGTTTCTACTTTAAAGTCTCACGGGCAGTCACTGCGCTTCCGCTACGCTGCAAACATTCTTAGTGCGTCCGAGTTGCTTTCTGTGTTAGTACGTTCTCAATTCGTTTGCACAACGTTCTCTGCGTGTGCGCGCATAGTAAAGAGCGATTGCACGAAGGGTATTAGATTCAAGCAAAGAAATAGTAGATACAGAAGCTATAACAATGATCCATGTTTAAAGCTCCAATCACATTGCCGATCTTTAACATTGATTGTTATTTTAATCTGATTAGAGAGCATTATCCTATCTTAGCGTAATGCGATAATGAAGCCTTTATTTTTCAAATATTTCAACACCTTTTTAGCAATATTTATGAAGGCTTTTTTCACGGACTGACAAATTTTGAAATTGGTAAGCAATCGATAAATTAATCGAAAAAATATTGTTGGCAGAGCTCGTAAAACACTAAAAACCCAACTTATCGGCTTTCGCAGTTCATGTTAAATAAAAAAGATAGGCACAATATTTCCTAATAAATCTGTAAGTTTAATATTTCTCATCACTTTATTAGCCTGACATTTCTTTTACTTCTCTCCAACAGCTCTTCGCTGAGATTGCAAAACAAGGAAAGGGCAGAGTACACGTATTCTTTTGCGGGTCTCCAAGCTTATGCCGGGTGGTCAAAGAACAGTGTGGAATATTCAAGTTCAAGTTCCATAAGGAAAACTTTTGATTTATCATGTATTGTTCCGTACTCATTGTGAAACCAAGATGGCGTGAGCCATATTAAGATATGGAACAGGTGGGCATTTGGCAGTGTTGGATTATTGGAGCATAATTAAAGGATTGATGACGTTAAATGTCACAATGGTTGATCATTGCGATGAGAGACAAAATAACCATTTTGGTGAACTTAGTGTTACAATAGTGTGAAGCGGCTATGTAAATCCCGAACAGGAGCCGTTAAATATGTGCATTAGTTACCACGCGGTGAAGGAAAATGCTTTGAACAAATGCATGGGAAGTATGCTCTTAACGTTATTCTGATTGGATGAGAGCAGAATGTTCCGGCGGGAATACGGTAATGGCGATTATTGCCGCGGCGCCGACCTATGTTGTCAGCTAAAGCCTATCGAGTAAGGGCTCTAAATAGAGCTACATACGGATCCAACGTGTACCAATGTGGAATCGTGCGACTGCCGAATATAGCAGTGCCCGATGGTCAATTTAGGTTTCATTAGACGGAGTAGAGCCAGTAGGACAATTAAAAAGAAAAGCTCCGCTTCGTGATAGCGTACGACGGTATATCCTTGGTGTACGTGTAAGACAGCACATAATTAACCTGCACAAAATCCTTTGTTGTGGGTTTAAAGGATTATACAGATTTATTCTGTAATGAGTCTTGACACTAGACTGACTTATGAATGTCTTACACCAAGGATATACCGACGACGCACGATGATGGTTCCTTGTTGGCAATAACGCATAGTCGGTGCGATCTAGTGTTATTGTTCGTGTAGAATAATAGCGCCTATCATTAAGTGTACCTTATCTTAGAGAAATATCCCCAGTAACCTTATCTTAGAGAAATATCCCCAGTGAAGAAACTCCAATGTAATCTACTACGTCTCATCACTTAATATACTTACAGTAGCGCAAGTACAATAAAGACTGAATGTCGATACAAATTTGACTTGAAGATGACCTAGTAGAGGCAATTGTGATTTACTGGGAATGAGGCAACTGGAGCCGAAAAGAATTGTCTAGTTTTGACAGCCAGTCAATTATTTCCCCCAATATTTTCAAAGATAATGTACACTTTAATGCAATCTACAGATAACCCGTTCTAAACCTTGTTTATAAGCGATTAATCCCACCCCACTTTATCGTTGAATTATTTTAAATCAAAATCATGACTATAGGCCCTACGTGTATTATATGCAGCTTGTAATAGGAATGTAACATTTTCAAATCGGAGGCTGGATTTCTTAGTAACCCGATGTGTTTTAGGTCCCATGCCATGTATGCATCACTTACACGTTAGATAAACATGTCCCATGACAATCCAATGACGCTCACTTCATTACGTCAAAGACTTGATGCATAAATGGGACCTAAAGTACAGAAATGTTCCTACGATTCTTATTAAATTTTCAATGGATGGTCGTAATTCATAATCGAATCAAGATCATCATCATGGTTTATCGATGACATTATGGCGCGTGAAGTACAATGAACAGCTACAATGAGCACTACCTTAACCTACAATACGTCAGATTACATCATTAGATGAACCAACTAAGGCATTTGTCTTCTGATATATGTTGTCAAAAGGTTCAAAAAGGCTTATTAGAAATAATTGAGATGAATATTTGGATACATAAATGTAAGGACTGCTTCAAGTGTTTTTCATAGTCAAATCGTCGAAAGAAACTTTTTATTTAGGTCAGAATAGGTATTGATTAGGGCAAAATGGGTTAATTAAATGAATATAGTGTACAAATTATCTGAGATGAATTATATTTAAATCATTTTTTCATAAATTGTGTTTTTTACTCAAACTTTTATATCGATCGATCAAAGTTTTACGTAAATAAGAATGTATGTATATTGCACTGAATGATTGAGCCTGTTATTGTTGATCTTGTTATGTTTGTCTCATTATCCATGATGTAATCGGGATCTATAAATCTTATAAGGTTTGATGGATTATATCCGTATCTGTGATGTACCATGTACGCACGGGCATAATTGTACACTGTGATACATGCGTTATTATATATAAAAACCTAAACACAACACCAAAAGTAAGTCCCCCCTAAACAATTCGTCATAACATCGTAAGATAAAACATTTTACCAATAAAACTTAGTTAGAAATAAATCCTATGACTGTTTCCTAAGTGGTGTTTGAAAATGAAAGATGTCCATGACTTCATGGCTGAATAAGCTCAAAAATAAGACAACAACTGCCCTTCTCAAAAGTCACAACTCACTATGCTAATATCTGAGCCAAGAATGGGATTTACATGGCTGAATGATCAAGAATTGATTACACATTACAGTAAATTTTGCTCAGCCACGGGTACTTTTCCATTAGTGAGAAGCAATTCATACACTTTTGTGATTTTTGAGAAGGGCAGTTTTTGTCTTCCATTTGAGCTCATTCAGCCATGAAGTAATGGAAATCTTTCATTTTCAACCATCACTTAGGGAAGGCGTCAAAACTCGACCGCCCGTTGACCGCCGGTTACGGGCGGTTCCGCCCGGTTCTTTCAGGTCAAAAGTTTTACTGGTATATGAATATTCGCGCATGCAACACTGAACAACCGCCGGTTGACTTAATGCTGTAACCGGACCAATTTACACTATCAATCTGTTACTTTGCGGTCATAATAGCTCTCTCTATAATCGTTCTATAAAAAAAAACATTCATAGACTTTCGGTATTGATTTTAAAAAGTTAATTGAGCTATAAACAGATTGAAAATCCAACCCCAGCGAAAATCAATAGCTGTATTGTACTGGTTGTCAACTGAGCCCATTACTTCAAGATTTTATTGCTCACGCGTGTGACGAGGCACTATCAACCGGTCGTGTTCACCAGAGTGTAACTATTTGACCTCATTATGTGTGTATATTATAACAGACGACACGTTTTGTGAGAACCGGGCGGAACCGGCCGTAACCGGCGGTTGCCTGGCGGTCGAGTTTTGACGTGATCCCTTAGGAAACAGTCATAGGATTATTTCTAACTAAGTTTTATTGGTAAAATGTTTTATCTTACGATGTTATGACGAATTGTTTAGGGGGGACTTACTTTTGGTGTTGTGTTTATAAGAAAAGAAATCAATCTGATACAAACCGGCTGCGTAAATAATGTTTTACAGGGCGTCGTTTATGACGTAACTTAATGCTAATTAATTGTGGTAGCTCAATCACTCACCGTTAGCTAGCGTAACGATGATTTGTAATGGTAATAGGGTAATGTATAAGCATGATATGGTTAGAGGGGATATAGGGCAAATTATTTCCCCGAGGTAATCACTACAGACCTATCATCCCGAACCCAAAGGGTGAGTGGTGATAGGCGCTTAGCCAATGCCGTGGGAAACAAGGGTATCCTATTTCCCCGATGTAAGCCATGTAGTATTTGTTTAAATACACCTCACTGTGACTCTGGGAATGAGGTTGTAGGGAAATATGGCGCACTATTTCCCTTGGAACATAGGACCTTGGTTGGAATTAGCCAATGAAATGGAAAGATTAATTCACAAATATTTATGAGGAGTAATAGTTGAATTTACTGAAGAATCAATATCAAACGGTTTTCTAACTATTGGTATTTTAACAAATTAACTTTAAGCATACTGTTGCATTACCTGAAATCGTTTGTCTGAAACAACATGGATGCAAGGGACAACTTAACGTTTATTTAAATCATTATTTGTGACGCGATCAGGCGGAATGAGTCGTATGAATATTGATTTTGAGTTACAAGTAAAAAGAAGTGACAAATTCTTATGTTATACTCTGTTTTCTCAATTTTCTCAATAATTATTGGTAAACTGTTTGTTACTTAAAAAACCTAGAAATTCGAATTTAGTGGGTTTGGATCATACTGTAGCATTTTTCACCTGCTTTTAAATGGTGGACAAATATCAAAATTCAAAACTGCCGACATGCGACTCATTTCACTTGATCACGTCTCGATTTGTTACATTGCAGTTCTGTTCTTCAGTTATCTGATTGAAAACTTTGTTCTTTACCAGAATATGATTTAAACCGATTGAACCACAAGTTTTCTAAATGATTTTATGAAGACATTGCCATTGTATTCGTCCCTCGCACAACGACGTACAGAAATGTTTATTACTGCATGTGTTAAATTTACCTATCTACATACGATTAACATACATTTACATAATTTGACTAGTTTGTATATTCGCTATTTTGTATTTATGTGGTATAAGTCAAACACGCTTGTGATAAGCTCGTATCATGACTAAATGTATTATGGGGAGATAATGATTAAAGATATTGAGAGACGAACTAAACATGAAGTGTATGTCTCCATAGCGGAATAATCGACCCAATTACAATTAAAAACATTGCAAAATATTAGACGTTGTTTTCAAAGAATGTTTGTACTGTTTGATATTATTAGTGAGTGTCATTCAAAATCAGTCGTTAACAATCAGAGATGTTGATAATCAGTTCAACTAGTAGTAAATGTTATCTCCGTAATTAAGGAAATAGGGTAATCGGTATCAAATTTTATTTTTGTATCCAAACAACAAATGAAGTAAGATGTCCTTGTTTCTGATGTATGTAACTGTTTATCGGGAGCATTTATAATTCTAAATATGACTTACCGTTGCGTTGCCAAATATTTCCTGGTTTTTAATTTCCTATTCTGTATAATTCAAAATTGTGTTAAAGTGTAAGACATAAATTATGATTATATCAATATAGCATTTGCCTTGGGAATGACTCGGCAGAAGATAATCCACGATAATAATAGTATACACATTGAATGCCAGAGAGTGTGATAGTACAAACTATATCACGAGATCTAATTTGGATTTTTCCATTGCACGAGGCGAAGCCGAGTATAATGGAATAATCCAAATTGGACAGAGTGATATACTTTTACTATTGCACAAACAAAAGGCATTCAATATTTGTTTTATATGATATCACATGATTCTTTTCCAGCCATAATGATAGTAAAAACTATCACATGGTTGAAATCAAGCCAATCATGATATAATTCTGATTATTAGTTTTTCAATGACAATAAATCATTGAGGTTAAAATAGCTTTGTCAGTCTAAATGTTTCAAAGTCATCCCCAATTACCGATGCATCCGACAAAATGTATACAATTTTATCTGTACCATTAAATATATTCAAAGATTCCGATACAGGGTCAGTGTCCCACTAAAATTATATCACGTTTGTTTGCATAGCTCCACACAGGAGTTTTTAGAAATTGAAACACTTATGAAAAGGAGAAACGCCTGGCTACCCACAGTATCATGTATCATGTTAATTGTCAAAAACAGTCACATTTCCACAAAATGATGTTTTCCGAAAAGTGGCACTTTTCGACTCTATAAGTTACCCAACTGACTCAAGTGTTGCTGTTTTGTTGTTGTTGTAATTAATTTCATGCATGATAAGATCATTAATTATTTTCCATTTCAAATAAATAGCACCTAAACAAAGACTTTCTTTTTAATTGAAAATAAAGACACCAAAAACGAATCACCAAAAAAGCACTAGAAATAGTTTTGTAACCTACTTGTATAGAATTTTTTTATGAAACATCCTTTTGAGGAAGTGGGACTGTTTTGAGGAAAAAGTAAACATGATATTGCGAAGGGTAAATTTAGCCTATCGTTTTTCCTTTTCGTAAGTGTTTCAATTTCTCAAAACGTCTAATTGGGTGTGGAGTTATGGAAGCACTGCGGAACAAGTACGTATGATGCGTACGTATAAGTGACTTGTACGTAAGACTTATACGATAGTCACCAAAGTAATGTGTGTGCTGAATTTGAATAGCCTATCTACCAATTAGAACAAAGATGTAAAAAAAAAATTAATTACAATTTAGCAGCTATTATTGACTTCGTTGTAGAGCTGTATATTGCCTATCTAAACTCCTCACAAAAAGTATCGAGACTCTTACACATGATCCAATAATTAATGGCCCGAAAGGGTATGGATTAATCGAAGCAAATAGCCCAGTGCATAATACTGTTCTGCGTATTTTCTATTTTGACACCTCGATTGTTGAGATCCGATGTTGCGGAGCGGAGTTATTGTCATTTCAATGGACGTAGGTGCAGTTTCAAATGTGACAATCGTCCCTATAGACAATGATAGAAGCAGGTTTGCAACTGTTTTGAATAATCAGGTTTATGATTTACACACAGAGTACTGATGATAAGATAAAGTCATGGCAAAGTTGAAGTTGAATGAAAACAATAAACCTGTGTTGTGAAAGGAACACATTATCTTCATTTTCTGAGTGTATGTTGCATTTTTGTACACGTGTGTAAAGCATAAACCTGATCGTTCAAAACAATAAATGCAAACCTGCATCTGGTGTCTATAGGGATGATTGTCACTTTTGAAACTGGACCTACGACCATTGAAATGACGATAACTCCGCTCCGCAACATCGTATCATATTTAAGTGTCTCGATACTTTTTGTGAGGAGTTTATTTTCATATCTTAAAAGTTGAACAATAATTTAGCAGTATCGTAATCCATGGTCAGATTCCCCATCATCTTTTTGGCAAAAAAAACCATATAGAGACCAACTAGCCAAATAGAACGTCACATAAAAATCCTTTTGTATATGACAAACGACACATTCAGATAAGTCACTTAATACCAATGCTTGTATGAAGGACTAATTTAGCATATAACCTTTCAAGGTCATATTCTGTTAGTCAACAAAGTATAATGTATTATATTGTAATAGGTTCAAATTCTTCTTCTTTTTTTCGTTGTTCATCTTATACAAATCATTTATACAAAAATATGTACATTATTTCTAACCACAGGCTGTTAGGAAGAACCGCAAAACTAGTACGTATGGTGCGTACGTATAAGTGACTTGTACGTAAGACTTATACGATAGTCACCAAAGTAATAGTTTGCATCACAAACCGTACAATGCAAATATGTCTATATTACTATGAACATATTTGAATTAGTTTGGTTCAATTTCCGTCGTTGCTTGTACGTATGGTAAGGCAAAATATTTACATTCTTGACTATCGTTAAAGTCTTACGTACATATCACTTATTATACGTATGAGCCTTACGTACTAGTTTCACAGTTAGGCCTTAGGGTGACCGCGATCTTTCCACAAAGAGAGAGATACTAATTTAGCAGCTATTATTGACTTTATTGTAGAGCTGTATATTGCCTATCTATTTTCATATCTTAAAGGTTGAACAATAATTTAGCAGTATCGTCAACCATGGTCAGATTCCCCATCCTCTCTTTGGCAAAAAAAACATAGTGGCCAACTAGCTAAATAGAACGTCACATAACAATCCTTTTGTATATGACATATGACAAACGACACATTCAGATAAGTCACTTAATACCAATGCTTGTATGAAGGACTAATTGAGCATATAACCTTTCAAGAACATATTATGTTAGTCAACAAAGTATAATGTATTATATTGTAATAGGTTCAAATTAATTCTTTTTTTCCGTTGTTCATCTTATACAAATAATTTTAAATAATTTTATCTGTCTGCTGTACATAATGGAGAAAGGCAAAATATGTACAATATTTCTAACCACATGCTGTTAGGAACCATTGCAAAACTAGTACGTATGGTGCGTATGTATAAGTGACTTGTACGTAAGACTTATACGATAGTCGCCAAAGTAATAGTTTGCATCACAAACCGTACAATGCAATGTCTATATTACTATGAACATATTTGAATTAGTTTGGTTCAATTTCCGTCGTTGCTTGTACGTATGGTAAGGCAAAATATTTACTTTCTTGACTATCGTTAAAGTCTTACGTACATATCACTTATTATACGTATGAGCCTTACGTACTAGTTTCACAGTTAGGCCTTAGGGTGACCGCGATCTTTCCACAAAGAGAGAGATGCTAATTTAGCAGCTATTATTGACTTTATTGTAGAGCTGTATATTGCCTATCTATTTTCATATCTTAAAAGTTGAACAATAATTTAGCAGTATCGTCAACCATGGTCAGATTCCCCATCCTCTCTTTGGCAAAAAAAACATAGTGGCCAACTAGCTAAATAGAACGTCACATAACAATCCTTTTGTATATGACATATGGCCGTGTGTTTTGAACTCGCCACCCTTCCCGTTGCATGTCCAGATTTTTACATTTTACACCATCTGAGATTCGAATTAGCATATCGCAATAACTACTTGTTCTACCCCATAAAAAGTATATATTTTCTGAACGGTAATCTTTCAAGAAATCTAAATATACGATTGGAATGTGCATAGGACCTAATGGTAACAATTAAGAATGTTCAAAGAATATCGATTTTATTCATATTTTGATTAAAGCTCAATATTTTTTTATTCCTATCCCAATCATCATTTTACTGTGCATATTAAGTTCCTCATGCAATTTACCCATCAGAACATAATGGTTATGAAGGGTAACTTGTTGAAATATACTATATCGGGAGGTAAATTAGCGCAAACGTTTACATTTCATATTTATAAGAGTGTTCACGTATATTTTTTTTGCTGTTCACCCTATCCTGATTTAAGCGGGATTTTTGAATTCCCCAACTTGAGAGCTTTCCAAAAATGTATAATTTTGCTATCATCGGTTAAATAATTCTGTTGTTATAGTCATGTATGTAAAACCGATGAATTAGAGCAATTTCACTGTGTAGTGAATAGGGAAAAAGCCAAGGACCATGCAATCGATTCTTGATTACAATTGTTACGTAATAGTTGACACGTTTATTGAAACAGAAACTTATAGAATACAAAACAATCTATAAAATGAGAGCAAAATCATGTTTGTACCATACAGAGATGTGGAGTTATTGCAATTTGAACGTAGAATTGGGAACATTTTCTATATTCCCCATAGAGATTGTACACAACGCCACCGCCACCGCCGCCACCCCTGACTTTAGAAATATAATCAATCATATCTCAGCCAAACAGTTATAGAAATACCTGATTTATTTACATAGTGTAGCTAGATAAATAAGCTTTCAAATGATACCTAAACCATAGCTCTACCACATTTAGTTGTTGAGTTAATAGAGAGAGATGGATGATTCGTCACCAAAAATGCAACGCCGCCACCCTTTTTGGGTGGTCAGTTCAAAACACATGGCCATATGACAAACGACACATTCAGATAAGTCACTTAATACAAATGCTTGTATGAAGGACTATTGAGCATATAACCTTTCAAGATCATATTCTGTTAGTCAACAAAGTATAATGTATTATATTGTAATAGGTTCAAATTAATTCTTCTTTTTTTTCCGTTGTTCATCTTATACAAATAATTTTAGATAATTTTATTTGTCTGCTGTACATAATGGAGAAAGGCAAAATATGTACATTATTTCTAACCACAGGCTGTTAGGAACCACTGCAAAACTAGTACGTATGGTGCGTATGTATAAGTGACTTGTACGTAAGACTTATACGATAGTCACCAATGTGATACTTTGCATCACAAACCGTACAATGCAAATATGTCTTTATTACTATGAACATATTTGAATTTGTTTGGTTCAATTTCCGTCGTTGCTTGTACGTATGATAATGCAAAATATTTACTTTCTCGACTATCGTTAAAGTCTTACGTACATATCACTTATTATACGTATGAGCCTTACGTACTATTTTCACAGTGAGGCCTTAGGGTGACCGCGATCTTTCTACAAAGAGAGATAACATAGAGTTATATATAATACATAACATAGGTCAGAGTATATAATGTACGCAGAGCTCCACAGTAGAAGTGACTTGAAGCGCTGAGCATAGTGCACAAAGCTCTAACTCTTTGCGCTCGGAAACATGCGTAGTAGCTCCGCCACAACAAAATGACGCAGCCTGATTGGAAAACGGTGGTCAACGTTTGCGCTCAGCGTTGGAGCTTTGTGGAGTCTACTGAGCCTTTTACTCTAAACTTTTAATTTTACGATGCTGCCGAAGTAATATTGCTCATCACCCAGCGCACTAATAATCGTGAAAACTATTGAGGATGGATTTTGGAGGACATGGCAAAATATGTCTTAGTCTCATTTTAACTTTCATGGGTATTTTTTCAATGGGTGATGCACAATGTTAATCTTGTTTTATTGTATCAGGAAAGCGTTAGTCTCTTTTACTGTGGAGTTCACATAATAAATTCCGTAGTTCTGCATAACAAAACTCTCAAATTAGTAGTTCGTAATCAGTGTGAAAGGGACTTCATGTTCTTAGAACAAACAAAGAATCAAGTTGACAACCTACCACACATTCCATCACTTTCCTATGTAAAATGAAAATCTCTTCAGGATGCGATCGGTAACCCATGTGTTGATATTCATTATCACACCAAAGCTCAGACCTGGAAAGAAAAATGCCTCTTCCAAATCTGTTCACCTTGAATCACAGGAGACAATAGCGTTGAAATATTCTGTACCAACTGGATTCAATAATGATGAGACAATGCAAGCACTTCCATCTCCTCAAATACTTACTATATAAGGTCGCCTCTCACGGACACCCTCCACTGGTACCCCCTGCCCACCCCACCACACTCCCACACATAACGCAACAGAACTTCGCTAAGAATCACATTACCAAACACTTTGGCGATGACCTACTTGTTCCAAAGCTTCATCATTATATTGTATACTCTGATCTTCATGATCTAGCAACCTATGTTTATAGTCATCTTCTGTATATATTGCTATATTTTATATAACGTAAATTAAGTTCATGTTAAGTTCTAGCAGATCTAAAAACAAATGTATCAATTCATGTTTCTTAACTATTAAATTTACGCAGCTATTAAGGCTTGTGAACAGAAAAGTTATTGAAATATTGTCTCTGTCGCTTTCAAAGCATTTTCTCTCTAAGTCGTCCATCGACGAGTAGACACATTTTGATGTATTAATACTGTACTTAATTTAATATTCTGATGGTGTTTTGTAAAGCCTTAGCCATGCAACGTACAGAAATGTACTTCTTGCCAAAATGTCCGTAGCCTTGTAAGAACATTTTAAATGTCTTCTTCAAATCTTAACATTCTGTCGTCATTATCAAGTCTTATAATATGCTTTATGTTGTGCATTAATCATAATAGAGTTGATTGCTAGTTTACGATTCTGTATCTCTTGTATCTGTTAACAGATATTTTCTGATTAAACTGCTAGATTACTTTTGGAAACGGTGAATAAAATACAAACTATGGAACTTATATGTTTGTCTTGTGTAGATATTGTTTAATTGTACTATCCAATACAATGTCAGATACCGTACAATTTGATATAGATAACGAACATTGGCCGCAGTGAATGCCATAAAATATCGACCACACAAGTGTCGGGTGTTCAAGTCTGTCTGTATATTGGTAGCTAGAGCACGCAGACAATGCCATTCACGTGATGCATATTATAATATACCGGTATCAACATTTACAATGCACCATGACCTTTGACACCGTTTGACTTCCGGTGTAGTATAACGATCTTTGTAAATTGGTACCTTGTATTTATTAACACTTTCCACGCGGCTATTGGTTTTACCATGGCAGGTAATAGAGGAGGAGCTGAATCGCAGATTAGCCCTATTTCTAATCCTATTCCCTTCTTTCATGATCAATTATCACCCTATTGTATATCGTAAGAATAATCCTCCTTGAATCGGCCTTTCAAGACATGTGTATAGCCGCGATCAACCTCCACACTTGAGTGGTTTTGACGTCCCGTGTACGTATCACACTAAAAGTGTTTCTAGATTTTATTTGTAAACTTTTATCACGCATGCGTACGAGGGGCCTAACATCTATTTTCTTAATCAAGACAATGGATGTTTGGTCCCTCGTAAGCATGCGTGATAATATTTTACCCCGAAAGAGATCTCAGGGAAACGAACATTTCAGCAAAACGTCTACCGAAATCGGCGGTATATTCGGAAAGTTACGAATATTGAATACGTCATTCTGTTTAGGGAAATTCGGTTCCTAAACTGTGAATTCTTAAGAAATGAGTCCGACAATTTGGTCATTTTCATGCATTTCCTGCAATTTCCTGTAATTCAGACATAGTTCAAAATAAACTTATTCGTGTATCGTACCAATTTATGAGGATATGATCGTGACCGCCGTTGTAATGTAATATTGAATCAAATATTGCTACATTTCTGATGCATACAGCAGAATCGAGGCAGACTACTGAACTTTGTTCACAAAACTATAAGAAGCTAAAAATCCCATTGTATCCATGCGAGTTAAAATCACCTAAAAAACCCCGCGTCAATTCAAAGAATAAACTGAATGGATTGTAATGCCGACCGAAGCACGTGGAAGGCCTCTATAGACATGATAAACAAGTGGCATCAAAACCGCTCGAGCTTGGAGGTCGATCGCGGCTAAACAATAGTCTTCAAAGGCCACTTCAAGGAGGGTTATTCTTACGACGTAAACAAGTGAATTACGATAAGCCTAGCAATGAATAGGCGGCTACAAACATATCTCGTTTGAGTATAGTGTCGCGATTAGCCTCCTCCTCTATTACCTGCCATGGTTTTACCAAATACAAAACAGATTTTAAAAAACCTTTCCCAACTTTCAAGGTTTATCTCAAGGATTACTGAACCATTACTATACATGTGTACTTATTTTAATGCATTTCTCATTGCGATTCCAAATATGGTAATTACATTTAATAGTTTTACATTTTTGGAAGATTTTGTGAACTTTTGGAATGACATCTGCAGACGACTGCCGTGTAGAAAGTGTTAAGGTGTTGGTAAAAGCACGGCGTCTTTAGAAGACTTCCTTTGAAAATGTGAATCCATATTCCTGACACTTTGTTTTCAATAAAGAAGCCAGTTTGTTAGGGCCGCAGAAGAACACTTTCACTTGACCTATCTTTTCATTCTTGATTTGCGAAAATACCTAGAAAGAAATAAAAAACCGAATGGATAATTAACCTTGGATTGTGGGAAGCAAGTATTTGAAATAATGTTAAGATCATTTAAATGACCATGATTATCCAACATTGCATTGCACTTTTATTTAAATTTTATTATCAAAATGATAAAAAGCCTGGAAAAGTCCCTGCAAATCTGTGTCTCAGAAGAAACCTGAAAAATGCTATGCGAAATGTGATTTTTTTTTTTAGTAAAAGAAATGCTATGCGAAATGCGGTATGTTCCCCCTTTTTACATGAGATCATGGCAGGCTGTGAAATGTATATTTTAACATTAACCATAGTAGAAAGAAAACAAATCACATTTTGTTGAACTGTATTTAACTTCTGTATGTGGCAATTCTACACTTGTAAGCAAGAAAATGAAGCTGATATGGTACTTCACACTGTGATACTAACATTTCTAGAAGCATCATTTTCAAAAGTTCAAGGAAAAAATGCTAATTTTAAAAGCTACGCGCGCGGTGTTCTGAAACAATTTCTTTTTTTGCCTAACAGAACGTTGGTGTAAGTACATATTGGTCACAGGTTTGTATTACCACCGGAACAAGAACATAGGCTTGGAGGCAACGTCGTTTGTTGTGTCCACCAATCTCAAAAGTATACGAGTCTGGATGGTTTGACACATTGGATACACAACTAAAAGAAAGGATTCGTGTATGAGAATTACTACCTTAACATTTGATTTTTGCCCAATAAACATTGATAAATTAGTTTACCTGGTCCCACTTTGGCCTGCCAACCTTTGTCCGAGTTCTTAGTCCTGTAATGACATCCTTTGATTTCCCTTTGCACATTTGATCCAACGCAGTCTGCAGTGCGATATCCTGCAATGCGGATTCACCGGGGTCAGAGGTCACGTAAGGATGAATCGTCACCAAATCTTTGTAGTGATTGTCGTCCCCGATCTCTGCTTCCAGCTCGCTTAGAAGACTCACAAACCATTCGAAGTTTCGCTGTTCTCTATTTATCCAGATGAGGTCTACCTTTTATTCGAAGATATGGTTTTATGTTAGAAGAATCTCAAACAGCGAGGGTCATACTTAGTAGATTTATTAACGATAGATCGCTTATCAAACACTCTTGTTTCCTCTATACTACAGGTACAATACTTCTCTATTTTAAAATAAATCAAGATAATTAATAGTTTTGTAAACAATGATATTATCTTAAATTTATTTCTTCACTTAATTCGATTATTGTATGCGGACATTTGACATTGCAGGTTAGCACTGGACTCGTTCTTCCCTATAATAGCTCGAAACTTTGATTCGCTGAATCTTTAGATCGGAGAACCTACCCAAGTTAATAGACGTTGCCTCGTTTGCTCACTCGGGCACGAGGGCTCGATTTTAGAGCTAATTACAAGCACTAACCTTTTTCAATTTCAGTACTGTCTTCAGAGTCTCATCAACAGGCCACGAACATTTACATTGTGGACACGTAGTCTTGCACCGTCGATACCGGTGTATGATACTCTGTATAACCGACGCAAACGGGGTGATGCCGATGCCGGTAGCAATCAGGATGGCGTGATCAGTCTCAAAGACTCCACGGGTGGAGGTGCCGTATGGCCCAGAAATGTAAACCTGGAAAAGGGAAGGTCACAAGACAATTTCTGTTATCTACAAATCCGGTTTCTGAATTATTTAAAACAAAACAGAGACTAGATTCAGGTTATGATTTTTCATATCCCTTATCTTATCCCTATTTTAGTCGTCGAGGAGGGGCAATCTCACTTCTGGATAAGTTGCTGTTTGGTTAGAAAGCGAGTATAATTATAAACTCGCTACTGATATTGAGCTTTAATAGAGAATTCAAGGAGCTATTATCATAACTTACCCGTAAACTTTCCGGATCTTCTGTCACTTTGGAAATAACCCTTACTTCGTTATCTCTGACTTGAAAGCTGGTTTGCGTCGCTGACATCTGCGCCAAAGTCCTACGGCCACCATTTACACTACTTGCCAACTATTTATGATAAATGAGACACAAATATTCTATATAAAACATTGCAATAAGTAGAATAGCCCTAAAAATAGTTCAGTTGCCTATCTTTCCTATATCTCGTTAGGGAGCACGTCAAAACTCGACCGCGCGGCAACCGGCGGTTCCGCCCGGTTGGACCGCATATCATTGTTTAGAACAATAGAAACCGGCTCCAACCTCACGGAACTGCACGGAACCGGCGGTTGCCGGGCGGTCGAGTTTTGATGCGCTCCCTTATATATGTTCATGGACAGCGGTTGTGTTCATAATAACACCAAATTTGTAGCAATCATTGGTTTCATTGCTCAGCCATGTGCTTTTGGAAGATCTCAATCTGAATGTGCAAAGATCACCAATATTTTGTACTCAAAAGTCAATATATTAGAGCATGTAAGTTGACAGAGTTGCGCTCTTGAGCGCAAGTATTAAAGGATAGTTTTTCCAACGGGAAAAAAGGCTACCGCTAAAATAATGGCAGGTTATCTATATAGGACACTATGTCAAGGAAATACCATCTTAAACTTGAAGCTCTTATCTGCGAATACTTTTCTTTTAGCTGCTGCATCGGATCTTTTTCCAAGCAGAGGTCTTCCAGTTTTCTGCTCAGCATCACTTTCATCTGCCGACTCGATTGCTGGTCTACCTTCCTCTATGATTATTGTTGATAACCTTGCTGGGACCGCACATCTATCGATTGCTATCTCCTCCGATGACTCTTTTATATCATGTGAGGACTCTTCACTTGAATTCTTGATCTTATCGCCGATGTGGTCAAAACGAAGCATATTTGCCCCGTTCCATCTACCCGTATCTGGCGGGGGCAATGGACGTGTCTGTTCCACGTCTTCCTTGAGACTATATTCTTGGGTTGGTTTGCTTGGATTGTTGGCGAAGAAGTCGTACAGTTGTTTGGTCCAGTCACCAAGGCAGCGAACGTGGCAAGAAATATCTATATAAAGAAATACAAATATGTAGGAATTCACTTACAGATACATCGGAATACGGAATAAACATTTTCAATATGTAGTAGTTTCATCAGGAAAAGCACTGTTTCATTGTTGATTGCAAAAAGCATATTGTTCACGAGTTTACGAGTTATATAATGCTCTTTAGATCTTATCCAGAAAAATGAAACGTATGTTATTAGGAGGAACTACAAGATCACTGCACTGCATGTACTGGGCTATAAAGTAGCATTTATTCTTACTCCAGACTCTTTTGATGTTGACATACTCGTTATCGTCATACAAATAGGCTACTTAATGATAACATGGTATTATAGGTCACAAGGGATCTTTTCGAATTTCATGTGAGTATTTGTATGATGGTTGATTAACACTTTCCACGCTGCAGACGACATTCAAGAATTTTACAAAAATGTTTCAAAAGTGTCAATATTATTGAATTTCATTCCCATATTTAGAATCACCATGCCTTGTACTGGTTCAGTAATTATTGAGATAGACTTTGAAAGTTGGGAACAGTTTCTGAAAAATCTGTTTCGAATATGGTAAAACTAATAGCCGCGTGGAAAGTGTTAAATATATCCCTTTTGATACATTCTTCATACATGAGACGTTAATCTGGATCCGAGCGTATTCATTTCTCAGTTCTGCTTTATTGAATCTGAAAACTTTTCTATACGAACAAATGGTTAGGAACTTATTTACCCACACACCACACATATTTCCACAAACACAAAAGTGCTACCTAATTAAAAATATCTCATTTGCAAAATGTATTTTCATCGTTAGGCAAAAGGTCGGCGTTATCGATGTTTTCATATATACCTTCTTCCTCCGGTGAGCTGGATACCGTAAAGGGATGCCATTCATACTTCGATATGGCCGGCATCTGAACAAAGATATAATCGCCTGGTTGGAACTTGAATCGTCGGGGTCTCGTCATCACAATGTGTACAACCTAACAGAATACGATATTCAAATCATAGAGTCATTTCAAGAGCTTTGGTAAGTGTATTGCCTAGAAACGTATGATCAAAAATTTGCAATATTCTCAGCTGGACAAGAGTAAAAATGTCATGATCACATCTAAAATGTAATTGATAGTTTCAATAGACCACTAAACCGAGCAACGTTTTGTACGTGTAAGGTATGGATTGTAGGGTTTTCTCCAGTTAGGTTTCAGTCCAAAACGGTTACATTACTTATGAAAACGTGAACAGAAAGCAACTTCTCACACAGGTTTAATAAGTGACAAAGTTCTGTGTCAGATAGATGGCATGACGTTGAAAACTGGTTGAGATTCAATGCCATTTATCAGGCACTCTATTTGAAATTCGCCCTGTGCTGTACGCGACATACAAGTGTTGAATAATCACGGTAGTTGTGATTTTGAGAACCCGCGGCCTATGGCAGGGAAATTACGGTAGAAATGAGATGAAACTGTAGATCTGTTTTAATTCCTTTCCGAACTCTTAGCAATGTGTAGGTAATGTGTACCCGCGTCATAAGTTACCTGATTGTAGTTCTTGCCGACGACAATCAGACTTTCTCTTTAATTTAGAAGCCCGTGGCCGAAGCATAATCATAAGTAATCAGGAAAGGTACTTATTACCCCCAAACGTTTACAGTTGGAATATAATCCTGATTTTAGGACTAATATCTATTATCACAGTGCGAAAAGAGATCTTTTCAGTCCATTTTGTCGGTTTTGGGGTTACTTTGATGTACATGTTCTGTCAACACTGACAAACAAAAAAAATTCAAGTTAAATAAGAGCGATACACCAGCTGTCCAAATACGAGGGCTAATTTTTCGGAAATTCCAGGGTTACCCTATATACATTTTGTACTTCAAAGATCACAAATATCATGAACTTGAAGAAATATGTAACGTTGAAAAATCCAGTCGCTTTATAAGCGAGAAAATCGACGTTTTGTAACACCCCTTTAACAGGTAAAAGGATAGGGAACATATTTAGTGGCGTGGAATTTAATGGTTGGTTCATACTCCGGCGGACACCGGTGCGAGGTTGAAGCAATGTCAACTTTTATCCGCCGATGTCGACCGATGTACATAACGAGCAATTAGGATATATAATCTATTTTAAAGGAGGTACTTACCCCATTGGGTAGTAAATGGGTTTCCTTGATGTATGTATCTCCAAAATGAACAATCTTGCACAGTTTGCTGCTCCATATCTTCTCCACGATGAAGAGAACGCCGGGTACCACCATCCACCTCCAGAATACCGGACCATGTAATGCACATAACACGATAAAGGGGATCGCCAACATATGCACCCAGTTAAATATCTGCACAAGGAGAATGGACATTTCAAATTAAGTGCAAATCATTATGCCAAAAGTATCACAAAATCACAGAAGTGTAACCCGACTCAAACCCATTCTCGGGCAACTTTCGTTTGGTTGAATTAAAATTCCGATGTAATTTTAAAAAACACACCTTTGAATCGTTCCATGTTTCAGATCTAAAAAGTTCATAGATTAAATATTGGGTATATATTATGGGAAACTGTCAATTGACATGGTTACAAACCAGGAGTATTCCAATGCTTTGATTGGGTGATAAATACCGTTGACTAAACGATGACTAACACAAAAAGTGGCCTATTTTAATATTATATTTTTTCCTTAACGGTTTATCACTTAATTGTATTTCAAAATGTGTAAATAATGAATTATCTGATATGTCGTCTCACCTTGAAGTAGTTGCGTCTTACACATGACATTGACGCAGATATCATAAGAAGTAGAATAATTAAGAGAAGCCATCCCGTGAGATATGCTGAGCCATACAGGTAACCTACTTGAGAGTGACAGGTGAACATGTATTTCAGCATCTGCCCCACCGGTTCATCTCGGCATACTATCACTGCAAAGGTAATATACACAAATACAGGGAAAAGTGATGTCAAGTGTCCAAAAGTGGCAATGCCTTTTTATAGCTTGAGATCTTCGGTAAATTAATTCGCAGAATCAAATGTGTAGGATCATTTTGATACCAAATTTGTCTCATGAAAGTGCAGTTTCACAATTTGGAAAGCTTTCTTCTTTACTTTGGCAAAGTGTACGTTTAATACCAACATAATTCTACAAGTGCTTTCTATCAAAATGTTGTTTTAATGTTATAAACTTATTTTACCGTAGATATCAAGTTTAAAAAGGGAATCGAGACTTTTGGGACATAGGCCTACTACATGTACAGCATCTGACTCTGCAATTGGTCATCATGGTCATAGGAGCATATGGATCCTGTGTTTGTTACCTTTAATAATGAGCAGTGTTTTATTTGCTAAAGCTTAATAATATAGGGTCTTAAATTTAAAACCAGCACATGGCTAATACGTAATGAATAGAAACCAACGCCAATATTTCTATATCATTATAATCTCAATTCAGTTTTCCTTGGTGCTTGTAAGTATGGTGATCCAAAATATTACTTTGACGAATCTTATAAGGCTTACTTACCAGAAACTTATACGAATGAGACATACGTACTGATTTGGAACGTTGCCTAATGGACATAACTAATTTGTAAAACATAATAGCGAACGACCTAGGCGGAAGTAATTATACGGTCTTTTCAAGCTACAATTCAGGAAAATTGGTGTTGGAACACAGAGTTTATTTCTCCGCTAATATCCCACGTTTAGGGACCATTTTCAAGCGCTGATTTTGCAACAAACTTGTATGGAGATCTTGAGCTATCTACTAACTCATATCCCTCCCCAACCCCACCAATCAATGTTGAGGGTCTTATAACGACCGTGGAGATGAAACGGTTTCGAACAATATTGAATGGGGGACTGGGGGATGATTTCAATGAAGTCATCAAAGTGTTCCAACAGTAATTTCCGGAATTGTAGATCCCATAATGAGTTCGAATAAATACAATTACCATATACTTACAAACATTAGCTATGTGACACAAGGTATGAATTAGTCCATAGAACCCAATCATTATTCCCACCAAACGATGAAACAACACGTGCTGATTCAGCGGAAGAATCCTAGCAAGTCGTGTGGTTCGGAGGTAGGTGAGCAGGTTACGCAGAACTAGAATCAGTACCAACGCGCAGTTGAAATTCAGAACAGATCCACAACCGCGAGCTATAATTAGAAATCAAAATTGTTGGATGATTCATCATTGCTTTGTTCAGTTAAACTGACTAAATCGCTGTGTCGACTGCTAACATTGCATTCTTTCGTTCATTGTATCGTTTTTAAAAAAACCCGTAATGTACATGTATACCATGGTTACTTTTTAGCGAGCAATGTCATGGAAAATAGTATTCAGGGTTCCTAGACTTGGTTACTCAATTACCAATCTGCATCTGTAATTCATTCGCACTGTTTCATTTGAAATTTCAAATAACCACCATGGACGTGCCAAAATAATAATGCCTACTGGTGTCTCGAGACTGGATGTCAGTGAGTCCTTCCTTGCGGCAAACCACAGGCTAGAGTAAATTTTGTGCCACCAAAAAAAGATTTGTTAAAACATAGTCTTACAAATGGCGTTTCTTGACAGATTTAAAAATGTATAGAAAGTGGCCACTACACTGTTGCCAGCTTGGCTTTTTGACCCTTTTGGGTCGTTGTCGAGTTCCTTCTGGACGATCATTTTATACATACATTAAGTGCTCAACAAAAGATAGTCGTACACTTTGTTTAGGTCATTTAAAGTAACTTTCAATTATTTTGTTACCAAACAGGCTAGATAGACATTTGGATGAATCTTTTCGGCACATTTTGATACCAAACATAACACCTAACAACAAAGATAAACCTTGATTAGCACCATTTATAGAAAATTAGTCACATTTCAAAAGTCACATTTTCAATACACTACTCGGAAGAAAACACCAATTGTTAACATGCACATAAGCCGTATCAGCCCCGGGTTGATCGCTGCGCATTTCACCTCAATGCGCGGGCTAAATCAAATTCAAAGTGTCATGCATGGGTGAGGGATATGAATGTAAAGGGATTTTTATGGAAAAGAGAAACGGCTGCACTGTGTGATCGATTGCCCGCCGGTCAATCCTGGTTATAACAGTGTCACACACGGGTGAACCTCAAACACACCCATTTTCCTCCCGCGTAGTGTATTGGAACTGTGACTTTTGAAAAGTGACTAATTTTCTTTAAATGGCGCTAATCATGTTTGTCTTTGTTGCTAGGTGTTGTTTGGTACCAAAATGTGCCTGTTAATAGCCTGTTTGGTAAAAACATAATCGAAAGTTACTTTAAATGACCTAAACAAAGTGTACGACTTTCTTTTGTTGAGCACTTTACATAAAATCTCCGAGTGTATTCTGTTGATCAACGTGTGACCTAAGCGAGGCAATGCAACCACTCAGTGGTTTATTGACCTCCCACTTCTTTGGTATTACAATTAATTAATTTGATGCGACAGTGCACAGTTGGTCGGCATACTTTTATATTGTAATGATACAATGCGATATAATAAACCTAACTGGCCATATCTTATTCTAAACTTGCAGCTCTTATCAAGAAACTAAAACATACGGTAAGTGGGCAGATTTCCTCTTCACAATTTGACACCTAATTCATAAAAAATGAAAGGATAATTTTAAATTTATGATCCTTTATTTAACAAGACATAAAGAAATACATTAATGCATGCACTGTGCGCTATTGTACGCAGCCAGGCATGCAAGGTTTAATGGTTCATTGGGAATGGACACACATACATGTATGTCACCGTGCACAACTACATGACTGATTTGCACGCTGGAGCTCAATATGAAGCAAAGCTGGAGGCAATTGATTTGGTAAAGGAAATTAAATCACACCTTATTTTACAAACGCACTCAATTGCCAATGAAATCCCATAGAAAATTTGATTTGGTGAAAGAAAATCACATGTTCCAATTCACATGCACACATTTGAGCACCAAAAACCATGACGTCATTACATGTTCAGAGATGGCACTCATTTGTGTCAAAGGTATGATGTTTCGTTCTATTACTCAATTTGCGCTCGATTATTATTTTTGTAACATATAATGCACAATGTTGTGCTTGCTGGACACCTTGTCAGAAGGTTTTCGGTCTTGGTGTACTATACTCTCCATGATAATGGCGTTTTATTTCTTCTTACCACTTACCGACCATAACGAACAAATTGCTATCACGATAGCAGTAAGATCCATACGAAACCATTGTGATGTTAATGGAAACATAGAGTAGAAAAAACAGGACCTTGCGACGATTAAACCATAAGTAATCTCTTGTAAAGTAACGCATGGAGGGCTGGAAGAACTGTCGCTTCTGAGATGATGATGATGAATCTATTACAACGTGCTTTCCTCTTTGCGGTGACTCAGCTGACCTGTGCTCATAGAAGATTGGATGAATTAATGTAAATAAAAACTGGGGTGAGAGAAAATGGTGAACAAGTTAATTATTGAAATTCAAATAATAACGCTTAGGTCATGGAAAGACTGGACTGTATTTGCAAAAGTTGTGTCGTATCGTGTAGTGTGTTTTGTGTCGTATCGGGGGAGGGGGAGGGAGGAGGGTGGGGGTCGAGTTGCAGTTGCGTGTTTAGTGTTCTGTTTGGTCTTATTTTATTTATCTTTTTGTTGTTGAACATTTGAGAATTAGAATGAAATGTCTTGAATGCGCTGGAAATGTTGAACACAGTTTTTAGAAAAGCAACCCCCCTCCCCCCGTCGCCTTGTCAATGTGTCTTGAATATAAATAGTCAACATTGATCCTACGCGTCACCTGCGTAACAAGAATACTTTTAAGTAGTTGTTGCACGATGATTTTATATAAGACCTCTCAAAGTTATTTTTCAAATGTATTTGTAACTTCCAGTATCAACATGATCAACGAAAACAATTTCAAAACCAATTTTGTAATTCTGGAAGAAAATATACTAGTTTAGAAAAAAATGTTACATTAATAGCTTAGAAAAAATACCACAGACCCATTTGTGATCAAATAAAGTGACGAAAAACCCTGTTTTTTATGACGACCGACCGACCCATTTTATTTTTTATAAATTTGTGTACAAAAATTCTTGTACAAATTAATACCGACCCAAAAAGGTTTGGTTGGTTTTTCAAAAAAAACAACCGACAACATTATTACAGACTTTGCTTATTTCTTGTGTCACTTTGAAGGGGGAAAAGGCTGAAAAGTACTAGGATATCCAATACCCAATGGTGAAGCCTACCTTGTAAATATTTCCAGTAGCTTCGTGTGTTGTTCAAAAGCTTGCACCAATTCCGATATACTGATCACCGTATCTGATATGCCATTTGTGCAAATCTCAAAGAGTGCCTCGACGACGCTGTTGAGTTTCTCTGCTTCAACGGCTACGTCCAATGAGTTACTCCAACATTCCAGGGCAATACTGACCATGTCCATGTCAAGTAGACCGCTTCCTAGAGGTAGAGTTTAAGACATAATACTACAGCGATAAACATTATAAAAATGGAACATCCTAATTAGTAGGGTCATCTTGAGTGATCCCGTGTCCGTGAGAGCAAAGGTTCGTTGCTCAATGTTTTTTTAGCTGAATTGAATTGTTGACCCCTGTATGGCAACCATTTTAGATTTTGGGATACCACTGACCCCCTGTATGGTGGCCATCTTGGATTTTGGGATACCAACGCTAAATTTGTTGAATGACCTTCCTAGAACACAAATCCACTGAGAAACGAATCTTCGCTGTCAGGGTCACGGGATCACTCGAGACGACCCTACTACAATTACATACCGCATACCTTTAAAGGCACTTCATTTAGGTGCAATATTATTAATTTATTTGTCCATTTGTTTTCTGCTCGTATACAATTCTACCTCTAGAAACACATTCTTTTTAAACCACTTGGATTCCTTTATCCAACGAGGTTTTAATACTAGATTTAACGGTAGTTTAAAAGGAAGTTGCCACATCGTTCATTCCCACTTCGTCCTATAGCCAGTTCGTCCATTCCCATTTCGTCCATTCCCCCTTCAACTAAACTGGAAATAGAGTGTAGGACTTTGCAACCCGCTTTGCAATAAATCTAGCTACTGGACGAACTGGGTATGGACGACAGGGGAATGTGAACGAACGGACTATTGGACGAAGTGGGAATGGACGAACTGGCTATAGACCAGTTTACATGATGTCATGTGGCTTTTGTGACAGAAGCTATGTACCTTTGAAAGTTATTACAACTTCACTGATTTACTGATTTATTACTATTTACCTTCTACATCCAGAATCCGCACGATATACTGCAGTTGGTCTAGTGGGGATCGGGCATCAAACTCCCGCAGTCTGCTAAAAATCCCGTGTAGAGGCATTTCGCCTTTGCCTTCCGCATCAAACTGCGTGAAGAGTAGGTAAAGGAATGGCTGAAACAATGAATATATTAAACTAAATATAAATTAGTGTGCAAATTACTATTGTTTCTTATTATGGCAATTTTGTAGAATATTTTTTCCATGTATAAACGAATATTATTTTTTTCATTTTTATACGTCGGTTATATTTTATATTATCGATTTGTTGTAACATTGGCTTATTCATAGTCTTAGCTGATTTGAAGGATGGTAACAATATTTTTATTTTTTAAATAAAACCGAACTGAACTAATTATGATGTTTGAAATGCAAACTATTGGACAACCTAAAATGTGCAACAGACGAGTAACCCTGTATTGCACGTTAAAAGTCACCGTAACAGTTAGGGGATCATCCCGGGTCTGTATCTGTTCAAACATAGTACGTCCTAGGTCACAGGGCAATCGGGGTCTTTGGCACCCTGTTCGGTTGGCTTCCACATTGGAACGTTAACCAGTATTCCTACAAGACTAGTCCTTAGAGTACCCATATCTATGATATTGGTACTTGTTGATGCAAATCTGTAAAGTGGAACCAGAACCGTGCCCTAGAACCATGACTTCTAAAAGTGAGACTATCAATAAGTATCATGTGACTATAAATTAACATAAATAATTAATGTCTAAATTCGTTTTTATGGACATAACGGACAGGTTTAACTTAACATTTAGTGTTCACCTGGTTCTTGACCAATATGCATCTATTATTTGGATGAAATTCAATCCGGTAGCCTTACACAGAAATAACAAATTACTAAATTGACCATGTGTTGTTGTTTTGTTCAAGATGGCCGACAAAAGGAGATTTTGTGTTTTACCCCTGTTTTACTTGCTAGTCCCTATACAAAAATTCCAATGCGACACTTTTGCTAGCTCTTAATTTCATAGCAATGCCATGAATAAATAGTGAACATTCAAGGACAACTTTGAGTCTCCAAAAAGGTGAGTGGGACATAAAACGGAAGATTTTCAGGCGACTAAAATTTCGTCTAAAATGGTTCCCTTCAACATTATGCTTTCAGCCGATACCCAAATCATAGAGGCTATATCTTGCTAGACGTCCCGTACGGAATAAACCGTGTACTACGACAACACATTTTAATTGGTATGAGCATGCGCACATCAGTTACGGGACGTCTAGCAAGACATTGCCATCATAGATTTAGTATCTATCGAGACTACTACAAGACAAGATAAGACAAAAAGATCAGAGGGATAGATAGCTAAACAATACCATACCTTGTTTAACGGAAGAGCGAAAACAAACTCGTCCTGTGTGATGTTCCTGTTGTAAAGACCCAGACATGTTTGTACATCAGCAGTCCACGGCATTTTAATAGCAGATCCTGATCTAAAATGTTATCAGTGTTTCACGTTGATCAATGATTAACGGTTCACGCACGTTAGTTGATTTCAGTTTGGATTTACCGCTATCATACCGCTATATCGTCATTCGTTATCATCAATGACGTCTGTTCGATTTCAAAATAATTACTACGTTTCCTTACGATATGACTGATTTAATCCTTTGTGAGTAATTCAAAGCTTTTCATAATCCTTCACACGCGACGAATAACAGGTGGTTACTCTTTTAATAGATTTCACGCTATCAGTCTTCAATACATTTTCCACAATAAGGGAGACTGACAGCTTATTTCAAGCGTGATCCGATTGGCGTTGGTAAACAATTTTCGTACCTAGGGTACAGAGACTGTTGGAAATTGTTTCTGGAAAGAAAGAATTACTGATCCACAATGAAAAATTATATTTGTAGTTAGTTAAGTGCGACCTTATGAATTCTTTAATTAATAATATTTATTTATTAACAAATAGCAAAACAAATTGTAGCAATGACATAACTTATGGTTTTGGATATTCATTTATAGTTTTGTTAATACAGGCTGTCCCAAAATGATTAGTACCCATCGATGCCAAAAGTTCAATATTTTTTGTCATCATCAAAATCGATTGAATTAGGTCCGTTGTTTTAAATCATCTTTGTCATACTGTACTATTTCATTGGAATTTTAAATCATGAATATAGGATTTGTCAAACTCAAGATACACTCCATCAAACATGGTGATTTTACCTTTTTGAGAAAGTGCTAAAAATGTGTGTGCTATTACAGCTTGTTCGAAAGAAATTTGTGTATTCTCATCTTGTCTACTCAATATAATCTTGTGTGTCTTTCTGTTGTAACTGTTATTAGTTATGGGTGTTCAAATCATTAATAATTCTTCTCCTTAATTCAATTTAACGGGTAAAAGTAAGTTTGTCACACTTGAGTGACCCCATGCATTGTTTTATTTGACAAGTTTTTAGGGACTTCTAAATGAAATGGTATTTGGTGAATCACCAGTGGCTTAGATTTCATTTTCACATTGGAGAATGGATTTCGTTAGGTTAAACACTAAGGGACTATATCATTTTTACCAAGTTGGTAGGAAATTGCATCCCCAATATGAAAAAGAAGTCTAAGCCACTGCTAATTACCCATGACCACGTCTTTACCTGTTTAAATGTCCCTCAAGTTTAGCCTCTAAACCAGCTCATTATAGAAACAAAGCTTGGGGTCGCTCATGCGTGACAATCCATTTTCTCTCTTCAAATTGAATGAAAATGAAGAAGTATTAATGGTTTGAACTACAATATGATACAACAGCAGTTGTAATATAGAAAGGAACTAAAGATATTAGCAGACAAGAGATTAAGAGAATCTGTTAGTTTCTCTTTTAAACAAGTTGTTTAAAAACACTTTTTTTTTGCACTTTGCCAAAAAGGTGAAATCACCACGTCTTACACAATGGCGTGTAAACTTCATTAACATAAGTCCGATATTCATGATCTAAAATTCTAATAAAAGGGAACAGTATAGAAAACATGATAGAAAACAACGGATCTAATGTCATTGATTTTGATGATGAAAAAATGTATTGAACTTTGGGCATCGATGGGTACTAACATAACATAACATAACATAACATAACATAACATAAATGCATTTATATAGCGCCACTACATCAAGAACGCAGCACATGTGAAAAACAGAAAAAGCAAACAATGTAAAAAGTGAAAGCAGAAATACAAAAACCTGAAAACCAATGGCAGAATGACAAATTAAATTGGATATAATTGATTCTTCAAAACCTTCTTAAAAATACTTAGAGAGTCAGATTCCCTGATGGTGACATTGAGAGTATTCCAGAGGTGAGGTGCGGAAATGGAAAAAGTGCGACTAGAGGCAGACTGAAGCAGTTTGTTGGAGTTGGGCTCAAATAGACGAGTAATGTCAGATGCCGAGCGAAGACTTGCACGTCCATGTTGGTAGAGAGAGAGAGAGGCATGATGTTAAATAACTAGGTGCGGTGCCATTCAAACATTTGTACACAAACACAAGAATCATAAAAGTTATTCTCTCCCTAACTGGCAGCCAATGCAGCTCTTTAAGATAAGGCGTAGCATGATCTCTCTTTACGGCAAGGCAAATCAGTTTGGCGGCCCAGTTTTGAAATCTTTGCAATCTTTGGACATCGGTAGAATTGGATCTAAATAACAAAGAGTTCCCGTAGTCAAGTCTGGAAAGGATGAGGGCACGTACTATAAGATGACACGTGTCTTTATCAAGAAATCTCCTAATACGTGAGATATTGCGCATCTGGAAACTGAGACTTTTGCAAAGAGATGATATATGAGCAGTCATAGTCATGGAAGTATCAAACATGATGCCAAGATCATTTTGGGATAGCCTGTATGTGATCTTTTTTGAATAATTTAACCTGCGCCGGAACCTGCGCCCGCGGATACAACCTGTACATTGTAATGAATGGATTCAACATGTAGCGGCGATGATGTCATCGGTTAAGACCAGATCGTTAAACACAATGTCGTCGTGACGTCTGGATCTAACGACTCGGATGTATCACAACTCAAGCAATAGTCTACCAACACAAAAGAGCACATGGTGGAGTTAGTCGTCACCTTGTTCAACCTTTAGCCCGTTCTGGACCTGTTTTCAACTAACAACAAGCCAAACTCGTTTTGTGTCGTCTTTGTATCATCATCAATTTTGTATTTTACAGATATCCGATAATACCGGTTACCGGAAGCCTGATAAAATCGTCATAAGAAATTATGACATCTGTCAACAACAGACAGTATCTGAAACACGATTATTTTATACGATGTGATAGTCACAGCTGGAACTATCATTAATTGCCCGCAAGCATAACATTATGCATTATATTATGTTAAACAAATAATTATCGAGCCCAAATCATGCAAATTGCGTAGTTATAGAACAAAACATCATACTTATGACAAAAACGAATAATAACTGGAATCTACATCTACATCTACAGAAATACTCAGCAAAGTTGCATTCATGCAATATCTGGCTAAGAATAATGGCGCCGGTTGAATCAACACGGCAAAAAGGAATTAAATGATATGAATACTATTTTTAAAGCAATTAACGGTATTGGTGTTGTACACAGATGGTGACAGGGCATTCCAATCAGTGATGGTACGAGGAAAAAAACTATATTTGTACACATTTGAGAATGCTTTCATGACTCTGAATCTTTTGGGGTGGTATTGCTGGGTCTGTGCTGTTTGGCTTTGCAAGTATTCAGGAATTGGAATTGCTATTTTTGTGTGCTGTATCTTGTACATGGTAGTTAAACGGATCTCTTTCCTCCGTTGTTCTAAGGAAGGCCATTGAAGGCGTTGAAGTATATTTGTAACAGTGCCTTCTGCTCTTCTCTAATCTTTAGCCACAAATCGAGCTGCCCTGCGCTGTATGGCTTCTAGTGTTTGAATGCCAGATGTCATATGGGGATCCCACACAGCGCAGGCGAACTCGAGATGTGTTAATATAATGTGACCATTTAAGATTATGGCTCAGTTCAACTCCGAGATATGAATGATGCGAGACGGTTTTTAGGTCATCAATGCTCATGACATACGTGTTTAAGATGGGGTTTTTCTTTGTAGTCACGCATAGGGTCTTGCATTTACCCGTGTTAAATGACATTTGCCATTTTTTGGACCATTCAAACAGTGATGTTAGATCTTTCTGAAGGACTACTGCGTCATGTTCAGATGTATTGTTTGGACAAGACATCACACTAAGGAAAGACAAAAACACACCACGGTTACATTGACCGAAATGCCATAGACTTTATTTTGATGTATATACATGTAGCACCTACCATTGATCTTGACCTTGCTATTCTCACGGACATTACTAGCTGTCAATAATCATATTCAAAAATGTACGATACAAATATTATTAGGCATCGTAACTCGTGCACGCTCCGTGTTAGCATGGTTAAAAGATAACATCACATGTCATTAAACTATCTGTCATTTAATTAAACCTGAATAATCAAATTGTTTAAAAACACATTAAAATTAATAGATAGCGTTTAAATAGTCACATCGAAAAAAATAATTCAGTTATCACAGCAAACGTGCATGGGCCCGCCTACGATAGCACGGTTAAAAAACAATATGACATTTGCAATCATTTAAATAATTTGCTGAAAGCGTAACGAATCCATCAAGTCACTATTTCATGTTTAAAATGAACTTCTGTTTATAAACAAAGAGAAAAACCAAAGTATTTCAAATACATTTTTGTCCCAGGCGAAACAGACTGGCACAATCGAAATAAATAACGAGCACTCGGGACCGAGAATATGGATCTATAAACATGATCACGAGATACATGGACAGACGAAACTGTCTTGCACTTAAAACGCTTTCCATGCGTCAGGCGGCTGCAGACGACATTCCAAATGTTGTCAAAATGTTTCAAAAATGTCCAAATTATTTAAATTCATTATCATATTTGGAATCACCATGAGAAATGCAATGAAATAAGTACAAACATGCCTAGTATTGGTTCAGTTATTCTTGAGGTAGACCTTGAAAGTTGAAAAAGGTTTCTGAAAAATCTGTTTTGTATGGTAAAACTAATAGCCGCACGGAAAGTGTTAAGGTCAAACTAGCCCAGGCATGCCAGGTGAAACTGACTGGCATCAGCCTGAGCACTCGAGATCGAGAATATTCCCCTATGGACCCGAGGCATAATGGCTAGACGATACTATCTGCCCATCATAACTGCAATGGTTTCGCCGACAAAACTATGTAGCCCAGATGAAAAAACTCCCTGGCACTATTGTCTTTCAAATGTTTAGACGAGGCCGAGCTGAAACTGTCCTGGCCCTCACATACTTGATATCATTGCGAAGCTGCAGCAAAGAAAAAGAAAACAGACTTATTAAAGGGTGGGAGTGGAGGGATTTTTAAATTTAAAATATCAAACAACAGAAACACGCTCATAGTGAGTGCAGTATACTGCGCAAATGTGTAGCTGAGGGGTAAATCATCCAATATGCAGGCAAGTGCCCTTCCCAGGCAACACCCATTGGCATGTTGCGAAATATTTTGGACCATGAGGATATTAACCCCAGTGATATACCCATTCATCCCACTCCAATATTAACAATTGACTAAACATCGAAAATTCGAGGGTTTAATTCCGTAGAAAGTCAAGTTTCCATACACGTGTTGTCATAAAAAAAGGGGGGAGGGCAGGGGGCCGACGGCAGACTGCCCTCACCGGACACCTAAAATGGGGACGGAGAAGCGGGAAAATGGGGACAAGGCTATATGCAATAAGGCTATATGCAATACATGTCATTTTAAGTAGCCTACAAGTTAATTAGCATATAGGGCCTAATATTTACACTCACTCAACACACATCATTGCAAAATGTGTCTCACGGCCCATTGAACCATTCAGTAATTCATTAAACAAATTATATAAACAATAATAAAATCACATTAAATAATAAAACCAATGCCTAATAGTTTGCATAGAAACGACAGTCACAACAAGATCACTGATATTCCCCGCTATTCACGGCCTCATAAAAGTAATTCTCGATTTGCAAATCAAGCGCTCGTATTACAAACAACCGTATGCCATACATGCACTGCACGACGTATTTCTGCGCAAAACCCGGGTTTTTCGTAGTCTGCGAAAAACCCGGGTTTTGCGCAGACCCTAGTTTTGGACGCAACACCGGGACTGCAACATCGATTGCCGCAAAATTAAAAAAATGCATGTTGGGAGATGGCAGTTTATTTTTCGTTTTTGTCATAAGTATGCTGTTTTGTTCCATACAACTACGCGATTTGGGCTCGATAATTATCTGTTTAACATAATGCATAATGTTATGCTTGCGGGACCCCTCCTGTAAAGACATGGCATTACAAGGCGAGTAGCCTGTTCTACGGACCCAGCCTCAAAGCGAATGTCTTCTAATTTAAAAAAAATCGAATTATTGATTGAATGATTGTTCGAGATTGCGTGACACATTTATGTAGCACTGAACGTTTATGGAAAGACCTTACTGTCTATAGTGTCCACCATATCACCATATAACGACTATAGGCCTACTGGGTGATTATCAAAGTGCATTCACTAGAACAGAATGAATTAGTTGAGCCTGATTTTTTTCTTTTTATAAGTTAACCTGTAGTAAACATTAAAAAAACCACCTTCATTCATCGCTATTCACACCGACTACCGAACAAAGTCCTGTTCTGTTTCACCATGTTAGGCTTACCCCGAACTCCCCTAGACGTATTGATAACAGGTTGGTGCGTGTTAGGCTTACCCCGAACTCCCCTAGACGTATTGATAACAGGTTGGTGTGGTGAAATGAATTTGACACGAGCATGGAAATATTGATAACAACCCTAAATACCACTCCGAATCATATCAGTATAAAGGCGTAATCGTAACCAACAATTGGTATTAATTAACAATGTTAACGGTCATAATTATATAAGGCAAGCGTTATGTTTGTTGTTTCTTTGTGTCGAAAAAATTGGCGAAGTGTGGAGTTGACGTGTGAGCAAGGGCGGGAGATGATTGTATGACGTATGTGTATATCACGTAGTAGGTGAATTTAATTGGTGAGTGTTGATATACAATATACATGTATATTTTGTATCGGAAAAGTTCGAGAGATTTAAGGCAGTATTTGTGTTAGGTATTCTAGGGGTGTTAATCACTGATCTTTTTCCGATGCTTTTAACAATAGAAAAAAATATCGTTTTAATACCGGTGTAAAATCAGTGTAATACCGGTGTAAAACCGCTTGAGAGTTTGGATATCGCCCCTTAGACAGCTCATAAGTCCAGGTAAATCGTGTAAAATATAATGTCTGTAGGCTATATAGATGGAGTCCTATCCCAAAACGCACTATATGTTATGCTTTCGAAGGCCTACTTTGAAATTTATGGGCACAATTTTAGTAATCATTAAAAAATCATATTTACCATCCAATTAAGTCCTAACAATTAAATCCTGGCTCGTTAAAAAGAGGTGATATTATGAGTTCATGAATATTCACAAGAAAGTTGAATTATCTGATAAACGGAAATGACTATTCAAAGCCGCAGATGTCTCTCGCCAAGCTAATCGCAAGGTAAAACTGCTGTATCTTATATTTAATTTTATACCGGGAGTCCCAAAAGTCGCGCCACCTTTTAAATGCGTCATTTCTCGAACTATGTAAATTCAATAGCGACCACGTTAGCATGTTTTGATAGAGCAATCTTTTAGAATTATGTTGATCCCAAACTTGATCCTACCGTTAGCTATATCTCTTAACCTTAATCAAGTTTTACAAATATAAAAGTCATAACTCTTGATAGCGAGGATCATAGGCCTAGTTCTTTTTTTCTATATGAGCGAAAGAATATGCTCTTTGAATATGTGCTTCATTGGTTTGTGATTTTTTTTTGGGGGGAGGGGGGGAATATTCAGTGGCGGATACAGGGGGGGGGGGCGAAGGGGGCGGGCGCCAAAATTTGACAATATAGCTTTTTTGTGTACCACTTAACTTTACCTTTTTCAGAGGCATAGGTAGGTTCCGTCGGTACATTTGCCACTTGTACCATGCGGTTTTTTTTTCGGTTTTGGGACAACCACACCGCTACCCCCCTTAGCAGAATTTCACGAGCTGACGGGAAAAAAATTGGGAACTTTTACGATTTTTGGGGTATCAATTAAAAAAACCTTGGTCAGCCCCCGTAAATTTTAATCATGGATCCGCCACTGATATTCATTCACGTTCGACTTCTTTTTGACTCACACTGTATTCTAATATTGCTTTAATACATAGCTAGCTCTATCTTTTTATCAAAGTACAGCTATCGTAACTATAGATATCGTTAAATAAATTTACATTCGATGTTAATCTCCAACAAATAAATTCATTTCTTTTATCAACCAAATTAACGTCCATGAGAAATTTTGCCTTTATTGATGAAAAAATGTATTTGTTAAGTTATGTTTTATGTTACCGTATTGTTACTTTATTGTGATTTGTATATATGTTTTTTGAGCGAAATAAAAATATAAAAGAGAAAAAAAAAGTTATGTTTTTCTACTCTGTCCGCTTTATTAATTCAACAGCGACTATCATTGGTATCTTCAAACAATGCTTCAAAATCAAATATAACATCCGGGACATCACGTACCGAAAACAAATGTGTCCCAAAGAAAAACATTGTCTTCTTTAAGACGCACAAATGTGGCAGTAGCACGATACAAAACATTCTTCTTCGTTATGGCGAGAAGCACAACTTGACCTTCGTCATTCCTCCACCTGGAAATTTTCTAGCGGCACAGCGCCAGTGGCGTAACTAGACTTTTTCATTTGGGGGGGGGGGGGGCAAGAAGGGGCAGTGACTTGAAATGGGGGGGGGGGCTCCTAATATTGTGTGAGTAAATAGATGCGCGCTTAGCGCGCGAAAATGTTCGACTTTACAGCTATTTTTTGGACGATTGAGCTACATTTTGGCTCTAAACAAGCTTGTACCAAAGAATATTTCATTTTGGGAAGACATATGCGCGCGTAGCGCGCGAAATTTTTTCATATGTGTACTTTTGACCATCATAATTCCATGATTCCTTTCGTCAAATGAACCGACAGTGCCAATCTTAACCGACACGATGTCATTATTGGGGGGGGGGATTTGGTGTGTACTTTGTTTGTAAATATATTTA
>CM069456.1:18573305-18699929 GCA_035610835.1 Ophiura sarsii | reverse complement strand
ATCCTGACTGCTTATTAATATCTATAAATACACACTATTTTAATATTGAGACACTTGTAAACATAAGTCAAACTTGAGCTATGCGCTATGAATCGCGCAATTAAAGTATTAATCACACAGCCAGTTACTACACCTTGGAGCTATGCGGAGCTCGGTACTAATTGCTATAATGGCGGGTACACAATAGATCTATCTAAGTACCTGGCTGCTTATTAATATCTACTAGCGGGCATCCGCGCTTCGCGCGGAACCCGCTAGAAGATAACGGGGAGGTTAGTAAACAAAGCGTAAGAAAATTTGGTACAATACAAAGAACATGCCCTTTACATAATCCAGACGGGCCCTCAATAATCTGAATATCGCAGGTGCATTTGACAATCCAGGTATATGTGATGTGCCTTAATCAGGTAGGCCTATAATACCCTTTGTGTTTTTTAATATCCAGATACTCCAGATACCTCAGGATGTAGGCCTCCCATGTGACCTGAAATGCAGGTACCCCATAGGCCTAATCCCTACTCTCTAAATGTAAAAGAGTGGTTTTCCACTTTTTCAAGGAGTTAAACGCAGGACAACACGTTTTTGAGTGGAAAAACACTCTAAAAGGAGTGAAAGGGGATTTTATATGACAATGTTCCACTTTATTGAGTGGACATTTTCCACTCTAAAACGGGTTGTCCTGTGTTTCACTCCCTTCACTCCTTTTCGAGTGAATTTCCACTCTTTCCACTCGTTTTGTATTTAGAGAGTACCCCTAATCCAGTTACCACAGGTGCCCTTAATATTGCATCGGGTATCACATGATCTAGGTACTGTATGTGCCGTTATAATACCCTTGTGCCCTTACTTGATCATATTCAAGTAAATTAAACGCAGGTGCCGAAGATAGCGGGCAGTTAGTCATATCAAAATAGACAGAGATGAGTAATTTCAAAGCGTTATAAATGTTTATATAAATATCAAGAACATGTCCTTAAATAATGCAGGTACCTAAGGTGCCCTTAATATAATGTAAGTGACATGGTGCCCTTAATACACATGAGCGTATAGGCCCAATGTGCTCTTAAATAATACATGTTCCTAATCCAAGTACTCCACGTTTAGACTCAACCCCTCACAGGTGGCCTTAATAACCCAGGTACCGCACGTGCCGGCGTTATATCCATACCAATGTGCCTGTACTATTATCCAATTTATAATGGAAAGCGCAGGTATAGGTGCCGGAGCTATAGTGGGCGGTTAGTCATATCAAAACGTAGGATGAGGGTATTGTAAAACAGCAAGAGTATGTCGTTGATACTCCATGTAGGCCTACCCTGTGCCCTTAATACTGACATTGGTGCCACAGTGCCCTTAATCCATATATACTGTATGCCCTTAAGAAATCCAAGTACGCCATTTATAAAACATGGTGCCCTTGATTATCCAGGTTACCCCCCCCCCCCCCCCCCCCCCCATGTACTTTAATAACCAAGATACTCCATATGTCCTTAAGTGATCCAATATAGGACCTCCCTGGACTATTTGGTATATCTTGAATCGAATATTAAGGGCATCCGTGATAACTTGTTATGCGGTTATTAGGGCCTACGTGGATTAATAAGAATACTTTAGAATATTAAGAGTATCTGGATTGCCTTAATATAAGTATAGGCCACATCTGGGTGGGTACCCCATGTTGACCTTAGGTAGACCTACCTCATGTGCAGTGGCGGCACTACCTGGTGGCGATCCTTTTTTTTTCGTACATGAGTTTAACCAAATTTATTTATTCCGTTTTAATACGAAATAAAGCAAAATTCACTGAATAAAATGATTTTTAAAACATTTTTAAACAAATGAACTGATAAACTCATGTACGAAAAAGATAATCACTACCGGGGGTGGGGGGGGGGGGGGGGGGGGGGGGGGGGGGGATGCCACCAGTCGTGACCTCTCCCACAGTTTAAGTCCCTACGCATTTTGTACCCCAAATAATAATAAAAAGTTCAATTTTAATGTCAAAATTCAAAGTTATATTAGCTTTAAATTGGTCCAAAATGTCTGATTTAGAATAAATTAATCTAATTTCAGGAATGTTTACAATAAAAGCCAAAAGGCTTGAATTTTCCACCCAAGTGTTTTGTCTTGCCCCCCCCCCCCCCCCCCCCCTCCAGATTGTTTTATTGTCCCCCACTCCACCCCCGTTTTCCCCTTTAAAATGTTGATGGTGGTGCCGCCGTAGGACCTGCGTTCTGAGCGTTTAGTGGGTTCTAGTTCTATCGTCGGTTATTTAGTGTTATCAAATTCATATTTATGAATAGTCGGCGGAGTCTATCTTTCAAGATCACCTGTACCATTCCATATTGTATTTGAGCACTTTCGGGCCAATTTACATTAAATACATTAGTCCCCCAATAGGCATGTAGGGCCGCGCTTAAACGTATGTAATCCTTTTGTCATGTTTGTTGTGTTCTAAATAAGGCCTGACCATAATATACCGCACGCTCCGTTTACCAAGATACCATTAGCATGATTAGTGCCCTTACTATATCCAGATTATCAAGTAAGGGAAGTGCGCTTGCATCTGTGCATGGTGGCTTTAAGGCCTATAGGGTATGATGGGGCAATACCGCACGTTCCGTTTATCCAGATACCCCATGTGGCCTTACTGTATCCATATTATCAAGTAAGTAAAGGAAGTGCGGGGGAGGAGGGGGGCTTAGGCCTATAGGGTATGATGAGACAATCCCGTAATTTCCGTGCTATATAAGCTTCACGGCGTATAAGCCGCAGCACCTTATTATTGAATTCATAAAGTAAGATTCAGACCTCATCATAGTAGAGGCTATAAGCCGCTCCACACCGCTGTATAAATCGCACGAAGACAATGAAATGGGTGTGAGGGGGGGGGGGGGGGGGCGGTGCCGACCTTGATCCACCAACCCAAAGCTTCATGACCAGCCATGCCTTGCGCAGCGGTATCGGCCAAATTTACACTTAACTAATTTTAGGTGATAACTGCTCAATTTGCGTAAACAAAGTACAACGCCACAAACGCGTACACAATTTGTCTGCGTCGTTACGTGTGCGCCGTATTGCGTGCGCCATGTCAAACGCGAACGCGCAGCAACAACATACGGTTGGCATGGTACTGCCAGTTTCTTTATCGGTATCAAACGTCGCGTTCGCCTATATAACCAATGTGAAAGTGTCACTTTAAGATCTGTGTAAGAGTTTGTTGTTTACATTTAGAAAATTTCGTGAAATATTGTTATTTGTCGGACGTATAGTCCCGTCTAAATGCTTGTTACTATGCGATCTTTAAGAATAACAAACAGCCGCATATACAGAAATGTAGCTATATCCCTGAAGAAAATATTTTGGGTGAAGACCATATGTCATCACTCACTCTGAAAACCGCAATTTGTGTCCGAACAGTAGCCTACCCGAGTAAAAGAAATTAAACATTTCGGATTTTCACATGTGATCCTTTCTGCGCATGTCTGAAAACGGGAAAAAACGGGCATTGAACTATCTAATTAGCTCGTGTATTAGAGGCGCAATTGCCACGCTTTTTCAGTTCAAGAGGGACGCGAGTGTAAAATTATTATTGAACTATCTAATCAGGCGAGGGACCGAAAATTAGTATATAGATAATGCACACCATTCTAATATTGAAACAAAGATCAAACTTACGCTATGCGCTATGAATCCCATACGTTGCTCACAAAGCTAGTTACTTACTAAAAACAGCAATTAACAGTTTAAAGTGTTGACAGAAAAAGGTCAAAGGTTATTACAAACAAGTTTGGTGACAATAATTTTAAATTACGCACCCATGACGCACCTCTCTCGTACAATGCGTCAACTGATATGTGCATATCTTCGAATACGTCCTAAAACAAACTGATAACACTTTTTCAAACTTGTAAAATAGAGTGATAACTTATTACTATAGGGACATAGTGACCCAGTCTATAGATCCAGTCTGTATACTGGATCCCAACTCCCCTTATAATATGGGCGTCATCTTTCAAAAATGACGCCCGGAATCGAGCATTCTCACAAGGTCTCACGACAGTAAATTGGTGAAAATGGGAATTAATAAGTATTGTCATGCATTCTGCGTAACGCGTAATAGGATTTGTCTTTAATAATTGGTGGACACTTATTACTCGCAATGCTATTTTTCTAAATTATTTCGTTAAAGCAAATATTTTGCTGTTAAATTATTGTTCAAAACTAAAGATGTAAAATTGTATCGTGTTCTCTTTACAGATTTTTCCAGCGACTAAAAAGCGTTAACAGCGCTCAATATTCTTCCTTCGACATCATTGCGGAACATTTTGAGCGTTCAACTGGAACTGGAGTGTGAGAGAAGTACATACAATAACGAACAATTATTTAAATAAATGTAACTTTGTGTGTTTGAAATGGTCTACAGTTTGGTATGTAACGCTGTACTTGGTATAATTTGGAGAGGTGAGGCTTGATAATACCATCGTCTGGTTAGAGAAGCTATTTTTTAATGAAAAAGTGTTTCACTGACGCCGGAGTGACTTTATGGTAAACATGGCGTGTCATAAACGTATAATTTGGTATATGGCCGTGTGTTTTGAACTCGCCACCCTTACCGTTGCATGTCCAGATTTTTACATTTTACACCATCTGAGATTCGAATTAGCATATCGCAATAACTATTTGTTCTACCCCATAAAAAGTATTATTTTCTGAACGGTAATCTCACAAGGAATCCAAATATGCTATTGGAATTTAGATAAGATCTAATGGTAACATGTTGTGACTAAGAATGTTTAAAACAAATTGATTTTTTTTCATATTTTGATTTAAGCTCAATAATAATTTTATACCTATCCCAATCATAATTTTACTGTGCATATTTAAGTTCCTCATGCAATTACCCATCAGAACATAATAGTTGTTAATGGTAAACATGTTATACTATATCGAGAAGTAAATGAGCACAAATGTTTAAATTTCATATTTATTAGAGTTTACAAGTATCTTTTTTTTGGTATGCACCCTATCCTGATTTTTGAATTCCCCTATTTGAGAGCTTTCCAAAAATGTATAATTTTGCTATCATCGGTTAAATATTTCTTTTGTTATAGTCATGTATGTAAAACCGATGAATTAGGGCAAGTTCACTGTGTAGCGAATAGGGAAAAAGCCAAGGACAACGCAATCGATTCATGATTACAATTGTTGCACAATAGTTGTCACATTTGTTGAAACAGAATCTTATAGAATATAAAATAATCTATAAAATGAGAGCAAAATCATGTTTGTACCATACAGGGATGAGGAGTTATAGTAAATTGAACGTAGAATTGGGAACATTTTCTATTATATTCCCCATAGAGCTTGCACACAGCGCCGCCGCCCGCCGCCGCCACCGCCACCACCCCTGACTTTCACAACATAATCAATCATATCTCAGCCAAACATTTATAGAAATACCTGATTTATTAACACAATGTAGCTAGATAAATAGGCTTTCACATGACACCTCAACCATAGCTCTACCACATTTAGTTGTTGAGTTAACAGAGAGAGATGGATGATTCGTCCCCAAAAATGCAACGCCACCACCCTTTTTGGGTGGTGAGTTCAAAACACATGGCCATTTACTATAAAAGCTTTTGTAGATCAAATTTCAACAGCGGAGCAACTAAAACTGCCCGGTAAATTTCATTGCAATCGCAAATACAATCCATTTATTTCGTTTCATGCAATCATCACGCTCTGTTGTTCAGGCTGGAAACACAAGTGGGTCAGGAAATATATGTATATATACAGAGATGGTACTACGGTAAATGGATAAATACAAATGAATGCCTCATTCTGACATTTTCATATTGATAACTATAATCACTCAGAAACACAGATACTTCACTCGATAATATCGATAGTACTCCAGTATTCAGTACCTCATTAAATCAAAGGTAGGTACATTGGTGTATAAATTCAACTGTACTCTTGTAGGTTGGGATTGGTGTCAAATTAAAGAGCTCATTTAAACTAAGAAAATGTATTTTAAATGAAGTCAAACGGACATTCCTTTGTGGAGATTCAGCTATTTGAATGTCGAGGAAATTCAGCCATATACATGTAGGAGTGAAAAAGATGTGTGGATTGCACAAAGTAAATTTAGGCAACACTGAGTGGTAAATGGCCTATTTGATCTGTTTTTGTTAATCTATTGTTAGTGTATCTTATTTGAAAATGCATTAAATATGGCAAAATACACATTTTCATCAACAGACCAACTTTGATTTGTGTTTAATTAATATTTAAACACTCAAAAATGTGTATTTTTACTAAAAAATGCTCCCTCCCATAGTAAAATCGTTCAAAAGATGAAAAAGCACCCAAATTGGTCCCAAAAAAAGAGCCCAATTTAACGGCAAATTTCATACGACAACCAAAACATCTGTTAAGATCAATCATGGGAACACCATGTAGTTCATGAAACATGGAAATCCCCTACCCCGACCATCATACCTTATAATTATCATTGAACACAACCCTCACTTTGAACCGCACCAATAAAGCCCCCAATATGCGCACAATATACAAAACGGAATGCGCCTTGTCTTCGTGAACCGTTTTTCCTGACTTTAGGCCAAATTTTGTCTCATCAAGGTTCATTTCTTTAGATTGACAACTTAATAATCTGTCTATGCCCCCCGAACATTAAGACCTGCATCCTTCATAAAAGAAGAAATTTCAGGTTCAAGACAGGAAAAAAATGATAACAAATTGACATTAGATTAAAAAGCACCCAATTTGGTCAAAAACGGGCCCAATTTAACGCAAAATTGTATACGATGACCAAAACATCTGTAATTTTGTAAAGATTCAATCATGGGAATACCATGTAGTTCATGAAACATGAAAATCACCTAATTTGACCATCATACCTTCATCATTATCATTAAACACAACCCTCACTTTGACTTTGAACCACACCAATAAAGCTCCCGGCAATATGTGCACAAAAACTCAAAATTGAATCCACCTTGTCTTCGTGAACCATTTTTCCTGACTTAAGGCCAAAATGTGTGTCGTCACGGTTAATTTATTTAGGTTGACAACTTAATAATCTTTCTATGCCCCAAAAATCAAGACCTGGACCCTTCATAAAAAGTTTGAATGTCGCATAGTTGAAACTCTCCGTTTCGAATAATTTTAAAAAAATTCTCACCAAATTTGTTTTAAAAATAAAAATTGGCCCCTACACTATCCAACAGTATCTTTGTAATATTGGGGGGATTATTGTATCTCACAAAAAGTAAATTATTGTGACCATGTCAAATTCAAGTTTGTAAATTTCTGTACACACTGGCAAAAACAAGATGGCCACCATGGTGCACGCTTTTCTATTGCAAATTTTGGCTGACGATTGGGCAAATAGGTATCAAAGGTGGTTCCAGTAGTAATGTCTTGTCCAACGACTAAGCGAGGAATGAGAGAAAGATTATCAGCAGAGGCAATTACAATTACTTACCATCTCATACTAAATGTGATAAAATAAGGTATATTGAATACCGGTATTTTCAAACCTGCGAGTAACAGGTGCGAGCGAGACGGACATAGCTACGTTTCTACAAAATGTCAATAGAGATCATCCCTACTTTTCACCGTCTCTGGATAAAGCAAATGGATTCTTAATGTTCTACCATAAACTTGTTTTCCCTCGGTGTCGATTTATTACCAAGATTTATTACCAAGGTTTCAGTTACGTGACGATACGGTCTCGTTTGTGGGGTTCGGCTAGTGGGGTGTTATTGTTAATTCTTCTTTTGAGAAGGGTAAATTTTCAATATTTTTGCCCGAGCTTTATTCTAAATCATGTAAAAACAGCCTGCCAACTCTTTAGTAGATTCATAAATATTGGCCGATCGGTATATATTGATTTGAACTTATTGCATTTAGCATCAGAGGAACCACAATGGACCAATAACGACAATTGCGATATTGTTCAGAGGCTATTGGTTTCGCTGATTTAAGATTTGAAATCACTGCCTTCCCCTCAATTAGAAGATAGTACCTTTACTGAAATAATACTGCGGCCAAAGTTTATGAATCTACTACAGTAATATATTTTACATAATCGCCTCATGGATTGCTCATAAAAAGCCTCCCTCGTATTGATCCAACTATTTCCCCTGCAACAGTAGGTTTCTGAGCACTCTACAACTTAAAGATCTATTTCGACTTTTCCATATGACTTAAGAATCAGGAGCATTGGACCCCTGGGTCAAGGAAAATAACTGGTCCGATCGACCCATAACTGTTCGAATTTTATACAAAATTTCTGAAAACATTTTTTTTTTTTTTTGGTTGATTTTTTAAATCTTCAAAATGTTCACTGAAATTTTGAAAAAGTGGTTTTACTGTTAATGGATTAACTACAGACACTTAACACGTCAATAAATGAAACAAAACTATTGTGAGTTTTGTTTACATACGAGCTGTATTTATTACATTGTATTCAACAGCAATAAAGTAATTGATATGATAGATCTGCAAATAAATAAGCGTGTACAATTATTCTGCGGTGGTTAAAACATTATAGTCTAAACAGCTTATTAATTTAAAGAACAGCCATTAATTTAAAGAACTGTACTTATAAATTGATCTTTAGACTATACACCCTTTTAATTAAGAAAGTCCATGTAAAAAGAATGAATAATTTTGGTGCACCTTCCTTTTTGATTACCATTGTAAGTGACTGTCAAATTGGGAACCATTTGAAGTCACACTGTTCATTGCAACTATCATGTAAATAAATCATGAAATAATGCAAGTAATAATATGATAAATATTACTGATATCAAATTCTAAAATGAAAATGTTAATCATAATACAGGATAATATTTGAAAATAACAATCTCATAAGTATATCTTATATGAGTTTGGAAATTAAACATGATTTATAGGGATATTAAAGTCAGGACAAAATTAAAGTAATGTTCACCATGTCAGATTACCTTCTCCAGATTCGGACATCAACATTTTTAAAACTTTGCTTACAGTATACAACAAACTTTCCAAGAGTGGCAGAATTAGCATATAACTTTAATCAGTTTATTTGACAATCTTAAATTGGGAAAGATGACTGTGAATAATATCATTGTAAAAATGAGATATTTCCATTTTTGTCACGACTTGAGACATTAAATCATAACTTAATCGGAAAGAACGTATAACTGCTTTTCATCATATTTTCAAACGTTTACTTTGGAAGTGGGAAAATTGTTCTCTGAAAGCTATCATTATATTTTCATCATAATATTTATTTTCATCATATTTTCATCACATTTTCAAAAAACCTCAGCACTGGCTTGGTGTTCAGCAACCCCTGATATCTTAAAACTGATTAAATGTTACTTAACAGATTCAAATTTCTTTAGTACCAAAAGATTATCAAACATGACTGCCAGATGCTTTTCAATTGCATGTAGCAGTCTAAAATATGATACTTCTTGCAATCTACCTCCAATTTTAAGGTGAGGTTTCAATACCGGATGACAACATGTTGCATGTAATGCAATTAGGTAATAATAGTCATACAAAACCAGGTTTATGATCTCACAGACAACCCCCATGCACAACTGTCTACAGTGGGTGTTTAAAAGCAGAAATATAATTCAAGAAGCTGACTTTATCATAATTATTGATGAATATTACATTATTATCTGAAATCTTAAAACTTTCCATGCGGCAGGTGTCTGCAGACGACATTCCAAAATTTCACAAAATGTTTCAAATAATGTCAAAATTATTACCATATTTGGAATCACTATGAGAAATAAGTACAAACATGCCTATAGACCATATTCACGCGGCAGCCATTTTCTAAAATTTGCCACCCAAGCCTCGTTCTCGTTACGTGTACCTGCGTCTGCGTGACTTGCGTGAGGATGCGTACGCCGCGCTTTGGTACCACGCTTCTCGCGCAGTTCTATTGTGCAGCGCGAGGCGCAGGTAGACCAAACGGGAACGAGGCTTGGGTGGCATATTTTGGAAAATGGCTGCTGCGTGAATAGGGTCTATTATCGGTTCAGTAATTCTTGAGATACACTTTGGGAAAAGTTTTTGAAAAATCTATTTTGTATATGGTAAATCTAATACCTGTGTGGAAAGTGTTATCACTATAACCCCAGAAAATACAACTACTTAGAACAATTATGTCGATATCTGTAATGATGGGTTTAACTGGAACATGTTGTTTAGCATTTCCTTCACAACCCACACAAAAACAAAGAGATTAAAGTTTGCACCTGTACAAGTTGTTGTCATCCAGGATGGATATCTCGCCTAACAATGCCCCTGCACCTTAAACTAAAAAAATCACGTTGTCAAAATGGTAGCTGTTGAAATATTTTAGTTACTTACTCTTCAGAACTAAATTTACTCATAGGTTATATATTATATACTATATCTTATGATCTTTTATATGATTACAATACCTACCCGGTACATAAATATTCATATATGCATGATTTAGTTACAATGAGTATATAATAAGGATATTTAAATGATTCGATTTGCATAATTTAATGGACTGGACTCCATAAATTGTTCATTAAATCAACATGTTTACAGTCGCAACTTATTTATCACCATTTAATAGTGTTATGTCAATTTTTATGGTATAAAAAAACATATTTGCGACATGCATTACACAAGTTATTATTGGTTTAGGAAAAACAATGTTCTACAATAAGACTCACCAACGCTCTAACTCAGTTGGAACTGTGGTTATATTGCCAGCATGTCAACTTAACATTTTCCACGCGGCAGGCGGCTGCAGACGACATTTCAAAATGTCACAAAATGTTTCAAAAATGTCAAAAATATTGAATTTCATTACCATATTTGGAATCACCATGAGAAATGCATTGATATAAGTACAAACATGCCCAGTATTGGTTCAGTAATCCATGAGATAGACTTTGAAAATTGGGAAAGGTTTCTGACAAATCTGTTTTGTATATGGTAAAACTTATAGCCGCGTGGAAAGTGTTTAAAACTATATATTAAATTTGATCTTAAAGTCAACATAAATGCACCAGAGACTGGCATATCAGTCCTAAACTTAGCACGCTTATCCCTAATATAGATTTATTTATAAGCAAATAGCTAGTACATTATATAATGCGTATAGTCTGTGTATAGTCTGTAACTATAAGTTAATAAGTCTTTTCATATGGACCAGATGATCGAACATATTTTGATCAATTGTATTTTCAGGTGCATTAACAGTGGCTTTGAAGATCCATACAATTACCAGTAATCGATAAACATTTTGCACACGTTTTGAAACGAATAAATAAAGTCTTCACTTTTAGCAAAGATTGATATAAATATGATCGATCGTTGGGGCAGTGTCATTGTCATGAGGAGGTTTCACTTCCTGATGAAAACAACCAATGTAGGTACAACCCTTTAAAGATTAACCCTAACCCCAAAACTAGGTTTTTAAAGGTGTATTTTCCGATCACTTTTTTTTGGTTATGATTTTTTTCTTCACATCATATTTTGATATCAGAAGAATCCCCATATTTTTCTCCTTATGTCTGTAAAATCTTATGGCCAGAAGTGTTCCATTTAGAAATTATAGGTTAAAATATGGTGAATTACTGCCAAAGGTGGTTCACCACCAGCCAGTTTGTGTGCTACTCAATGGACAACATTTTTGTGACCTTGTGTTTCTAAAATTAGAAGCATTGGAGTTATGCAACTCAAACTTTAGAATGTGACAATTTTAAGGATGACCTTTCATGTAAAATAGAAAACATCAAGTTGAAAATCGGGCCAGCAATCAGAACATCTACCTTTAACTGATATCCGGGATCGAACCTGGGACCCTCCAGACCCGAAACCAATAGACAAGCCACAACTCTCAGCTACTCTTTCACGCAGTTTACTGCGCTCACTATATATGCTCGGTTGATTACGTCATCAAAAACCGTACGCACATGCGCTTGGAGATCAATAATGATAATAACTGCACCTACCCTGGCTCACCCTAGTAATACTACTTGTTAAAAAACCCGTTGTGCTCATACCGCAACTTATAGAATTAGAATCTTAAGCTAGAAAATCGCATTTTGATTTTATACGACCGTTACTTAAGACAAACAGTCACACTGTATTGCACATAAAGAATGAAAATCGACTTGAAGCGTCATAGCAAAATTAATATACTTATATATGGTTATGCGTAGAGATTAAAATTGTTTGTAATTACTCAAACAACTATACACTACCGGCCAAAGTCTTTACGTATGATTCTCAGATTGACTGACCTAAGCTATAAAATATATATGGCAATTTATATTGAGAAATAAATTTCCTGTAAAAAGTTCTTTACTTTGAAAATTGTGTATACTGCAAGGTCATAGGAATTATATTTATTTATTCATGTAAATAGGATATAATTTGGATATGAGAAGAAAAACACTTCTCTTTTGGGAATAAGATCTCTATATGGAATGCGTAGTGTTGGCCGGTAGTGTAATGGTTCACATGTATCATTCAAATCCAAGAATTATTATCATACATGGATTGAAATATTATGAAGTTGTCCTTCAACTGTTGTCACATAAAATATTGATAGACAAAATATTAAGTCCTGGAACCTGGAAAGCAGACACCATGACAGAATGCATGGCTATGATGGAAACCATCAAATGAGATGCAGCACGTCAAAAGGGAGACCTTGCGGCTGTGTGTGTTTTCAAGATAAAGATGAAAACGGACAGAAAAAAATAGAGAATATAATCAGCATTTTGGAGTCATTTTCACTAAATCTGAATGCCTTGATCAATTTTGATAAAATTGGTGTCATTTTAAAGCTTAGAAAATGCTCTGAGAGCACACATAATACCTCGAAATTGACTTCACCTGGAAAGTTCCCCCTTTTGATGTGCTGCATTACAAATGAGCTTTAGACAACTTTTAAGCTTTTAGAATTGTATACATACATATATATACTCGCCACAGATAAAATAAGAATGATTAGGTACAATGCACATTTCCTTAAGCATGAGAATGGTCAGAGTTTAAAAAATCGAAACACTTGAAAAAGTGTGTGAAATCAGGGAGGGGGGGGGGGGGGGGAGAATTACTTTTTTGAAAAGTAAATTTTCATGCCTGCTTAAGTTATTTAGACCTCCCTCGATTTAGTGTGGCTTGTCAGAATTATAGACACACTTCTTTATTGATTAATGAAATTCCTTAAAATTGTCATATTTTCTAACCACTGAAGTCTACAAGTCAAATATTCTGTTGTATTCATCTTTGGAATCAGAAAAACAGTTCTTAGATGGTCTAGAAATCTGAATTTTGAAGTTGCACACGTTCTGTTGTTGTTCTGATTTTATTTGCAAAAAACTAAGCTTTGAACAGACCTTATATCAATCAACTATATCATACAAAGTTTTATACCTATGTAAGTGAAGAATACCATTTTCAATAAAATGTACATGATCAAATGTATACTTATTTATTTGGAACATACAATTATTAGCCAACACTATGATATATTGTATAATATGTGTACCTAAAATGAAAGATCTGATAAATCTCAAAAGATTCACTCATGCTGTTTGCGCTGAGTAACCAAAAATAAAAAACACTATTTAACTTGAAAATGTTTAAGCTTTCTTTTATTTTGAGATTTTCAGGTCTCCAGTTAGACAACATTTAAGTGATGGGTTATTAAAATACATAACATTATTTAATCCAATAATATATAATAAACAATAATATTTTTATATTTCTTGCTATTCAATAAGACATTTCATATTTCATCTGATGGATACCATAGGTTAAATGTAATATGTAAAATGTATACACAAATAATTGTGAATTGTTATATACATTTTACATACATAATATAAGTTTCACATTACAGTTTATACCAAGCTGGACCACATATAGTTCTTACAAACATAAGCAGTTCTAAACGAAAATAAGCAGTAATAAACAAATGTTTAAGCAGTTCTGAACAAAAATAAGCTGTTCTAAACCAATGTAAGCAGTTCTTGACAAAAAATAAACATAAGCATAAGCAGTTATTGCGGCACTAAGCAAAAATAAAGTATTAACATTGTCTCAAAATCAATCAACATATTAAAAAATAAAGACATACTAAGAATAAAAGGGAATAGGCTGTACTATTTTCCTCACAGATATATTGTTCTATCATTAACTTATTATGGGCCAGCCACAGATAAAACATTATATACAATACAAGAGCAGGTAAACATTTCACTCGAAAAATACTTCCATAATTTCATAACTTTCCACATGTTACATATAAAACTAATTGACACATTAATAATAGTCAATAAACATCTCTACTATCTGAGGTATAATATTAATCTGAACAGACACATTTAATTACAATCAACACAATATTGTATAAGGAAATGTCGAAAGATCAATACTTAGGCTCTAGGGTAAAACAGAATTTTAAAGAAGACAACAAAAATATTCTACACTGTTACCCTAAAACCAGGGTCATTTTTTCCGTTCCCCATCATACTCAAATATTCATGAAAATTGGTTATGGATCCTCACATATACTACTTGCCAATGTTTTTATCGATTTAAACTCAAGTTTCATGAGAAATTGTTCGGTATTCACAAAACAAGTTAAACTGGTTCTATCAACCTTGTCTAAAGAATAGTCCTCCCAGAAAGGATCTGTTTATGCTTAGACGAGCTCAGTCTGCTTTATTGACAAACTTAAAGCGGCAATACATTAAATAGTGTTATATTGGGCAAATCCAAATTTACTTTTGGACTTTATAAGGGACATAAAGAATAAAAGGGCCCTTCAGAACTATTCTTCATTTAGACCAGGTCTAAAGTAAGTTGTTTTGTGCATACCAATCTAAGAGTAAAAAAGTTAGTTTTATCCTAGCCCATATTCTTGATTTCACAGCTTCGACATGTGTGTTACATTAATTCCAAAAGATTTTGTATTCTTTTTTTCTTTTGAAAGAATATTCAATAAGTTTATGCTTTTGCATTGTCATAGTAAGCTTGGTTTGTTTAATACACTTTAAGAAGTTTAATGGTTGTTAACACCTTCCACGCGGCAGTGTCTGCAAACGACATTCCAAAATTTCACAAATTGTTTAAAAAAGGTCAAAATTATTGAATTTCATTACCATATTTGTAATCTCAATGAGAAATGCATTAAAATAAGTACAAATTTCTAGTATTGGTTCAGTAATTCTTGAGATAGGCTTTGAAAGTTGGGAAAGATTTCTGAAAATTCTGTTTTGTATATGGCAAACTAATAGCTGTGTGGAAAGGGTTAAAACAAAAGGCAGCTTTAAAAGGAAAAGATATGTAGTATATAGAATGGCTGCCTATGTTTTATCCATATGAAATAACATATGAATTAGTTGCCGGCTATATTATCATGCACCAGAATTACTTATATATTCAGATAATTGCCATCAACTGTATGAGAACATGAAGCATCAATATATTCCATAAATATGATTGTCAAGCTATAAGATACTGGTAACATTACAGAATTGTGGTGGCCTAGTGAACATGTTGCACACAAATTCAAGGTAATACTGGCTATATGTCGCCCCGGTCATCCGGGTATTTTTGTCATTTGCCATTGACAACAAAGCAAAACGTTTTAACACATCAGTGTCTACGCTCTACTCGGCCATACCATAAGATCGTTCCGAGTGATCGTGAGGCCATGTAAGCGAATGTTGTTTACATCAGCAAAAGCATGTGACGTCACTCCGGGCCGACCTATAGGATGGTGTTGATAAAATATAACTTAACATTTCAAACAGATGTTGTAATTTGCAATGTCCATTGTCTTTATTTATAAAACATACACATTCTGTATTTCCAGGCCGCAACATAGTAATTGAGCCAATTTTCACAACATTTTTAAATTTCCATACCCTATAAGCTGGCCGTGGTTGCACATAACCAACTATATGTCATTGATACATTTTATTTGTAGTGATAGTACTTTGTCACATATCAAATTTTCATAATATCATTTAAGGGGTGTCCCACTACTAAAGAAAACCTGACTCTTAACATGCACGGGGCATAAGAGAAATACAGTCTCTTCTGTGAGCCTGGTTATATTTGTAGCTGATAATACCAAAATCTGTCTCATGCCATGTGAATCCAATTTACTTATGGAACAAGATATTTCATTTCTCAATGACATTGCAAACTAACCTGTATCTGGATTAATCATAGTTGCTAGAATTGGACCTCTGTGCAAATTTTGTTTTTTAGCAAACTGCACTTTGGTAACAGGTTGATATGGTTTTATACCATAAGAAGTATCACCTTAAAACTTTTCAACAAACGTTTCAATTTGTAATACCTGTTGTCCTTGTAATTTGCAATGCCTGTTGTCTTCTCATAGGACATTCAGTGTTTTAAAATCTGCAATGTTATAAAGACCTTGTGGCAAATGCTAAGTTTCCATGATATCATTGAAGGGGTTTCCCACTAATTAAAGACAAGCAGTCATTTACATAAATGAGGCGTGTGAAAATATAAACTCCTGTATGACTGTTTAATTTAGTAGCTGATATCACCAAAACCTAAATATTGCACAACACCAGAATCTGTATTCTTTGGGATACCTGTACCCCATTTAATACCCTAAATTAACTTTGTTTAAATAGTTAATTAAAATTGGATCCACAACTGCAAGCATATGTATGCCCATTAGAGTACAAGGACCCATATTTGTAGAGCTGTACACATTTGCCTGAGACCTGCACATATACCCGTATTCATTGCATGGGATCTGCATGTAAACCATATCAAGCTTAGTGAAATTAAATTGCTCTCAGACCAAAATGTAAAAAGATTCTCTCACAAGACACTTAAATAAATAGTGTTATTGAGATAACTTGATAGACAAGAACTTTAGTTTCTACAGAAACAGCATGTCTTATACAACTTTGTTTGCAATTTGTTATGCACTTGGTATTAATCGGAAAAGCGTTCAGACAAACATATTTGTTGCTCTTAACTACTAGCTACCTTGTGTATAATTTTGGAATACTTTTTCTTATGCAAATACCAACAGAGTATATAGCTACCAAAGCTAGCGATTTGAATGATGCAACAACAAATCATGATATTTAATACTTTGCTACGACTCCAGTTCTCACCTCTGCCAGGTTTGAACAGATACTTCTGTCTTCAAAATCATCTGACTCCAGTTTTGAATTAACGCGCATTTCTCCAACATGTTACGCTGTTTACTTGGAACTGCTACAACATCACTTCTTCATGGATTTTCATGCCGCACGGTCTTGTATGCTCAGATAGAAACACAATCACTTTTCTATTCAGAAAAAAGACTTGATGGGCCCCAACTATTGACTCGACAGTTCATATAGACTTTATAGCCAATTTTACGGCATGCTCCTTCCTACCTTATTGTGTGAACTTTTGATTTACATCTAACAGTATATAGTTTCATTGTGGACTCAATAAAGTCCACTTATATTTTCGGATCATTGATGAGTGATACCAGGTTTGAATATATTGTATGTTTTGTTTTACTTTGATTGTCTCTTATATACTTCAATTTGCTATAGTGGGACATTTCAGTCGTTCAAAGTAGAGTATGAAACACAAATAACTGCAAGCTATGGACAGATGGAACGTCCAATTACAGAGGCCAACGAGGCAACTGCTTTTTGGTTGTTTGGGGTTATGAAACCTGTAGCGAACTATCTCAAGTTTTTAGGCAAGTTACTGTCATTGATTTGATGTACCATTGGCATGATAATAATGTTTAACTCATCATCAGTAACTACTAAAACACTAAGTAATGTTAGTATGTAACACTCTTTGATTATATTTCATAAAACTATCCATTGCACATAGTTGAAAACAAACTTGCACTGTACCCGCTCCATCAGTCAAATCCTTGGACGTAGTCGATGTGGACGAGACCCGATTCTTTACCATAGTGGCATAGTATCCAATCAGGATCGACTTGATGGTCGACCATGAGGATGTCACCTTTGGAGAAGCTGAGCTCCCCCGGAGACATGGTGATGTGATGACAGAGAGCTTTCATTGGACTCCTGTATGAAGGAAACATAAGGTACAGAGTAAATCGTAAATATTGTATATGATGGAAAAGGTTGAAATAATTAATATCTTAACGCTTTCCACGCGGCTATTATTTTTACCATACACAAAACAGATTTTCAGAAACCTTTCATAATTTTCAAATTCTATCTCAAAGATTACTGACCAAACACTAGGCATGTTTATACTTATTTCAATGCATTTCTCATGGTGATTCCAAATATGGTAATGAAATACAGTAATTTTGACATTTTTGAAACATTTTGTGACATTTTGGAATGTCGTCTGCAGCTGCCTGCCGCGTGGAAAGTGTTAAATAACTCAAATTGGTATTGTTTAAGTATGTGTCCACTGTCCATAGTATCCCAAAACACAATCTCCCTCCACATCCTCTTCCTAATCCATGTGCTCTTACCTTACCATTCCCATCATTCCTTAGCCATACAAAATCGTGGTTCTATAATATGACACCCTCCTCTGTACAATATTTCACTAAAGGAAGGACCCTGGATCCATCCAAATATTCTCCTACCACTAAATACTACAATTTCCTGAACACCTGTCCAATGTTATATAACTTCCTCGCTAACTGTACTGATATATAATATACTGTCTGGTTTGAGCAAAATGGTTTGTAGACTGTGTACAACTCTATATAACTTCCTCGCTAACTGTAGTGATATACAATATACTGTCTGGTTTGAGCAAAATGGTTTGAAGACTGTGTACAACTCTTTAATTACTTGTTCCCCAACCAATTACTAAATTACAATACATCATATCTCTGTAAGTACTATACTTGTGTCATCTCAAGTTGGGAAGTATAACATCGATACATACACTAATCATCTGCCACAGGACTTACATTCATCATTGATTGCATGGTGGGCAGCAATACCATTGTCAAATTGCTACAATTTTAACACTGACATCAGTCCTAACCCAAATCTCATGAGAAGTGAGAACCTTGTTCAAACATCAAATGTTGTTACTATAGTTACAGTGTGATGTCATGTAAGGCTATATTAAACAAATCTTTTGACTCAAAGCTACCGCGCGTTAGTTAATTGGTGCGCATTAGAAGAAAAAACATCTTTCTTTTTTTTAAATTTTTTAAATTTTTTTCAACAAAAAAAAAATCCCAAAGTTTCACCGATTTTTCAGATTTTACTTGACCACATCATTTTAAATACAAAAGGTCACTTTTACAAGGATTCCAATATTTTATATTTATAATTTTGAAACAAAAAAAACTTTAAAAAACCGCATTCCGCATTAGGTTTTGAAAAACTGAAGAGCTTTGAGACAAAAGATTTTTTTAATATAGCCTAATGGCTCTATATAAATATGATGTAACTTACCCTGGGCTGGCCGTGTTCCATGGCTCACTCGAGTTCGGTGAACTAGGTGTGGTCGGTGGACTATGAGGGCGCTCTTCAATACTCACTAACTCAGGCTGCTTGGTAATGGTAGCAATTTGCTCGTGTGACTCAGTCTGTCTCTTTCGTCTGTCAAATGCCTTGAACATACTGCAAGGAGAGAAAAGGAACAAGGTTATTTATTGGAGTTATATGTGCACAACTTTTAGTTGTGTATATAATGTGTTATTGTGACCTGATTGGAAGTTCAAAATATTTAAATTGCAGGCCTTAGGGAGAATCGAAATTTTCACATTTAAAAGTACATGGTGACGATGGCTCAAAATATGTTGTTAAATGATTAACTCCCCTTTCCAAATATTGAAAAGTGACATCAGTTAGAACAAATCTATATCAAGTCCCAGTTGCCAAAGATAAAATGTTATTTGTGGGCTGTCCATTTATATTTTATTGTCCTTGTGTCCATCACAGAACACTTTCATGGGCTGGGTCTTTTCTGAGATTAGTAAAAAAACTGGAATATATGAGCAACATAACATCTTTTTTTTTGCCTTGAATAGAAAGCAATTTAATGCTAACCTTGCACCCAATCTGCTCCACGATGAAGTAGTCGTGTTTGCAGTCTGTGCACTTGCTGCAGTACTTGCACTAGCTGCAGTACTTGCACTAGAGTCTACAGTCTTGCTTTGTTGTGATTGGTCGTTTGCAGCTACAAAGCTTTTGATCCAATCCATTGACCATGATTGGCTGTTATTACTGGGGGTGCTCTCTGCAGAGCTCACCAGTCTGTCTTGTGTAATGTCTTTCGGAGGGGGTGCTTCTTCGGTCCTCAACTGCCGTTCCGACTGTCCTGATGACTGAAACTGACCGCTTCCTAAATTATTATTAACCGGAATAGTCTTTCTAAATCCCAAGGATGTAGAAAGTGACGATGTCCAAGAGTTTGACCTTGTGAAGTCCTTCTTTCTGCCTCTGCCTAGCAGGCTAGAAAATCTTCCACCACTCAATCTCCCTCCCTCTGGAGATTGCACTGATCCCATCTGTTCACTCACAGAACATGGGGCTGTGGCTGCATGCTGTTCTAGTAACTGTTGTTTCTCCCTCTCTGCAGATGCTTGCTGCTGCATGTGGTTGTATTCAAACTCGTAGTCAAGATTGAATGGGAGGATGGCAAGTGGTTGAAGAGTCAAAAGCATCTTGTCGAATAATTGCCGTGTAGAAGTGTTGCATAATGATAGAAAAGCCTCGGGGGCGTACAGGGTTCTGACGATATCTGTGCCATAAAAAGAAATACATTTCAAGATTAATCATTGCGTAAGTCAGGATATGGGCAGTTAGTAAAGTAGATTGGCAATTAATGATTTACTTTTAATCTGATGTAATAATCTCAAGATTATTCACAAATCTGAATACATAGGTGTCTATTATTTTATTACTGGTTTGTTTTCTTCTACCAATTTTTTGAAATATGTTTAAATTATTTTTGAAACATTTTACCTGAGAGGTCTGTTTGCCCGTAAAACAGAGTGGTCTTTTTTAATCAAGAATTTATTAAATTTAATGAGATTTGTACACACTTTCAAATCATTACAAACAAATGTTAGCATGAAGAAATCATAAGCATTCCTACATTTGCAGAACATGTTCACAGCTTATTGTGCTTATCTTTAAAATGGCATCTCTTTTTTGCATTTTAATCATTTATTTGTTTTTTTTGTGTTCTTTCATTATATGGAATTTGTTTAGGACATTTTAAAATATCCTAAACAAATTCCACCACTTTCTGTCATTTTGTATTTACAAGTATGAAAATATAAGGGAAAAGGAAAAAATAATCCTACATTTGTGTTGTTGTAAATAAAAAGTAAAATAGGAAGCTCTCTACACTACAAACATTTGGCCTTAACACTTTCCACGCGGCTTTGTTGGTTTTACCAAATACAAAACAGATTTTTCAAAAACCTTTCTCAAATGTCAAGGTCTATCTAAAGGATTACTGAACCAATGCTAGTCATGTTTGTACTTATTTTAATGCATTTCACATGGTGATTCCAAATATGGTAATGCGATATGAAATTCAACAATTTTCGTATTTTTGAAATACTTTGTGAAATTTTGGAATGTCGTCTGCAGACACCTGCCACATGGAAAGTGTTAAGAAGTTGAGGCAAAACCATTATTCTGTTGGCCTCATTGCAGTATGTATACATCGATGACTCATTCTGTATTTACATTATATATGACTTACCTGGATGGCTTCTAATGTGCTCCAGCCAGACCTCTATATTTCTTGTGCTGTTGAGTAAAAACACAATGGAAATGCAGTTATTAATGGGTGAAATGTAGAGTTGTATGGGTAAACTGTAAGATTGAATTCTCTTCCACATTAACTTAAAGCCACTCTGATCTAAATCGATTCTAGTTATTTGGGAATTGGTATTTTGCATACAATTTATAGATTATTCTAGTAATGTGAAATATTTGCACTTGAAGGAGTAGTAATTATGAAAATAAAAAATGTGTGTATATATTTCTTGGAGTTTTCTACACTTACGAATATTGTGAATATGAAAACAAGCAAAATGGGTCAAAATGTGAACAATTAATCATATGAAAAGTGCCCTTTTTAGAGTATTCCACATGCAATAATAATAAGATCAGCATTGATTTTGTGTAAGGGTTTCAATGCGCTTTATTAGTCACTGACACAATTATTCAAATTCAATATAATACCATGATTTAAATCGAAGACAAACAATTCATTAATTTCACTTTTGTTTCTGTTACAGAAGAACTCTGGAATTAAAATCAAATTTACCATTTCACTTAAAGTTAGACATGCCTCCTTCACACCAAACATGCAAACATCTCCTACACAACATACGTTAGTGTGAGAGTATTTCTGGGTGTGTTAATCCAAATGAACACTATTGGGTTAATAAGGGAAATTGGCAATGTCCCTAAAAGCAATAATTTTATGATCTCAGCTTCATTATGATAATAAGTGATCTAATCCTGCTATGTTTACAATTGGAGGCCAAACAAGGGGTGCACTAGAGCTTGTATGAGATATGAGCCATATTGACACGTAAGCCCGGGGGAGGGGGGGGGGGCACTCAACTTTTTTTGGGGTAGGGGTGTGCCACCCAGGGTCTCAAAAAGGGGGGTTACAGAACTGAACTGAATGGATTTTATGACGAAAAATAGGGTCTTAGGAACTGATTTTTCAAAAAAAGTAGGTCTTGAGAACTGGCCTATAGTTCAATTTTGGTTAGCTCTTACGCACATTTTCGATTTTGTTTGGTTTTAGAATGCAAAATTTTCGAAGAATTTGGGCTTTGGAACGCAATTTTTCAATAAAAGTGGGGTCATAAGAACTAATGCAGGCTCAAAAGGGGGGTCATAAGAGCTAGCAGCAGAGGGTGAAAAAGGGGGTCTTCAGCGCGGCACATACCTATACCCTTTTCCAATGTCAGTGCCCCCCACCCCCACCCCCCCCCCCCCCCCCCCCCCACCCCACCGGGCACGTAAGGTTCATTTTTTAAATAAAAAAATCCTTTAAAAAGGAATTGGCGACCCAAATAAATAATAATGGTAGCCTGGAAGGCGTATTGAAATATGGCTGGTGTTTTCATAGCAGAATGAGCGAGTAGTGATTAAGAAATGGAAGGGTGGTTGACTGTGGGAAGTGTTGGTCTACAAATTAAAAAGTAGGAGTAACTAAAGACCACTTGTATGTTAGGGAATGAAACATCCAAGAATATGACTTTTAAAGTTTACAAACATGGTACTCATACTTGCCAACATTGGGGAACCAAAATCTTGCTTATGGCACTCGCCACTATAGCAAGTGGGGGTCCAGGGGCCTGCCTTAGAGCCCTGATGGGGTCCAGGGGCTATACCAGAAGGGAATGGACACAACTTTTTGGATTTTTTGCAATATTGCAAGCAATTGCCCAACACTTTCACCATGTAAACCTCCTCTGAAAGCTGACTTGGGAGGGAGGAAAAAAGTAATTCCTGAAGAGGAAACCATGGGGCCCATGACAACTAAATGGCAAAGTTACCACAAAGTGGCTTCTATAAATAACATGATTCGACCTTGGATTATAAATACATTTCAATCCCATCTTTTTTTTTCTGCTCTTAATCTGAGTTACCCTGAAATTGACCTATAGTTTTATATAGTCTTTTCACTTCACCTCACTGTGTCATTCGCTGCTTGTAGGTCAATAAATGCATATGTGTTGTTTCGAGAAAAATTAGACAAATCAATGCACACGTGCTGATTTTGATGTGTGCATAATGGCATGACCCGCAAGGGGAGTGCTATTGTGAGCATATTAACATTCGCCCAAGTGCATCAATTTTTCTATTTTTTCTGAAAAACAAAACATACTCGTGTATTGACCTACATACACGACACTATACAAAATATACTACATGCACCCGCGATGCCTAAACAACGAATAAAAACAAAGCGTGTGGTGTGCGCATTGAACGGACATGTTCAATGCACTCCACATATTTTAGTTTCTTGCTTTCTGATTGGTTCGACACTACTAAGAGTGTATGAATTGCTGTGAATAAATGTGCACCCTCCTGAGCGCTGGCATGTAGACACATGTGTAGAAAGACGGAAGGTACAATACGCATGTGTATATAGGCTACTGTCCAGAGGAAGAGAAATAGAGTATACATAATATAATGTAAGATCTAGGTAATTTTTAACAACCTTTTCCCCTTTGGTCTGCCTAGGGCCTACTATTACATGAAGCGCTTGACACAGACATTTGAATATTATTATCCAGTCTGGGACAAACTTCTTTTTTGATTTGGCCTAATCTTGCCTTCCATGTACAAGACATTTTCAACTTCACTCGCTCATGATGCACATACATGGAGTATTGCATGTATTAATATAGAGCTCAAAAACAGTATCTAAAAGTATCTTCTCCTAATCATAAAAGACAGTAATATACTATAAATCATTATCTTACTTGAGTAGTCCAAAGATGAATGCATTTGTTCTCAGCGACGGTTCCTTTAAACAGCGCCTCTTTGCTAGCGTTGTTGACAGCTCATATAATGATCTTGTTCCGGGACCTACAATTTGAAAGGAAATTCAAGGCTGATGAACTGGATGTTATGTTGCATCGATAGAAATAGTCCAGGCATAATATTATTGGCTGTCCTGGAAAGTTAATATTCAGGAATCACATAAACAGCAACAATTCTTATTTACTTTTGGATTTCCTTTATATAATAGTATATGCTTCTTCCACGTGTTTTTAAAAGGGACTTTAAAATAACAAGTAACAAGGGTATACACTCACTGAACCAAATAATACTGGTAGATGGCATAATATTATTGGCTGTCCTGGAAAGTTAACATTCAGGAATTACTTAAACAGCAATTCTTATTGACTTTTGGATTTCCTTTATATAATAGTATATGCTTCTTCCACATGTTTTTAAAAGGGACTTTAAAATAACAAGTAATAAGGGCATATACACACACTGAACCAAATAGTAGCGTCTAATACTGGTAGATGGGTTTTGTTATACATAAGTATATTCAATTTTAGGTGTCAACTTGTATACTTTTAATTGATAGTTGACTTCCATAAAAGCATTATATGCTATAGCAATGTATAGGAATGAAACCAAATAAATGAGTATTATTTAGAGGTAACAATATAATGAATTGCCATATTGTAATATTGTCTGTATTTGGGTTTTTGTATAGATGAAGACCCTTTTGTAAAAAAGACCCAGTACACATATATGTATTGTAATGTGAAAATAATTGATTAATGTAAGGCCCTTCACAATCGATTTTGAGTTTCCTGTTGCGGTTTTAGAAAAAAAGGATGAGGTGACCTTTAATCATTAATTATTAATTATCTTTTATTTTATTTATTTTGAAACTAATTATTTTGTGGTTGCAACCAATTTCAACCCCTTATTATACAGTAATATATAGTAATAATGCAGTCATGTTCTATGTTTGTACATCATCATAGCTTATAATATGATTAAAGCCAGAAGGTAGCAAATAAAGTTTATTGAAAGTCATTTTAAAGGCGAAAATCCTAAATATAAATAAAATAATTAAATATTTTGTAATTCTCAATTTCGGACGTGGGCGGCAACAGGAAACTCAAAATCAATTGTGAAGGCTTAAGGCTGAATATAATTTGATTATACTGTTTGTAATACATGGTAGGCTTATTAAAATCATTTTGCACACCCCAAAAAAGGTTTAATTAGTTAAACAGTCTTTTAGACTAATATCAAATAATTTAAGATATTTAATAATGTAAACATATACTAATGAAGCTGTCACTTGATATGCCAAATATCAACATGCCTCAGTCAAAATGAAGATAGTCAGCAATATCAGGCAGGGCTTTATTGACCAAACAAAATAGATTAACGTTTAAAATCGTCAACTTTAAAATCCATACACTGACGTTTAAATTTATCAACTTTAAAATCCATATACATTGACCATAAGCTATATATATACCAACCTATCAAAATACAGGATATCTGAATTAATCTGGAATTGAAACTGTACACAGCTTTAGAACAATAACAACAGATATTTTTCAATACCTAATTTGGTAGTAGCTTCTACCGGCGTCCACACCGTGGTCTTGACGCGCCCCACGATGAAGCTCTGCACATGTGGTCTGAGGCCATCCATCAGTAGATCAGAGATAGCAGGACATAGGTAATGTAGTACTATATGACCGATGTTGGGAGTCTGTTGAGAGTCCCCTAATCTCACCTACACGCAGAACAGAGAGGGAATAAAGAGAGTTTATTAGAATTAATTAGAATTTTTTTTTAGTTCTGTAAAGTGAAACTTAATAACATAACCTGACAACAACAAAAAATAATGTTATATATCGTTGCAAAAGCAAAAGTCTGTCTAAAACAGTTTTGGAACAATATGGATATATCTTAAGCAAAATAGTTATGTTTGTTGAAAGATCTTGCTCATTTGAAAAAAGCAGTTCCCTATTCAATGTCTGTGTATTAATATGTTATAGTTTATATTGAAGTAAACTATTAACTGATGTAGGTTGTGAGATTACCTTACATGTGCTATTTATTTTACATCAGCATTTATATAACAAATACAAATGCCTCTTAGCAATAACAACAATACTTGTTTAAAGAAATCAAACTGTTTTTATAATATTGGGGAAAACCTTAAATCCAGTTATGAGGAGAGGAGGCTACCTATATCATATTATCTTTCATTTAATAATCTTTCAAATTCATTTTCTATATGCCATGGTGAGAGTAGAGTTATCGTATGACATTTTATCAACAGTATAGCAGCAGGCTTGACAATCATAACAGCTATGTAGACCTGATGAGGCATTACCCCGCTATTTTATTAATGCTCCATTAAAATGCTATGAATATTTCACTATGTCATCATTCCATATTATAGGGAAACGAAGTCAACAAATCTTTCTTCACCTACTTTTATAGCAATAGAGACAGGATGTATTCAACTATATGTACTATAGTTGTGGGTGAATTTAATAAAGCTAAAATAAAAAATGTATATATCTGAAAAAATATATTGTTTTAAAACAGTTTTACCCCTACCCACCTTATTCAAAGAATAGTAATTTAATGCAATAGTTCCTTTTCCCCATTTGACACATTTTGCATAAAACTTTCGACCATTCCACAGATACATGAATTAAAAAGTAACCCTTTTTTGATTAAGAGGTGTTTTTAAATAGTCAAGCTTTCATAAGCACAATGTAATTTCGCAGACACTAATAATTCCAAACAACTCCTTCTAGGGATTTTGCAGTAAATTTGTGTAAGGACAGAGCCAAGAACATGCCATTTTGTCATATTTAATATCAACATGGTTGCAGTTTATGTTGAATGTTGGGTATTTGCCATCTCTTATTGCGATTGTTTGTAACACATTTTTAATAAGCACAACATTAAATACTCTGCATGATGATATTACAAAGTATCTGCAGTTAACCTCAAATTCCAGTGTTACCTATGAGAAGATATTCTTGAACGGATTACATTTAGCTCATCACTGATTACTGTAAATGTGGACGGTTTTTTTTGCGCTACATTAATTTTCGCGCTTTTCGGGCTCCAAATAAAAAGACGCAAACATATTTATTTTGTGTATAAGTCTATGTAATAAACTTTCAAATCCCGAATTTAAAAACAAGCGAAATGGATGAAAATAGGCAAAGCGCGAAAATATAATTGCGCGAAAATTACCATTTTTACAGTATAACACCTTATATGAATTATGTTAACTTTTCAATAGGTGATTTCATGAATTTCTTACTCATAGGTAGAACCGAAATCATAGACATGAATCATGAACACCCCCCCCCCCTCCCCCACACACTTGTGTGACTAATCACTATATACACCTCTGGGCATTATGTTGCAAAGATTTGTTCAAGATTAAAATTTTAGTAGGAAATATCGGTATCCTTATCATTTATTACTGTGGTTTTGGAAATTCCAAAGAAAGAAATGTGAGAACTTACATGGGGATGAGATGATACCGATTTTGTTCCCAAAGTTTCCTGAAAGCACCCAATCTGATTTTCTATTTGACATTCATTTGGGTAATATTTCACCTTTCATGCATAAAATCACTGAATATCAGACATAACGCCGAGGCGTACGATGCATGCACCGTGTACTACGGATGAGACTATTGTATTTATGGATAAGTCAGCGATACGGTCAATGAAAGTCAACTCCTCATATCCTATTTCCAGTAGTTGTACACATACATATAGGGCAGCCAGTGGGTTTGTTCAGGGAGGGGGTTTGTTCAGGGGGGGGGGGGGGGGGGGGGGGGTGGGGGGGGGGTCCATTAAATATGATGGATGTATATGTTGAGGCGTTTGCTGCATGCGCCGTGAACTACAGGATGAGACTATTGTATTTATGGATTAGTCAGCGATATGGTCAATGAAAGTCTACTCCTCATATCCTATTTCCAGTAGTTGTACACATACATCAGGGCAGCCTGTGGGGTTTGTTCAGGGGGGGGGGGCTTCCATTAAATATGATGGATGTATATGTTGAGGCGTTTGCTGCATGCGCCATGAACTACAGGATGAGACTAGTATTGTATTTATGGATAAGTCAGCGATACGGTCAATGAAAGTCAACTCCTCATATCCTATTTCCAGTAGTTGTACACATACATTATGGAGCAGCCTGTGCGGTTTGTTCAGGGAGGGGGGGGGCTTCCATTATGTATGATGGATGTATTTGAGCCGTTTGCTGCATGCGCCATAAACTACAGGATGAGACTATTGTATTTATGGATTAGTCAACGATACGGTCAATGAAAATCAACTCCTCATATCCTATTTCCAGTAGTTGTACACATACATTATGAAGCAGCCTGTGCTCAATGGGAGGTGTGGTGTGGGGGGGGGGGGGGTATCATATAGCACACCACAAATGATTGTTTTTGAAATAACCTTCATATAACATTTCTTTAGTACAAAATGTAGTTTTGACTGTTTGGTTTAGGTATGGCTCAAATTTTATTTCCTAAATATGAAATGAGACAACACTTTCAATGTTAGGTTGTCTTCCACACTAAAAATAACTATTAGTAATTACCATGCAGATATAATGGAATTATTTTGACTACAGGCCATGTAGTATCAGTATCACTTCAAGCTTGATTTACTATAAATGTAAACCACATTGACTTAACGATGATTAATCAAATTGTCTGAATATTGATTAGTCATTGATAGTTTTAATATGGAACAGTATTATCATACAAGGTATAATTATGACTTTGTCAACTGTCTTTCCCTACAGATCTTTGCCTAGCCACCAAGATCTATACCCTGTGCAGCATTTATTTTAATGTCAAATTGTTTCTGTAGTATTAACAAATGTGTGATGCCAAACTGATTTTATTATCACAGTGATCGCAACTTTCTCCATTGCCATAAAGACAATGTCCTCCGGTTACACTACATCAAACGCAAATCAGTTTTGGTCCAATAAATATGAAAGTGAGTTTTTGAGTTAAACTTAACCAAATAAGAAGGCACAATTTTGACACTATGTACCGACCCAATTTGAATATTGTAGTCTAAATTTGGCATTATTCATAAATCACTAAGTTATAGCGTACCTTAAATATTGCTATTATAGTTTAATCAGTTCCAAATTGGCGAGAACAGGGAGCTTATTGAATCGCAAAACTGAAGCCTCCTATATATGGGCATGTGGGCATGAGTACGCGCGATGTAACTCTTGAAATGAAGCGTTATCTTGACAACGCTATGATTGACAGCACGAAAGTCCTTATAAGGGACATTGAGACGCATGGTGTACCACTTGCATTTGGGGCGCGCAATGTACCTCTTAGAAAGGCTTCAATTTTGGCAATGGGAGTCTGTGTATAGTGGCACCGGCCCGGCGAGAACCATTTGTTTTTTATCTCTTCGCGCACAGTAGTAATCCAAGCGTACTCGCAACATGCATGCGTGTTTTGCATCACGCACACATATGATGTACAGTGCACTTGTTGCCTTCATGTGCGCCCACAACCTTCTGTATTCATTCGCAGCTGTTATGAGGCTTTGCCAATTTTGAACTGATCAAACTATACAGTGCTAGCTACGTGATTATACCGCAATATGTTGCCTATATTTAACCAACTGTATCGGAGATAATAAGGTAATCAAGGACATCCTGGAATAGCTCCAATGTAGGTTATTTAACAATTATCTAATGGGACAGAATTTAGTCAGCTTGTTGGTGTTATGACCTTATATAGTTATATACACACAATCTCGAACATGTCCAAATTGTTTTGGCCAATATTCAATCAGTTATGTATCAAGCTGAGGAATACAAATTGTATATTCATCCCCAAATAGTTCAAGGTGTATGTGGGAAAATTTCTTAAAACAATGGCGCGCCGAAATGCGTCACTCTCACTGAAATACTGTGTTTGAAGGTAATTTTCATTATTTTACTTACGAAAACTTGATAAAATCATGCTATGATACTTTCTTTCAAACTGATGTATAACCCTAACCCTAGAGGTGTAGCAGTGGGGATTGACTGAAGAACTGAGGGAGGGGTTAAATGGGGGGGACAAAACCAGAACATTTTCTCCACCACCCCCGAGAATTGAACCCGGGCCGCTGGGTGACAGGCGAGTCACCCAACCACCACACCATGAGCCCTGGGTTTGCCAGGCTAAATTTTCGCCCACCATACTCGGGGATGAGTGCACCATGGGATTGAACTTGTGTGCGCTGCTGGCTGGGTGATTCTGTATGGTGCAGTAGGATTAGGACTTAATAAGAGGGTTTGTTTTTAAACAGAATATGGCTTTGTATTATTTATAGGCCATTCCAAACCTTTTGCGACAATCTGATGAACACTTGACCTCTGACCTTTCTCATACTAAATAGAAAAAAGCAATAGTGAGCTCCAGCAGAGTAACTAATACCAAAAGGTTTCAGCAGTTTTGTCACAGTGAACAAAGAATTTATGTTTTATTTTGTACGCAAGGGAACATCATGGAATCAACACAAAATCTTAAACCTGCATATCTCTGCCGGTTTATTTTATTTTATACAAACATCAGACAACCAGCTGTTGTTATTACTTACCTTTTCTAGAGGGCTCTTGTTAATGGCTTGTGCGAAGTGTCCCAAAATATGATCAACAGCGCTGTCAATAGCACCAACGATAGCTGTAAACAAACAAATAAACATAACATTCCAAATATTGTAATAGACTATACATTAGTGAAAGCGGCATAATTCTGGAATAGCCTCCACATACACATTATTCCGTAAAATGTTGAGTGTGAAGGGTTGAGTGTGAAGGATTTAATGTAAAGGGGGCAGCATCTGTCTAATGCAAGTCTATGAACATTTGATGGCTGACACACTATCTTCAACTGGAAGTAGCACAAAGGTCTTTCAGAAATGCATCAACAAAGATTGAGTGCATAGATCAAACACAAAATCGACATGTGTGATGAGTAATATTGTCTTTTGGTTTAGCGAAATGAAAATACAATTAAGGGTCAATAAGGTTAGGAATAATATGTGCGTACTAGAACTACACTTTTCACCTGCCCTGAAGTTCCAAAACAATATTTATTTATCCGTGTCCTTCAACTTCTCCTAACAACCTTACTTGTTTGGTTATAATCCTAATCAGTAAGGAGGGCAAAATAGCTTGTTATATATCACACTACCAAAATGTTTCATTTGCACTTTCCTGTCAAGATGAAGCAAATAGAGCACTGCAGTTATGAGAATACAGTGGTCGGTGACATTGCCTGGCACCACTGAGGTCCTAGGTTCAATTCATATTCCCAGTGGGTGCGCACGTGCTTTTTTCCCCATCATGCCTCACTGACATGAAGAAGCAAATTAAGTACTGCTGAAATGGAACTATAGAGGTTTGTCACATTGTCTCTGGTACAGCTGAGGTCCCAGGTTCAATCCCCAAGGGGATAGCACAGGATTTGTGTGCAGATAGTTCCCTGATCCATGCTCATTCTTACAGAATCCCCAGTTTCCTTTTGCTTTTCAAAACTAGTGTTCAGTGATATGGAAAATCCTCTTCACAGATATGGGAAATTGCGGAGCTGTTGGATTAAAACGATTTAAAATCTAAGTGCTGAGATCCATACACCCCTATGCCTATGGAAGACTTACCTTAATCATGCGCACAGGGAGTGTAGATTTTTAAATGGAGTCACCCATGCATATACATTGTAACCCCATTTGAAATTTGCACTATCTATGGGGAGAATGTCTTCCATAGGGGGTGTATGGATTTAAAATGGAAATGTTGCCCTTTTATTGAAACCATAAGCAGTGAAATGCTATTCTGAGATAATCAACTTTCAAATATTCGGGACTCATTACAATACACTGTAGCACCCAACTTATAACTCTAGTTTTAGTCAAATTAAGAGTGTTTATGAGTTATCTCCTTATGGTTCTGAAAATCTAGGTTATATGGATTATTTTGGTACCAAAATCTCATTTTGTCCAAAAGTTGAGTTACTGCCTTGTGGCGCTCAACCCTCGATATATAGATAGAAAGGAGATATAAACCCAATATGCTATTAATAACATTAATCAATAGATAGACTATGCTGTGTGCTGCAGACTGAGACCCAATATGATTCATTTTAAAGTTTGATTTTATTTATACATGGGATCATCAGTCTACCCTCCATGACTTTGTAATTACTTAGGAGGGAAGAGGCGACACAAATAGTTCTCTAACATCTGAATTTCATTAAACACACACGCTTCATCAGAAGAGTTGCTTCAATTAGGTTAAGTAGTTGACAAACCCATTTTAAGTGAGCCAAAACAGTTTATGAAGGGAACTGATAATACTTGTTATAATCATATCTCTTGGGGTCATAGTCTGTTAATTTAAGAGTATCATACTTTTTGAAAAATTCAATGACTGAAGTTAATGAAAGTGTACTATCATATAATTGCCTTTAACCTTTTGACACAGTCACATATTAGATACAAACTGTGAAGGGTCTAGAGGAGAAAGATAAGCGTAGCCTATCAGTATCACACACTGGATAAAGATTGGAAAGTGAAGGAAACAAGCCCTTCCCAAGTATAGGAATCTGTATGGAGGGCAGGGTGTAAGAAGATGAGCATTATTTGATTCACTTTCTTCCTCTACAGACATATACATGATAGAAAATCATACACGGGTGCTTCTTAAAAATTCTTGTTGAAATTAAGAAAAAAATCTTCTTTTTTTGTTTAATAACAAATGTTGACACATTTTACCCACCTCTTTTACGTAGCATATCAACGGTATCACGATGCGCAACATATCGTGGTGATACCGGGATCTCCTGGGGCGGCAGAGATTCCATCCCATCATCGTAATAACTGGCGAGAACCAAACTGTGAGGGCGCTGCCTGTGCTCCATGCTCATCTGCTGATGATCCATCTTTCTGCGCATGAACCCCCTCTGCATATCGGCGGCGGATTCTGATGCAAAGCGCTCTCTGAATGGTTGATTTGTCTCATTCGGTAGTTGTGATTGGCCATCTTTATTATGATGTAGCCACTGTTTGTATCTTGTTAGGTTGGGCGGTAGTGATTGGTACTGCTCTGTTGATGAGATGAATTCGCCGAATGATGGAGCGTAACGAACTGCGGACGGGCTGGTACTGGCTGGCCCGTCTTGTGCGTTTAGTTGTTGAAGAGCTGAATTGGAGGAGTATCAAGAGAACAAAATGAGTAAAGCTATACATAAAATACACTTTGTATATTAATATTGTCAACTTTGTGCTGCAAATTGATGGTACAAAATACAATTTACTGTAAAAGCTGAAATTTTCGCGCAGGTTTTATTTTCGCGCTTTTCCAGCAAAATATGTTTCCGCAGAAATTATAACACGCGAAACATATTGTTTTCAACATTCATGCAGTGCATCCAAAAGGTCGCCCACAAAAAAAACCTATTCGCGAAATGTCCAAGATATCAAAATGCGCGAAAATATCTTTACGCGAAAATATTGGCTTTTACAGTACATCAAAATGGTAAAATAAAAAGATATGTATACATGCACAAAATGAGATAATGTAAACAATAAATGAAATACAAAGTCCAACATGCACTACAATACAAAAATTAAACTAAAATGTTTCACAATGCATACCAAACAATAGGAACTAGACTAAATCAACACATATTACATGAATGATATTCATATCTGAAAATCCATGAATAATTAGAAAATATCCTAAATGGGTATTTCTACATGATGTTTTTTCAAGAATGTACGCCATCAACCTTTCATAACAATTTTTTAAGTTTCAACAGCACGGTTACCTTTGTCACTTTGTCAAGTTGAACATCCTACATCATGCATTGCTCTTGATTACAAAATCTAATCTTGTAAAACCTTTTTATCATATTAACTTGATGTCTACCTTTGATGCTGAGAAAACATTTCATTTTCTAAATTACCATTCTATTTTCTTTTTCATCAAACCTCTTTCTTTGAGCTACGGTCATATCAGTGAATATGGTTTTGTTTTTCTATACATATATTCATCAACTTGAGATCTGCTTTATCTCTGGATTTATCTCAGTTCCTTCCAGATAAGAGAACATACTTCCCTTCGTCACGGGAGAACTATAAACTTAATCAAATAACTGACAGCATCTCAAGCGATATTTCTAATATTCTCGAGCCCATGCGTTGAATTGATTAAAATATTTCTTTGAGCAAAAATAAACTATCTTCATTGAAATGTACAAATCAGACCAGATGAACAACCGACAAGGACTTCCAGGCTATCAACTTTTGAGAATTGCCGCCAAGTCAGGAGTTTTGGAGTGGGGGTTGCCGTCCAGTCAGAATTTTGAGAGCAGGGGGAAACTCGAAAGCGGGTGGTGGGTAGTGACTGACTGGGGAGATTGCCCACCTCGCCCCTCCCCTCTCTGGCTACGCCACTGTTCTTGATGGTGATGGGGATCAGTATTGAATCTGTAACTGACTACTGAGTTTCCCACATAAAAAAGTCCATCAACAATATTGGTGAATCTGCCTGTTTTATGATGTTCTTCAAAATTACTTTTTGTTCATCAAAAATGTTCACTATTTGATAATATATTTAATTACAATAAGGCCAATAAGATCAATGTCGATATCTAGTTTAATAACATCATTAATGATCAGTTATTATAAAACATCATTATTTATTCAAGTTTTCCTTTCACTTTTATGCAAAACCATTTTAAAGTAATTAAGATTAGAACCACAAGCTTATTTTGAAACAAATGATTCCTTACAGATGGCTGTATCATTTATTCATAATAAAAACATGCTCATGACGCGAATGTCCACAACCATTTTTTCCCTTCTCTACACAACCAGCTACTCGCTTCATGCTCTACATAATGCAGACACATTAGTCAACATTTGATACACACCATTGCACGCCAATGCCCAATTGTTAGAACATGTGTTGAATTGCTTATCAAATGTCAACAAAAAACTGTAAAACAAGTTAATTTTGCGAGCAATTTAATTTCGTGAATTTTGCGAGAAACTCAAATTCGCGAGGAGCTTAAATTCGCGAAATCATATTGCCGCAAGTTTATGTGTGTGAAGATGACAGTAGTGGTAGAAATGTTACTTTTGCGAAATTAAGTTACCGCGAAACTAGTGATGATTAGCAATTCGCAAAAACAAAGTTGCCTCAAAATTAACTTGTTTTACAGTTAATCAAATTATATAGAAGCGCCATACTTGGAATTATATATGCAACGATTTTATCAATTAGTTCAAGTACCCCATTTACATCAAGCTAAATAATGTATATGTTTTTACCGCAAGGGCAAAAGGGATTTTAATTGTTAAGCTTATTAAACTTTCTTATGTCAGAAAGAGTGTATATAGCTACTAATAATTAAAGGGGCACTGAGAGATACATGGGAGTGCGCCCTCAATTTTCATGGAAATCTGAATTTTTGCACCTAAACCTAATTTTAATACTAATCTGAAACCGTTTACCTTAATCCGCTGTCTTATCATGTAAAATTTCACGATTGGTAATTTGAATGTAGATCACATCAAAATTATCAACACCACTCACCAAAAGAATTGTATCAAAACCTAGCGCCATCATTTAACCCTTTTCCCATAAATTACTACACTTTATGGGGTTCTATATACCCTATCTATTACAATAATTCATTTTTTTCCAATTTTTCATTTTTCTCAGCGATCTCTCAATGCCCCTTTAAGTCTATTATTTCACATACCGCCCACAACTCAAACCTACACAATATTCTTCACACCCACGGTCCCACACATCTCTCTTTAGTAGATTTCTATTTGATTAAAATGCTTTCATGCATTCAAACAAAATATCACAAAGCAGTTAACACCAATTTTGAAATATTATAATTTGATCCTTGAATTTTGTGTGTAATGTCATAACTCTGTTGATATCTTACTTTAGATTTTTCAAAGTGAACTTGTGTAAATATATGATTAACATGATAATATATTTCTTTCTTTTTGTAAAACTTTTTAATTTGATCACATTGTGTAAATATGTGATCAGTCGCGTCAAAAAGGACATGTTGTCGGCAAACACAGTTTTAAGATAGAGGGCAATATATTTGGTGAAACAAAGAAAAAAATAGACAAAAATATGCTTCTTCAATTCATATCTTGTGTTTACCAAGTCCGATTACATTCAACATGGTATAATTTCAAAGCTTAAAATGTTCTTTCAAATCATACCAATAACTCAGAATTTACTCGGGCCTCCAACATGTCCATTTTGACGTGACAGGTCACATATATGATTAACATGATAATATATTTATTTATTTTTGTAACACTTTTTAATTTGACCACTAACATTTGCCAACATTTCAAATTGGAGAAACTGTAACAAATATTGCCAAGAAATTCTTTATTAAAGTAAACATCATGTAATTGCAATTTGCAATGTAACCCTTCATTTGAGTGTGTGTGTGTGTTGTGCCCATGATGGACCATGTATGAATATTGAACATTTGTCATAACAAGTGAACCATTTTGCCTGCAATTTGGTTACACACGCAAATCATGTGGATTAATCTCATTGTGCGTTTGGTGACACGAGCATTTTTTATTCCCATTATTAAATTGTAAGTTTGAATGTTTAAAATCCAAAATATACCAGTAACACAGTTTTAGCTTGTAAACAAGTGAACAAATTTGCAGCAAAGTTCCTTCAAAATAGAACATTTATCACATACACAAATGTTCATAAAATGGCGTGTGTTTTTGCGACCACACATATTTGTCAGTTCCCATGTTTGCTAATATTTTAAGAAAGTGGAAGGCAATATCTTGGATTAAAGATGGCACTAGACACAATTGCGAAACATCCAGAACTGCCTACGTCCATCCTCACATCTGACAAATCATGCATCACCCACGCCAGATAATAAATATTCCCCAAACCCGGTACCCTTACACAAATATCCTCAACAACACTTCAATATTGGATTGGCTTTTCTAATATATTCACAGCGCAATCATTTTCCAGCTTGCCGACTCAATGCGGTTATGACATTATGCATTGGATGGGAAACACAGGCGTCTGTCGGTCGTTGGCAGCCATGTTTATTAAGCTTTACAGTAACGGGATGTAGCAATAGTGTATAGTGTATGCATGCATAAAAGCTTGTATTACATTACCATGAACAATCCCTCCAGCAAATTTCTCCATTCAAGCACTATCATAATTAGTTGGATCGAATAACTAAAGTGAATTATTCATCGGCGTGTTTGAAATGGCACGGTTAAATATAATTTGGATTATTTTAATGTACATGTATTGTAGGGTCTGCTGCAGTACACAGTATATGAGGAATAAACTACATGTATTGAATTTAGATCAATGTTATCTGAAAACATACATTGTGAAAACTACATATCAAAATGTAACTTACAATTAAATTATTTAAAATTGATAAAGATATTCATGAGCATTTTGAAAGTCTGCATTCAAGATTTGTACAGATCCCCCGATTTCAACAACATGATATTAAAAAATAATAATAAAATAATAAAAGGTCTACATTTTATTGGCATCGCAGCCAACCGGCTGAATTGTAACAACAATTAATTAATTAATAACAATAATGAGAATAAAATAGGGTCACAAGGGCATAATTAATTATTACCAAGGCAACCAAAAAACCTGTTTTAAAGGCAAATGGATCTCTCAATCATGTATGACCAGGCGGGTGGTTTCTTTTTCAGGGGTTGTGAAAATGTTGGTGAATTAAAAAATATATATACCTCAAATTAACAAATTAAAAAAAGGTTGGTTGGACAGTTGCCCCAGCCCAACTCTAAATAAGCGAAAGTATTATATATTATCAATATTATTAAATCATATTTTAATTTAAGAAAGCTATCATACTAGCTATATAGTATTACTAAAAATATTTGACCCTGCCTTGTTTTGTGTAATTTGATTTATTTTTATCCTAGCACACCCCGAGTCGGTTCGATTTAGACACACACACAGCCTTCTCCACACAGTACACAGTCGGCCGGCCCTTTCCTCAGGAAATAAAACACTGACAGCAACTTCCTTAAGATAGCTTAATATCAACTTATCCAATTATCAATCGACCAATCAGGTCGCTTTACCCCCATCTTGAGATCAAAGAATAGCCAATCAAATGTATGCAAGCTTGAAGACTATGGTCTGCTACTCTAAAGCCGGGGGGGCACTGACATTTGAAAAGGGTATAGGTATGTGCCGCGCTGAAGACCCCCTTTTTCACCCTCTGCTGCTAGTTCTTATGACCCCCCTTTTGAGCCTGCATCAGTTCTTAAGACCCCAATTTTATTGAAAATTCAAAAATCGCGAAATTTTGTGTTCCAAAGCCCTAATTCTTCGAAAATGTTGCGTTCTTAAACCAAAATAAATCGAAAATTGAACTATATGCCAGTTCTCAAGACCTATTTTTTGGAAAGAAATCAGTTCCTAAGACCCTATTTTTCGTCATAAAATCCACTCAGTTCAGTTCTGTAGCCCCCCTTTTTTGAGACCCTGGGCGGCACGCCCCTACCCAAAAAAAAAGGTTGAGTGCCCCCCCCCCCCCCCCCCCCCGGCTCTAAAGTGCGGTCAGGATTACGACATTTGACAAAATATTTTCATATTGCTTTTCAGTGATTGCAAGTTTTGTTGACAGAGTGTTTATAATTGGATTGGTTAAAAATGAGGATGCCATATATTTAATATTAGGAAATATATCATATGTTTTCACAAATTGGTAATTTTATACATGGAATGAATTGTAGGGTATCATAAAGGCCTTATCTATGTTACTGAAAAAAACCACCTGAAAAACCATCAACTTTCAACAACAAAAAAATCATTTCTCTCATTTTCAATTTTAAAAATAACTCACAAAATTATCAGTACATGTAGTTATAAATGCTGTTATGTTGGTATGTTCAGAATCACCCAAATGAATATTTGTAAAAATGCCACATTTTCGTGATTTTTGAAAATAAAGCTTCACATAGTTTTCAGAGGCCAACAGCATACACAATACCACTATATTACAAGGAAATAATTATGACAAAAACGTTATTTTAAGAGACTTAAAACAGTTTAAAAATAGATCCACACAACACAAATATGTTGATAATATTTTATATTTGAATAGGATATTAACCAGGATTTTAAGGCTTAATATGTCTAATGACATGGCAACAATTTACATCAAATAATTTAGTTTTTCATATCCAATCCCTGAAGTTAATGTGTATCATAACAGTAAAATATTTATTCATGGTAGATTTTAAAAGCACATCTATATTAAAGGTATATTATGTGATCTTTCCAGGGAACGCCATCAACATGGAAAAAAAAATGAAAGCAGATTTTCTTGCAGATTTACATTTCTGATCATAAACCGTACATACATTCCAAGTTACAGGGCGATACGATTCTTAATTACTTCAAAATCATGGTTTTAGAGTGAAAATAAACTGTCGGATTACCGACAACTTATTTTACTCTAGTATAAATTCACTCTAAAACCATGATTTTGAGGTAATTAGGAATCGTATCGCTCTGTAACTTGGAATGTAAGTACGATTTATGATCAGAAATGTAAATCTACAAGAAAATCTACTTTCTAAAAAAAATCATGAATAGAGGGCGCTCCCTGGAAAAGATCACATAATATGCCTTTAAGCTCAAATATTATATTTATGAAAATTACATGGTTCTACAGCTACCTGCTATGTTAGATGAAAAGGTTACAAAAGCTAATTAATAAGAGCTAGGCAGATAACTGTCGCAAGTTCCTCAACTCATTGAATCACTTGCGATCCTCTATGTTGGTATGTGAATAGTAACCCTTCGCATCTTCAGATGTGGTGTTTATATGTAAAAGCTTATGACAACAAGTCAGGTATAGGAAACAAAACAATATTGTGATATTGGTTATAAACACAGTCGAGTAAATTATTCAACCAATCTGTAACATGGTAAGAACAGGGGTTTGATGACATCAAGTGCTACGACTATTAGATCAAGAAGACAAATTGTAATTTAAAATATACATATAATCAAACAATCACAAACATGCACATAAAGCAGTACCGTATTATCCCTATTAAGCGCCCAGGGCGGTTAACCAAGTCATTTTGGGTGGGCGCTTATTTGTATACTGATTTACAAAGTTGTTGACCATCAAGGTTGCAAAATTCAGCAACCTTTACGTCCAAAGACGATGTTTTGCAATTCAAGATGGCGGCCTCCACAAATGACAACAAACGCGAAACGTGCGTATTTCGGATGGTTTCTGTTGCTGTTTAAAGGCTTAACACATGGTTTAAGTTCACTTTTGGAACACAAAACAATATGTCAAGTATGTCTGAAGTTAAAATAACCATAATTTCCCCTTTATTTTCAAGCAATTTGTAGTCCGAGATTTAGTGTGATGCGAGTAATTTTTAAGTAAGCTTATTTTTTAGGTGGGCGGTTAATTAGTATATATTTTTAAAGTCACCTGAGAAAAAGGGGGTGGGCGCTTATAAGGTCCTGGGCGCTTAATAGGGATAATACGGTACATGTATACAGTATCTGTACCATTTGTTATACTTTTCTGTCACTTTTTGTGGTGTTTTACCACAAAACAATAGGTCTATTGGTTTGGTGAAAGAGGAAAACTTAACTTAAAGTCTTCTGATTGGTATAAATTTCCTTTGCCAAAGTAGGATCGACGTAATGAAATGGTATTTACAAAATGTTAGATTTGGATCAAACGAATGAGATGCGTGAAACTTTCGTTTCAATTATGAAAGTCCTCTACAGAACTTGACAGTCTATCCATGCACATAAATATGTACATGTATGTTGTTGAACTGGTGGAATCATGAACCAAAACAACCACATGTTTTATCAACCAAGCTGTCACTTCCTCTTGCAAAGTACCTATGTCTGTCTTCAGAAATAAACCATCAAAATGACAAACTGTGAATTGCAAATTTCCAAAACTTTTCAAAAATATTTTTTTCCTTAAAATGTCATAAATGATCTTAAATTAGTATGGTTCAGACAGGGCTGTGGAACATGTTGCTGTTGTTGCCTAATAAATAATTTTGATGTTAAGCGCCAGAAAGCCTTAACTAAAAAAATGCTATTTTGAGATGATCAACTTTCAAATATTTGCGACTCATAACAATACACTGTAGCACCCAACTTATAACTCTAATTTTAGTCAAATTAAGAGTGTTTAATGAGGTATCTCTTTTAATTATGGTTCTGAAAATCTGGGCAGGGCTTGAATTAATTGAAGGCATCGAAGGCCATTGCCTTCGATGCCCCACCTAGTAGCCTTGGTGCCCTCAATTTCTGGCTGTTTTTACTCCATTTAAAAGTACATAACGGCATTGGATAAAGTTAGTGCACCTTTCAAATTGCCTTAAATTGCCTGCCTTTTCATTTCCTATTTCAAGGCCTGAATCTGGGTTATATGGATTATTTTTGTACCAAAATATCAATTTGCCCAAAAAAAGAGTTACGGCCTTCTGGCGCTCAACCCCTTATTTCATGTAAGGTAAACTGACTAAACAATCAAAGGTCATGCACCCATCAACTGGCAGAAGACATCCAGGCTTAGTGTTATGAAGTTAGTTTGGAAAACATCATTGGTAGCCTTACATATCAATTTACCCAAAAATTGAGTTGCCACCTTCTGGCGCTCAACCCTTGATTTCATGTAAGGTAAACTGACTAAGGTCATGTGTTTTAAGCTCGCCTCCTTTCGCGTTACACACGAATTTTAGCTTTCACGACATGATTTTAACTTTACACATTTATATTTGTTTGTATACCCCCCTGAGGTAGTAAAAGTATACATTTTCTGAAGGGAAATTTCATGAGGAAACTAAATATGCCATTGAAATTATAATACGACCAAGAACTAAAATGGTATGATCGGAAATGTTCGGACAAATATCAGAGTTTTTAATTTTTAATTCGAGATCCATATATTTTTTATACCTAACCCTATCATTATTTACTTTACATATTTGAATTCCTCATGAAATTACCCATTAGATGATATATAATTGTCAAAGTTACTACGTCGGTATGGTAATTATACCGGCTAGTGAATATCTCCAATTTTTATTTTATATATTTTTAGAATTTTCAAAAATATTTATTTAAGGATGAACCCGTCCCTGATATAAACTGCATTTCTGAATTCCCCTAGTTACAAGCTTTCCAAAAATGTATACTTTTGCTATCATAGGTTGAAAACTTTTTCTGTTATTGTCATTTTTATAAATCCGGTAAATTGAGGCTGATTGTTCATGTTTACTGTGTAGCGAATAGGAAGAAAGCTGATGTTCATGGTCTTATCCATAATTAATTAGTTGTTACAAATAGTTGACAAGTCTGTTGAACCACATACTTAAAGACTACTAATTATCCTTTAAAATGGGACCAGAATGGTGTTTGTAACATTAGGAGATGACTAGTTGACTAGTTATTGTAAAAAGAACAAAACATGGGATTATCCCCATTGAGTTTGTACAGGCGGCACCCCTTCCAGCAACACCCCTTCCAGCACCACCCCTGGTCCCCAAACATCAAACAGCTGTATCTCCCATATTAGCTATACCAATGCCATTTTGCAGGCAGATAGCTTGTTATTAGGGCTTTAAAATGACACCAAATTTGTTGAGATAGCTTTTGTGGTTTTAAAAATATTTAAGGAAAATTACAGCATGAAACTAAAAAATGTAACGGCACCACCCTATTGGGAGGCGAGTTCATAACGCGTGACCCTAAACAATCAAAGGTCATGCACCCATCAACTGGCAGAAGACATCCAGGCTTAGTGTTATGCAGTTAGTTTGGAAAACATCATTGGTAGCCTTTCTTTTGGGACACCTAATATTGAAAGGTATGAAAACACTGAGATTTGGGAAAATACAAAAAAAGATAACCATTTGAACTACATCGTATTTACATACACACTGCCATATAATGATATAAAACTGGATACAAACATGCTGTTAAAATGAGATACAATCACAAAGGCTTATATTTTGTGCAAAATACAAAACTTGACAAATTAAGTACTACTTATAAAATAAAAAGCATGCACAATCAGTCAAAACCAAATTATATTATATAACATCATGCACAATTTAGAACAATAACATAACCATGCCATGCCACTTGTCACAATTCCAACAAAGCCCACCTTTACGCCTCTGATATTCTGCATCCACCACATGAATTGGTTTCAACGGTCTGTGTCGAACATATTTCACATCCGCTGAATCAGTGATATTCTCGATCCTCACCAGTCTGCGAGGGCGCTGTTCGTGAGAGAAAGTATCTTCGCAGGTGACCCGACTCGGTTTCGTCTGATTGCAATCCACTAGCCATGATTTGACTTTCGGTGCAAATTTTTGGCTTCTGACATTATGTAGTGTTCTTGTAGAGTCTGTATGCAGTGATAGGATAGTTTGCGATCGCGGTCTTGCAGCGTACCAGGGTATGTCAATTGGATGACCTATGTCAGCACATTGTACACCGCAACTCATGGATTGCAATTCGGAGCCACATAATCCATTCTCTGCTAGCATGGCTTCAAAGGAGTTGCATCGCTTCATTAGATCACTGCAGGACTCTGGAGAAGTCGGCATCTCCGAAACCTGACAACCGACGCTGTTCCGTTCCACATCCAATATCTTTTGCTGTTGGGAACTCTTAGCCCATGTAGTGACTGGCTTTTTTGAACTGACATCATTCCATGATGTACAATCTGGAGATGTGTTATACTCCCCAGCATGCTCCTCTTCTATCCTCTGCCATAAGTCTTTCAATGACACACGTGAGCCTATGGTGTTGCTTCTCATCCTACACCAATTTGGTGTTGCGTCCATATCTTTCAAGCATTCAAAGTCTGTATTCATAGTAAAGTCAACCGGCCTACCGGGGTCTGTTGTCTTGGCCATCTTCTTAAAGGTTGTGGTATTATTCGTAGTGATAGCTGGTAACCAGCTATCCTTTGGATTTAGCATAGTGCTAGCCTCAAATTCTTCCGGAAAATCCGACCAGGACACGCTTCTTTTTGTTTTTGACGGGTTGCCTTCTGGTGTTACATCCTGCGACTGTGAAGAGTCATAAATTCTGTAATCATCTTGTTGGCTGCTGCATAACGAGCTCCCATCCAGATCGTCATCGGTGAAGTTGGCGTTTATATCCAGACTTGGACTAGGGCTGTACTCTCTCATGGACCTGGGTCTTTGTTGTTGCAACCAATTACTTTGTGTCATACTTGAGCTGTACTCTCTCATAGACGTTGGTCTACTCAACCAATTGCAATGCGTTGACTGGTGAGGATCAGAATTGATGCCACGACTCTGCATCTCCAATGGTGGGCTATGTTCTGGTAAAGAGGCCGCAGTTGGTAAACCGAATCTGTTGACGTTTCCGGTGGGTGCATCGGCATGGGATTGGCCCAATGAAACTAGAGATATAGAGGAACATGTATGGCATCAGATATAAGCATGTATACATTATGAATCAGTATTATTGATTGGATGATGTCACCTGAAGATTGCAATTGGGGTACAAGGAGGACATAGTTTTTAGTGATTGGACTTGTGCCCCCTGTACACACTTACCCCCTTGTTCTGCCACTGGACAAACAAACTGCCATCAGTACTTGATCCTCGATTTATATTCTATAGTTCTTTTCGTAAACTATTAATATATACTTTACCATACCCAATTATTTAAATAGATTACCTCTCTTATGCTGTTTCTTGCTATGCTAGGGTTACTCAACATAAAAATTGATCAGGAATATAAAGAACTCATTGTACGGTACTCTTGAAACCGTGAACAGTATTTTCATGATTGAAAGAAAATGTGTTACAATGTATCATCTCACTTTTATTCTCCTGCCAAAAAAACGTCAATTACCGCAATGTATAAAGTAGGCATCAAAATATTCAATCCTGCTTTTCAAATCAGTTTCTATAACAAATTTGTCATGTTTCAGCTGAATTGTTTGTTTGTTCAATAATTATTTGTCTTCATAAAATATAACCTGAAGATTTGGCCCCACACGGTATATTGGCCAATGCTAGCGAGGATACTGTGAGGAAACATACCTTGGTCATTCAAATTACAGAAACAGTATGGTCCCTACTGTAGGGACGATGAGTCTTGAGGACTTGAGGAGGAATTCATTTCCTTAAAAGGCACTTAAAATACAAGTTGTGCATGCTGAATGAACTAATAAGATGGCAGCGCACGTACTGCATGATACTTGAGGTATGGACTGACTCTATGCGACATGTTCTGAATACGTTTGTAAGGAATATATTACCCGTGCTACAGTCAAGTTTAATTTATGAATATTGAAAACAAGATTACACAACTGCCACAAATATCACCCCAAAATAGATATTTACAATAGTATAGATTTTTTTTTCTCTACATGTACACACTTTGAGCTATCAAAACGCTGATTGTTTTATTGTAAACAGGAAACAGCTGTCTGATCCTTTGGCTGAAATCACAAATGACACCATCTACAGAGTGCATGGTTCAATCGCATCAATGTATTGACATACTCAAAATGTGCATGAAGTATGTGGGTATCGTGTTGTATGCAGTAAGATTTATGCATCAGAATATCAACATGGTAAAATTCTCAGTGTACGTTCGAGGAAACATCCTGAAATAGAATGGATGATTATAGACTTCAATCTGATGTTGGAAGCCAATAGCTATTTCAACAAAAAAACTTTGACACCTAGTATGATTTTGAGCATTTAAATGAAAACATGACTGGATTTGCTAACATTTTTTTAGTACAAACTTAAAGTGCATTGTTTAAAAGATTTGGCCACTGAATTGATCATCCTTTGACTTAATAATAAAGCATTTTAAGCAGCTTTTTCAAACCCAGTCATTTTCATTCTTACACAAATTGAGTCACCAGGAATAATGTTTACATAGAATATTTCCCCTTATTATCCTGTTTCACTCATCGTTAGTATACCATGTTAATATACCATGTTTCTAATAGCCCCTGGTTTGTGAGAAATTGCCCCTGGTCCTGAAGTAAAATCTTTGAACCAGAGGTAATTTTATGAAAAAATAGCTCCTAGCTTTAAACTTCTTAATTCATCCCCTAGTAATTGCTTATCCTCATGAATCATGCACATGATATGATATGGTGCCTGAGAATACTGTGCTTCTTGTAACAAGACTGGCTTCTTCGAAGGGTAATCAGGTCCTATATGGGTCATTCTACCAGGTTGGGACACGATGTGTGACATGACCTTGTATCATCATGTTCCAACCTGGTAGAATGACCCATATAGAAGATGAAACAAGAATGAATATGAATGTAAAGACTGTACTCACTTGTTCTCTTTGTTGTCTCCACATCTCTTGGCAGCATCTCTCCACCAAACCCTTCCGGTGCACTCAGGGTCCTCGTCACTCCTCGTGGTGGAACAAACTGCTCCGGCGTCTGAGTCGGTCTGGAAGATGGTTTGGTGATGAACCTTAATTGGATGGGTAGGGAATGAGGTCTCTTGGGGGTATCGGGTGAGGTTTCATCAGCTTCTTCCACATTCTCACTATTGTTCTTGTCTTTGTTAGCCACCAGCTCGCTCCAATGGGTTGGCTTCACAGTTAAAGTCTGTGGTGCTTGGATAACCTCCGGTTTCTTTCTCGTTTTAGCGAGCTGTGCAAATGTGGTCACTTTTTGACCTTCGTTAGAGTCTATCGATTCGCAACTGGGAGGGTTTGATGATGGAGAATCTGGTGTGGTTTTGGTATCATTGTTTTTGGAAAGGGCAACCTGGAGTTCTTTTTGTTGTTTCTCTGTGAGATACTTTTGCAACTTTGGCGAGGCTTGATTGAAGAGCTCCAGCGGGGTGACAGTCGGACTGGACGTCTCATCATCGTCGTAGTACTCGTCCTTTTCCACCAGGGAGCGGATTTCAAAACTTTTGTACAGCAGGTCATAGCTTTCTGGACTGGAGGACAATTCAGATCTGTGTACAGATGGCACTGACAAGCTTCCGTTGGATGAATTTGTACTGGAAGCACCATCTTTATCAGTGTTCGGACTCCCTTTGCTGTCAAGCTTTAGACTATCGGAACTTGTACTGTAGTCATCACAATCTACTTGGTCACAGGAAGACCCTACATCCAACGTTCTCACACTACGCTTAGTTCTAGCACTACTAAATAAATCTAAACTATTATAAATATCATCAGTGTCTTGGTCCTCCTCGTCCGTATCTTTCGGATGCTCTCTCATCAAGCCAAGGCATATGTTATCATTAGGGGTTTCCACTCTCAAGTTCTTCACTAGGGTACAACAGGTACGTATTTCTTCTTCCAGCAATGCTCGCTCTCGATGAACGGGACATCCAGGGCTGAGATTTTCACCGCATGTGCAGTAGCTACCGCCATCTTCACCTGTGTCTTGTTTGTCTGCGCTGATCTCATCTCCTTGTGGCTCTATGTAGTTGTCATTTAGACTATCCAGACTCATCGAGGAATTCCCTTTTTTCAATGTATCCCACGGCAACGGCTTCGACAGATCCAAGATGTCGTTATTCATCTCCATGCACTCCCCGGAATACAAAATGGACGCCTCCTCGCCGCTGTTGAATGCTCCCGTCAGATCCGCCGGCGGAGACGAGATCCCCTCATCTTGAAACTCGTTCAGCATGTCGGACAGCGCGATGTTGCGTAGTCGATGCGGACTTGAGCCCACTGAGGATGGTGGGGATGCCTGCATGTTGCTCATGCAGAGTGGGGAGCAACTAATCGGATCATGCGGCCCATCTTGGTTAGTTGGCATGACGTTTACCTTTAGTACTCATATATGGCATGGCGGTTTGGTCCAATCAACCGTGACATTTGTGTCGCCGTGTCTTATTACCTTAGTATGAGGTTACATACTTGTAAACAGGATTGTCAAATCTGGAGTGAGAAAACAAAATAGAAAACAATAACTGATTAGTGAACCTGACCTAAAAAGAATGAGTTAATCTGCGGAAGTATTTCAAATTTGAATTAGGAAAAAAATATCAACCTATGCTAGTAAAGAGTTTGAATTGATTTTGATAATGGGATGATTTTTAGGCCTACAATTTAATGCATATTTCTGGAAGGAGATCTACTTCATATCAACAGTTCAGAATTTGGCAATACTTACAGACTAAACCCTACCACACATTGCCTATTCTGTAAGGTTGTCAAAACCTGAGGTATGAAACCATATAGTGAGTCACCTTGGTAACCCTATAACTACCCCGGTGTGTTTTTGGAGAAAAAATGTATCAGGGTAAAAAACACCCAACTAATTAGTGATTGCACCACAAGATAGACCAGGGAAGCGTGCGTTACCAGCAGTGTAGTGATTTGCAGTGCATATGATCGAGGGTTTTATGTGTTTTTATATAAAGAGCAAATGTGAACAATAAATAGCCAAGCCTACAAAGAACTCTGAGGGGCCAATCAATTGGTTCACTGCAACTTAAAAATCATTCATAATGGCAAGTAAACACAAATGGGCAGGGTTAAAAAAAAGCCAATGAAAGTACCATAGTCGCTACAGCCTGTTTCAGCAAATTAGTGCTTGACACTTTTGTCATGTGTATTTAACTGTCCATCCAGGAGAGCTACTGACATAAGGGATCTTAAGTACTGTAAAAGTCAATATTTTCCGGGAAGATCTTTTCACGAAAATGGTCATAACAGGCATTTCGCGATTTTTTTTTAATTTTCGCGATTTTTAACATTTGTGAACATAAGTTAATGGAAGTCAATCATTTTCGCGAGTTTATATTTAATATAAACTCGCGGATGAAGATTGATTCACGAAATTCGCGAAAATAAAAACCTCGCGAAAATTTCTACTTTTACAGTACACTATCTCCCCCTACTTTTCTCAAAAATTGAAACCAATACCTTTCATTCGGCCTATGACTTCTTATCATAAACAGGAAGACCGGTGATGCTACATGGCAATATGCTAGACGTTTGCATCATATAATAATACTATCAGAACATTGGCGACAATCTGCTCGAGAGTCCCAGATGTAAATGACATCCTGTATTTTGATATAAGCTTATCTTTTGCCCTATCACCATGATGATACGGAGCAACGACAATACAATGTCCTAACTATGAGGACAAAAGTTTGGTTTGTTGTCCATCAACACTTTTAATGTTTGTAGTTAATATTTAATTGTATTTGTTTATTTATCTATTAATTAGTTTTAGATTTAGATACAGTTTATATCGGTACATTTGTCAAAACTCTGCCAAAAGTACTCAATGGTGTTTTTACCAACAGAGCGAATACATGAGTGATTTATTTATATGCTTTTTTTTGTCAAATTTATACTTTGTTAAGGGCAGTGTCAATCCCGGCACTTTTTTCAAAATTTGAATTTCATATTTCTTTATTATTTTATACTTTTATATGTATTCTATTATTACCATCATAAGTTACTAATCGGAAGCGATTATTACCCGTTCTTTTGGGTGATTTAAATTTGTTGTTTTGGTAAGTTTGAGTCAGGAAAAGGCGCATGGTTATTTGGCGGGAAATATGCGACAGCTGTGCTATGATTGCGTCACGCGCTGAATCTTCCCGTGCGTAATACTAGACGCGCCGCTTAATATCCATGACGAAGATGCGAAAACAAAAGAGCGCAACAATGCCTAAAAATGTAAACAAAGGCCAATCTTACGATCATTTAAATTTCAGTTTTCTTCCAATTTCTTCACATTGTGACAATACAAATTGAATCTGATAGTTTAAATTGATTGTTCATAATAGTATACTCGCCTTTTAGGTCACACGCCCGTGTATTCCGAGAACATTAGCTTTAAATGGTGGAAAATGTCAATATTTTTACTAAGTCGATGTTTTGTAGAACTTCAAATTTGAAGGAATTTTACGAATTTTCAGACAACCTAACAAAATCAGTTTTTGATTCAAAATTTCAAAATTTCACCAAAATCTAAAGTCAATTTTGAAATTTTGAATCAAAAACTGATTTTGTTATGTTGTCTGAAAAAATTTGGCGGCAAAAATGTAGAAATCACTATTTTGGGGAAAATGTAATACCAAAAATGGATTCTCCGACTCATTTCATTTGAAAAATTGTATACTTTTATGTACATTGCATTATTAGTTTAAAAGTTACATGTACAGTGCTTGATACATTTCATATATTTTGGGTTGACACTTCCCTTAAGAACATTTTGAGGTTCAGATATTTACTGACTTTCCACCTGTCCAACTGTCCTCATGGTAGAGTACAACCAGATATTATATTTTAGGCCTCGGGTCAATGCAAAGTTGCATAGCAGACAGTTTCCTTCACAAATGAGATGATATCTTTCATAATTGTAGTTTCAAAATGTATCATCATGTATCTTATCTACCACTGCCACTGTTCAAAATAAAGGAGGGCCAAGGTCCGACTAATGTGCTCCAGTGCCTCTGTTTTTATCAAAACCTTGACCCCCCCCCCCCCCCCCCAATTTATTTTTGATGGGGGAGATATGGCAACATTGTCACATCTGCTCAATAAGTACCAAAATGTAGGTTTTATGCATGGCAAAACCCAAGGTTTTCATAACAAAAAATCTGTAAGATGGATATATAGGGGCTGCTTGTATTTATGTAACTAACCTACTTGTCTACTACACCTAAATATTCAAAAATTACTTTAAACTAGTAATAGTATGTGGTTGATTGATCAAACATCTCGATTTTCCAGCGCAAAGATACTAGATTTATTCAAATCTTTCCTGGATGCCCCTCCCTTTCATTCATTTTGTTCATTTTATGAAATTTACCCATGAATGCTGCATCTAAGCTGGGGCCATTGCCTGTCAACTTGTGACTTCATTTTAAGGTATGGGGCTCACATGTCATTTTGAATGACAAATCATACCCCATGTTTAGAAATTTCTTGCCAAAATGACCCATCCAGTCGGCACATACCTAATAATATACAAATATGTGAGTACATGTATCTCCATCTCTTGGCCTGACGACACTTTTGACTGCGTCATGCCTTGTACATCACTTTATCGTTCTTGGGGCACAAAGTTCTATGAATAGCGTTTTAATAAATAGCCAGACAGACATAACATCGGGCTTCAGTCTGATTACATCGATCTATTTCGACAGCTGGATATCTGTACCACAGATATAATATTGTATCATGTAACCGCCCCTGTGAATCGCCGGTCTCGTAAATACTGTATTAAAAGCTGACATTTTTTGAGGTGGTTTTATTTTCACGCTTTTCGCGCAAAATATTTTTTTCGCAAAAATTATAACACACAAAAATATTCATGTAGTGCATTAAGAGAGTCGCCCCCCCCCCCCTAATTTCTTTGATATCAAAATGCGTGAAAATAAATTTACGCACAAATATTGGCTTTTACAGTAGAGCAATGTTATGTATCCCATCTATGTGAGGCAGCAGGTCATAGGTACATACATGAATGGCAGGCATACATGTACAAGTATCAATTAAAAATGCAATCCTTATTTCATAACAAATGCATAAGCCAAAACCTGTTCTACTGGCCCGACAGAGCCAACTTGTCAAATTAGAGATTTAGTTGTAAATAATGAAAATTAGGGAAAAAGTTTAAAACATACATTTTTTGAAATGTTTGAAGAAAAGTTTGAAAATTATAACAACATTTTCACGGAAAAAAACTTGAAAAAAACTTGAAAAACAAAAATTAATTAAATAATTAAGGTCCGATGTCCGGAGAGTCCCAGGATGTTTTCAGTCCGGTCCCGGCGATTTAGTTGATGTTTTCTCTTCGTAAATTATGATCCCGGTTAAAAATCCTAAACCGGGGTTAGGGATCAGTGTAACATTTTGGAAATTACACTATTCTAACACAATTTTCAAGACATTATTTGGGGTTGTGATCCAAGGGGGGAGCACTGAACTTGTTTTGGTAGGAGTGTGCAGCCCAGGGTCTAAAAAAGGGGGCTTCGGAACTGAACTGAGAGCATTTTATAACAAAAATAGGGTCATAATTGAACTGATTTTCTCGAAAAAGTAGGTCTTAAGAACTGGTTTGTTTTTCAAATTTGATTAGTAAGAACGCAAATATCCGGTTTTAGAACGCACATTTTCAAATAATTGGGGCTTTGGAATGAATATTTCTGTGATTTTTGAATTTTCAATAAAATGGGAGTCTTAAAGAGCTGATGCATGCTCAAAAGGGAGGTCTTAAGAACTAGCAGAAGAGGATAAAAAGGGGGTCTTCATGGCGGCACATACCTATACCCGTTTCAAGGGCGGCGGAACCGGGGGGCATGTGCCACCCTATAACTGAAAGTGTAGGGACACTATATGTAATGTGCCCCCTTAAAAATGCCAGGGGAATGATTCATGATACTACGACGGTCAGATGATGTATAAAAATAACAATTTTTCACACGCGCGTAGCCCTCAAAAAATTAATATTAGTTATTTTTAAAAGTTTGTGTAGCCGAAATGTACCCGCCATCATGGCAAATTTAGTGTAATTTCACTAGTTTCCCCCTCCAAATATGAAGAAAATAGCTACGCTACTGACGTACACCCAATATCAGTGCAATTAAAATATTCGAAATCGAGAAAACCGACTGTCATGACTAGTACCGCTCGGCACTCCTGTACCACCAAAACGCTCACCATTTACTTTACAAGGCTTATAAATATCTCTAGATTCGTTGCTGTGCGCATGTTTTGGTCAATTAAATTTGGATCCCCGCCTATGGTTTTTATGCTAAATCATGTACATGTACAGTACATAAATAAGATTTTGTTGACAAATTTTTGTCAAAATTTAGTACCAAAATACTCCCTGACACCGTACTAAATGCCAAAATTTAATAGCTCACAGAATTTAATAAGTGTTGGACGAAACAGTTTTCAAAGGGGTTGAGAATGCGCTTTCCGGCATTCTAAAATCCCAAGAAATTCAAAATTGTCTTGCAATTGGGAGGGGGGACACCCTCCAGCTCAACCCACCCCCAAAACCGCTTATGCGGTCAGAGCTGCTTCGCAACTAAAACAAGATCCCCATTGTGCCCCCCCCCCCTCATTTCAAAATACGTTCCACCGCCATGGCCTGAAAAGAAGAAGAATGCATTTCTTAATGAAAGAGTAACATTTCCCTCCAAATGCCAAAATTTCCCTCCAAATGCTCAAAATTCCCTGCAAGGAGCTTTCTGTATTGCCTACTTTTTCAGCCTGTGTCCGCTGCACTTCACCCCTTTCCAATGTCAGTGCCCCCCACAGGGTTTTCATCTTTCAAAATGTTACTTTAATTGCTGCTTATTACCAAATCACTAGACAAAAAGATACATTGTGAATGAATAGCCTGTACAAATCTAATTAAAATATTTACTTGTGGAAGTAATTTTCCATTTTTTAGTTCTGTGAGGGTTTTTTATTTTTAAATTTCCCCTTCTTCTTTATTTGTTGAATGTTGTTTAGTGTTTTTTCCTTCTAATTTTGTTTTTATTAATTTATTGGAATAATTATGTAATACCATTCACATTCACATTATGAACCCTTCCCACTTTACTTGTTAGGCCACCAAAATTGTGGTTGTATTTGCCCTCAAGTGCCCAAATTGGTTAATTTTCATTTCCTCCCCCCCCCCTTTTTTTTTTGCTGACAAATATTACTGAAAGACTGTGGTTCATGACAAGACCAAATTGGTAAATATCAATTTGAATGATGTTTCTAGTGTGATAATAGTTGAAAAGCAATCTATTCAAGCAAACTTATTCATTTCAAGCAGAAAATAGTAATATTTTGACAAATTGGGTAAAATCTAAATCTGAAAAGAAAAGATGCAACCCCGATTTTTGAGATTTTAGCCTTAGGGTCGGTCGCTGAGGGCAACACAACAACAAACATTTGCCTTATGGAATAACATGTATTATAATATAGGGAGTGGTGGGGGTGGGGGGCAGCATTTCAGAATTATGCCCATACTGTAAAAGTGGAAATTTTCGCGCTACATTTATTTTCGCAATTTTCGCGCTAAAATCAGCAAGCGCGAAAATAAAAACGCGCGAATATATTCATTTTATATGTAGGTCTATGTACAGAAGCTCAAAATCGCGAAAATAAAAACAAGCAAAATTGTTCAAAATGTGCGAAGCGCCAAAATTTCTATGTGCGAACATTTCCACTTTTACAGTATATTTGTTCGCTTGTATTACATAGGTCAATTGTAGGTTAATTGGGTGCAATAATGTTATGTTATGTTGGTACAACAAAAATATATAAATCGATTGATTAAGTTCATTATTATCTCATGTACATACTTTTAACTTACCATATGTAGTCAAAATGATAATTATCAAAAATGTTTTTAAAAAAATACATAGGAGTTACCATTTTTCCACATATCAAAAGGAAACAGAAATAACATCAAGGGTTGATATAAAAAAAAGTGTTATTTTCCGGTAGCTATCTACACAATGTACCTCTATTGGAATTTACGGTCAAATCACTCTACATGTAACTGTCAGAATATAGCAAAATGATGGAATTTCAGATTTGGGGAAAACAATGGGTCAATAAAATATCAATAAATGTATATGATACACATCATCCATAATTATCAAGCTATGTGACAAACTCATTTGCTTGGTAAATTTAAAGATGCCATTTTGTCCACAAAAACAACACATGCCTGTAATTAATAAGCAAAGGCTGTGATGACGCATGTAGACGTCTTTTAAATGTTCAAGAAGCTAAAATATCAACATACTTACGTCAAATAATTCCATTGGATTTTAAATCTCCCAAAACAAATTCCTTTTAATTATCAAAATATATCCACTATAAATCCAATCCACGTCGTGCAACACAGAAAGATCTACATCTTTATAAAATCCAAGCAAATATTAAAAATATGTCGGCTTGCTACCTTTAATTTTTTGCGCTATAGAGAAGCACACATAAACAGCTTGACGGCTTGTTTGCTGAAAAGCGCACGGACCCTACGCAGCAGCACTGACATTATTCCCATAGGTTCCTGGTGGTTTATCTTGCATGCGTAGGTAGTGGTGAGTCATACTGGTGGGTGGATTGGGTAACGGGAAGCCAGCCAGCCAGCAGCGTCTGACGTTATTGATGAGTCGGATGAATGTTAATAAGGCATTAGGAAGAGAGCCAAGGGATGCACTTGGAATTCATAAAGCATAGTGCTGGCTGCGTATTATGATGATTATAGCATGTATAGGGATATACTTGGAATGCACTTAAATATTATTAGACGACACAAATGTACCAACAATTGGGCTAAAAGTCAGTCAGCCTTCCTGATAAATATCTTTGTAGATTAAAAAAATGAATAAATAAATAAATAAATAAATTTGTCCGAGTCTATATATCATTAAAATAAATAAATAATTACTGGTAAAGAAAAAATCTTTTGCAGAGCGAAATATAGTTAAACCATTTGGAACGGTAGTTGCTACTCCACGTTTCACGCTTGTGCGATCATCAGACAATAGATGCGATCAATATCAGACTATAGCTATGCGATTATAATTTAAATAAATAAATTTTAAAATGAACATCTAAATTTTATATTTCAATTCAATTTGTATAGCATCATTATCAAAAATGGGTATACAATAATCAAAAACTTAAAAGTGAATTGGCTGCGGTTCATGATCTTTTATAAAAGAATAAGAGCAATTTTCAAAATAAAAAAATGATTTTAAAAAGTGTCATTGGTCATTATAGCCTAAAAAAATGCAAAATAGAAAATGTGATCAAATTATTTCTGTTCATACTTTTGCATTGATATAATGGGCCGTATTCTCATACTAATACAGTTTTACCTTAAAACCGTGATCAACTAAACTTGTGTCTAAATAACGTGAGTTTATCTTTTAAACGTCGTGTTAAACAATACCCAATTTTAAACTCGCACATCTCGTCCCCAGAGTGGTCGTGCGTTCACTGTATACAGGTATTAAATTTATTGTGGCCCAAATGGGTTACAATTACAATAGATATTGATCGAATACCTCAAATGCATGTGTACTTTAAAAAAAACTCGATCTGCATGTCAGCTTGCACCGGGCATGGTTGGTTGAGTAATCATTCAAGGCATACAATTGGTGCACGAGTTCATAGTTAAACACGCGTTAGACTACCCACCCATGGGCTTGAGGCCCCAAAGCCCCCCCCCCCCCCCCTGGGCACGTGCCTGATACAGCACTGACTGATAACTACCTGAATTATAACATGCACTTTAAGTTTAGCCCCAGTATGTCAATGTTCAACCTTTATAATGTGACATAATACTGATGACATACATTCATCAATGCTGAAACTGAAATATTTTATGTGTACACTTTCAAGAACTAATTTATACACTAGTTTCTCTACTGCAAACCATTTTCAGTACTGTTGTACTATATTAACATGTATACCAAGGACATAATTTAGAAAATAGATCACAGTCAAACATATTGACATACCGGGTGTCCCTAAAAAAGGGTGCACGTGTTTACCCAACTTGTTGACCATAAAGTTCTAAAATTTGGTGTAAGATGTTTACATATTGAAAGACCAAACACCTGGCTTTCAGATGCTGCTTATTTCATCTGATTCGGATTTGTCAATCCTGAGATATGGACAATTAACTAGAGCTACCCAGAATCGATGTTGTGCCACTTTACAGTTTCAAACGGTTACTCCTAAGATACAACTTCCACTTGTACGATTGCCCTTCACCAGTGTTTAAATGCAAAATAACATTTTTGTATTGAGATTAAATAGACCTAATAATAGAATGAGTGCCTGTGTATCCAAGCAGAACTAAATAATAAAGATGTTTGAATTGAAAAAGTTGACATGCTTAATTCCTGAAAATATCAGAGTAGGCCTACCCAACTCTTTTGACATTGACTATTTGTAGGTAAGGCCACAAAAAAATTGTTTGCTTGCCCTCACAACAACAAAAAAACTTTTTAAGTCACGTATGACCTTCATTGACACCCAGTCCCAATGTGACCCCCATATGGATCATCTAAAGTCCTGTTTTGGACTTAGAAAATGAAAAATGTATTTAACACTATTTTTTCCCGTTATTTCTGGTATTCAGGTACCTAATTTGGAAAGAGAACAAAAAATCTGACCGTTCGACCCACCTTTTTTAGAGCATCTATGGGCAAGCAAAAAAAAAAAAAAATTGTGGCCTAATTGGAACATTGTACATTGTGGTCTGGCTTGATCGGGTGCTGGTTGGGGGAATTGTCGATCCCAGATTCCGAGCGTCAATAATGTTGAACGCTGTCTTACGATGCACTGCATTCCAAAACAATAGGCGCACAATGCTGGCGAGATCACGCAGATGCGCATACATACAATGCAAGGGAATGGTTTGAAATGATTTATAGCTAGAAAAAATATTGTCCAAGTTGAAGACAATAGGCCTACCGTGAAGTGCAATATAATATTATCTGGTATCACAAGAAAATAAGTCATTCAATTGTTTTAATTTTTTGTGGTCATGTAGGGGTCATTAGAGGTCAATCTGTGTACACCCCACGTTACCCACAAGATTATTGTCACCAAGCTTGTTTGTAACGACCTTTGACCCCTCTCTGTCCACACTTTAAACTACATGTATTTATTGCTGTTTTGGTAATAAGGCAATCTGAGGATCAATCAATGGCGGTCAATCTGAGGAACTCTACAATGGCGGTCTGTTGACAGGTAATAAATAGTGGGAGAGATGTGTGACTTTGCACAGGGACTTTTTAAACATGTGTCAAGGGTAACATTTATAACAAAAAAAGGTTTCTGACTTCTTCACTTCTGGGTGATTTCAAGAACTTTTTGATACCCCTCGTATATACATACATTGTTTCAGTATAACATAGGCTACCGATATAAAAACTTCGCAAAAGTTTACAACCTCAAAAAGTACCGATTTTTTGTAAAAATGTTGACTGCCACTTTATTTTTCATCGACACCCTCTTTAGATTAGAACACACATTTCAGCTAAGTTGCATGAGAACCCTATTTATTTGCAAATTTCAACTGATAATTGTGTTTAATGCTGTATTAACTATTATTTTACACATAATTAACATCAAATACTCATGTGACGGAAATAACTGTATGGGAAAGTCATATCCCTAACTGTGCCCGGTCATCTCCGTCACAAAGAAAATCAACGGAAATGTGACAGAGATGATGGAAATGTGAATGAAATGCTGTGACGGAAATGACCATCTGAAGCTTTGGACTGGTATAGCTTCGCCGAAAAAGTATGTCTAGTGGTCTACTTCAGGGGTATCGTTAGTGGTCACTACTCTTTTTTTACCACTTGGGCCTATCCTAACAATCCAATGAATATATTCAATTGATTTTATAGCGTTCGGAAATGACACTGAATAAACATACGCACATGCAATATTTCAAAAAACCTGAATTTGTATGTATTGCTAAATAATAGGGCGCCCCTACCTCATCACACGTGTTAAAGTTCATGTGTGCGGCAAGTTCAAACGGTCAAAGCAGTGTTTCTATATTCCTTTTATTACGAATGAAGGTGCTGCAAATGGTCTGTGACGGAGATGACGCAAATCATCGTGACAGAAATTTCTCGACAAAAAATAGTAAATTAAGCTCCAATATGAATTATGTTTAAATCCTAAATAACTAGCGTTTATAAGTATTTTCAAGAAGAAAAGTGACAAAAAACCTCCACCAAATTAATATGGCAATCAGAAATTGTATGCGTAACCATCCGGACATGGGTTTTGTTAGCTACGAAAACAATCATACAATGTAGACAGTCCACTTTGTACTCGTTTCAAAACAAAAAAATTAAATAAATTCTGCACCTGTCCGGTTGACTCCCATTTATAGGGGGGGTTGGACCGTATCCATCCAGATCCAGATCTACTTACGGTCTATTTTGGTGCACTAATGTGTTTTTTTCGCTCACGAATTCCAGAGATTTTAAAGGTTTTTTAACGACCATAAAGTGTCAAATTGCTGGTGAAATGCATCTCACGATGACATTTTGTCGATGCCGGGATCGATGCGCAGTTCATATCAAATAGAGTTCCGGTTGCGCAGCACATTAATTTCCTGTCCAGTATTAATTTACGTAATGAAAACTGTATACCCAGGACCCTAATAATTTGTCGTATTGGGTGCTTTTTAATGTAAAATATATGTTAGAACATTGTATAGTTTAAAATACATGTAATGTAAATCGGCAATAGAGGGCGGTCTATATTTAAACTCCTGCCCTGCTCCTGCCGCTGTTTAAATGACCGATAATTGACCTCAATGGTGACTTCTTCTGGCTTGGGCGACGCATATTTTCCACATTTTCGCTTTGATTAGGGCCAATTATTAATATTTCATTTTCAGTTGTATTTATGGAGCTGAAAATGTAGATCCAAGATGACAGTAGGCCTACATAGCACACGCATGACCCAGGTAAGTTAATGGGGATTAGGTTTAAGAAAAGAAATACTCTAAAATATGTAGAACACTTTTTAAATGTAAGTGTGACGATATTACCAGATAGAATATCAAATTGTCGGGACATGAATGATGACATGAAACATTTACCGAAGAATGACCCATAAATAATAATCAATGTTATTCATGTTAATTGTAATGATTGGGAGCCCCTAAAAATAATGATATCTACATTGTATTGTGGGCAGGGCTCAAATTACATCGCGGCCATCGAAACTTTTTGGAAACAAGTTTAACATGGTTGATAAAGCTAACATTAAGATCTACAAATGCAAGGTGAAACTAATCTGATTAGACAAACACTTTTCAGAAAATTGACCAAAATAGCTGTTACTCACGTTACGTTACTCACGTTACTTGATTTTGCAAATTAAAATTGTATTTATATAGCTCATGCAGATTAGCTCAAAATGTTATGAAATAGTCTTGACATGATGTATTTAATTTCCCAAAATGTTATTATGCCTCCAAATGGTCAATTATGACCGCTACACAAGTTCACAGGACATTTTGCAAACTCTCTACCTGTTACATCAACAATATCTTGATGAAAATGGTATCATTTTGCATTAAAACAGAAACAATTTGAGAGCTATTTTCTTTTTTGAAACTTAACATTATGTTTAACAAGTGTTAGGTGAAAATAATTGCATATAATTGATGAATTACACCATAGTTATCAAGGTTGCCGAATTCAGCACCTTTGCGCAAAATCAATATTTTTGAACTTAGGAACGATGAACGCAAGAAATATGCAGAAAATGCTCTACAATATTTATGTACATAAGCTATGCATGTATATTTAACACTTTGTAACCAACAACATTGAATATTTTCCTTCAAAAGTGACTTTCAGAGGACAAAGTTACTGTTTTATTTGTTGAAAAACTTGGAATAACACGCAATGACCCCTGGAAATAGTGCGTACGAAGTGATGGAAGTGCCAGACTGACATAAGATTGATACATGAATAAAACTAAGTGCAGTAAAAGCAAAAAGAGATCCATTTCTTATTGCTACAATGCATTTTAGGCCGTTACTCACGTTACATTTTTGTTACTCATGTTACAATTGTTACTCACGTTACAGTTTTCAAACCTCTGCTATTTTAATAAAACTACACATAGCCCATTATATTTCCTGTTTTCAAATTAAGTACCTTGAGTATGATTATTATTCCATTTGGCAGAATTTAAAAGCAAAGAAAAATTGAGTAGGACAACTATTTGATGTTTATCGTTACTAACGTTACATTTTCAATTACCATCGGACACACAGGAGATTCCTCCCAACTTGTGTCAATGCATAGGTATTTTTCATAGTTGGTAACTTGAAACTAAGGTATTATGCATTTCAGAAATCAACAAATATTTATATTTACAGTTAATATTAAATGTATAGGTCAACATAACCTGAACACACATTTTCCACTTAATTTTTATGAAAAAAAACATTTTCCAACTTATGACGATAATTTCTTGAAATTTACAAACAAATCATTCAAACATTTGATTGTCCCATATACCTACAAGTGTATACAATAAAATAAAATGGGTAATAAGCATCCAAATTGAATTTAAATTTTTCAGGTCATATCACCAATCTATGGAATTGCCCTAAAGTATTTAATAAAAGTCCTAGTGAAGTATACATGTAAAATTATGGTATAAATAATGTAATATAAAATGGCCTTGGTGCCCTTTCATTCCAATATTGGTTTGGCCTTAGTGCCCCAGAACATGGCCTCGATGCCCTGCGAAATGTGTTATTTTTAAGGCCAAAGTGGCCGTGCCCCTAAATTGACGAAATTTGAGGCCTGATTGTGGGGCTTAAAGTTTTAAATAAAGTAGAATCTTGATTCTGACATCGTTCTCCCTATAAAGTGCAGAATTCATTATGAATATAAACGCACTGCACATCCCCGGAACCTAGAAATACATATTATGAGCGTACAAATACAGACCCCGGGATGATAAGCTGCTAACGTCTCTCTTATTTGAAATGTGTCTCTCTTTATTTTACAATTTCTATGGGCCATAAACTATTGTTCTCCTATTGTCACCCAAGTAAAGGGGAGACGGTAACTTGAGACGGCTGCCTAAAAAAATATCAATATTTGATTTGGCAGTCTTCAGATGAGAGACTGACTGTAAAGAGAGACGCATCCAGAAAATGCACACCTAATACGCGGATTTAGGGTTTCCCTAGTGTTGGGCGGTATCGCGCTGGTGTTGGTACGCCCGACTTCTGGTTTTACGCTACTATAGGAAAATGCATTGAAATGGGACGAGCGGTCAAAATAAACTCAGAAGATTTCATGGTCGACGCACCCCTCAAAAGTACAGAAGTCTTCACAATTAAAAATAAAGATAGTATACCTAAACTATCCTTGGGGATCGGCAGAATTAAAAAGTGCACATTAAGTTGAAATATCCATTGAAAGTTCAGCGTAAAATGTCGAAAAGTTGCAAAATTCGGCAGTATAGGCGTCATGTAATTTACCGAGCCAGTCATGCCAGTGGGGACTGGATATAACGGACTAAATCTAGAGGCAATGTAAAAGCTCATCAGAGTCCTAAAATGACGTATTTTAGGTTTATTTACGTTGTTTTTTGTGTCTAATTATTTAATTATGGGACTGAACATAATTAATTTTGTGTGAAATATCATGCGGGGGCTTATTATTTCTTTATCTCTTTATCTCTTTAGTGGGTGGGGGGGGGGCGGTCGAGGGAAATTACTGCCAGTCGCGGGAAACTACTGCCAGTCGGGTGCAGGGCCGTCGGTAGAGGGTGTGCAGGCCAGGCGCGGATACAGGAGGGGGTGGGGGGGGGGGCTCGACGCCCCCGACCACCAACAAAAAAGGGGGAAAGGAAGGAAAAAAGGGGGGGGGGAGAAAGAGGGAGGAAGAAGAGGGGACAAACGGAAAAAAAAGGTAGGCGGTGGTACAAAAAGGCAAGCGGGGAGGCATGCGAGGGACATAAGAACGTTTGGAGTTTATTGGACGTCGGTCGGGATACATACGCGTACGTCGACGTTGACGAGAAATCTGATATTTTGGAGGTTAGTATAACTTCTTTCTGGCATAGGCCTATATAAAAAGCAAATATTGATCGAAAATAAATAATAATAATAATAATAATAAAACCATACTTATTGAGCGCATAACACAATTAAGTCCCTATGCGCTATCACAAACAACTTAAACAAGCAAACAAACAAACAAAACACACAGTAACATGAGTAACAAAAGACAAAACAAAAATAAATTAAACATTAACATTAAATAGGTAAGTTTTTAGCAATGATTTGAACTGTTCAAGAGTTTTGGCGGATTTAACATGATATGGTAAATTGTTCCAAAGTTCAGCAGAAGCATCTTGAAAAGAACGGCGACCATATGAAGTAGAAGGTGAAGACACATGCGCAAGAAGATATTTTGAGCCAGAACGAAGATTGCGAGTGGGCTCGTATTGTTGAATAAGATCTTGCAGATATAAAGTGATTGCTTTTCAATAAAATATTAGTCAAAAGTACACACCAAATGGGTTCGAAAATTGAACAAAAAATCCAAGGGGGGGGGGGGGGGGGGGCACACACACCTCAGACACCCCCTTTCCGAGCTTTTAAACAGTCTTACTTAATTACTTAAATCAGGAAAATAAGCTCAGCTTCTTTCTTGCATTGGGATAAAAACAAAATATTGATTGGAAATGAAGAGGTGGCTTTTCGATAAAATGTTGGTCAAAAGTATACACCAGATCGCACCAAATGAGTTCGAAAATTGAAAAAAAATCCAATTATGAGGGGGCACATCCCCCCTTAGACTCCCCCTGTTCGAGCTTTTAACCCATCTATTACTTAAATCAAGAATATATTATCAGTAGGCTAACCCATCTATTACTTAAATCAAGAATATATTATCAGTAGGCTATAATTATGCTCAACTGCTTTCGTGCATTGGTGCATTGATAAAAAAACAAAATATTTATTAGAAATGAAGAGGTGGCTTTTCGATAAAATATTGGTCAAAAGTATACACCAGATCGCACCAAACGAGTTCCAAAATTGAATTTTCTTTTTCTACTTCTGAGGGGTGAGGGGGCACATCCCCCTGTCCTAGCATGGATCGGAGGCAGCACCGGCTTGGATGGTACATTATCAATTTCATTTATTGGCCCCCCTTAAACTTTTCTGGATCCGCGCCTGGGTGTGTGTACGGGTGTGGGGTGGTGTGACCCAAATAGTCACTAATAGTCGGCAAATCTGTACATGTAGTCGACAAATTTATGCAGCAGTCGGCTAAATAAAGAAAAATGTCATAAAGAACTTATGAAAACCCGGAGGATTGGGCATTAGTTGTTATGACAGTGCTGTTTTTGGACTGTGCGATTTGTTTTGACCGTGTGAAAAAATGTTGACACCCCTCTCAGCCCCCCACCCCCACCCCCTCCACTTACATGAAATTCACGAGGTGACTGCAAAAATAAATGGGGCTACCTTTTACTATTTTTTGTTTGGTGCGTCGGGGGAATTGAGAAGAATCTGAGTCGGGGGATTTCATTTATGGTCAGGTGGCCCCCTCCCACTCACAATATCCTGCGCACGCCACTATACATAATTACATAGTTGTTGTTTTTATACATATACACAATTATTGTACCACAATACTGAGACGAATATACCTGTATATTCGTCTCAGCCACAATAGGCTTATATTATAAATTAGTAAATTGCATGCTAAAACAATGCAAATCGAGTCAGTATGAAGGATAGAAGAGTGACTTCAACACCTTCTTGAAGGTAGGCAATGTACATGCCTCCCTGATGTTTCTTGGGAGGCTGTTCCACAGCAAGGGTGCCGACACATAGAATGATTTATCCCCGATGCGATTTTTTTTCTTCTTCTTCCCATATGCACATAAAGAAGAGAGGAATCAGATGAAGAACGTGTGATGGGTCCGGTAACAGATTTTGTTCTATGGGAGAGGAAGTCCGTAAGGTAATCTGGTGCATTGCCGTGAAGATATTTGAAAACGTACAAACCAAAGAGGTAAATAAAAGCCTCTTACATAGCGTAGACAGCGTGATGCGATCCCTTGGGTATATAGGCGAGTAGAGCATAACACTGACAGGTAGCAGGGACTAGTTTTTAAAATGAACAGAAGAGTAATAAAAAGCTCTCCTGGAGTTTTTAAGGGGAGCATACATGTAAGAAGAGCAGTGACAAAGAAAGTGACTGAGGATTGATCAGATTTTAGGGGAGCTTTAAACTACTCTCCTAGAGTAATTAAGGGGAGTGATTGTAAGGACCCTGAGGTAGTTAATAAAATGTCTGGTTTGTTGTCAACGGCAAAAGGTACAAAGTACCCAGATGACCTGGCCCACCTATAGCTCTTCCAATTTCTACGTGACTTCTGAACCCGGCGGTGCGCTGAACATGCCTTCTTAAAAATCTGTACGGTCTGAAGGAGGCATGGGGACGAGGTTGTATGGGAATCGCCGCAATTCGCATGTCAATTGAAATCAACAAACACCCGAATTGAAATGATCCACCAAGTGAACTACGGCACATCTAGATCTACATCAATACTCGGCAGAATCCATAAGTCAGGATATTAACGCCAAGGTCCCAGTTTCCTTGGGACAATGTGTGTACAGCCACAGACCGAGATGATCCCCTACTCTTTACAAAGGAATCTGTGACCTTTTATAATGTGCTCGGATTTTTGCTCTTCCGATACACAGGACCACCATTTCTACGTGACTTCCGAACCACGAGGCAATTGAGACATAGTACCTTGCCCAAGGATACAATCATACAAACATGTTGGACCTATGTAGCGGGGCTAACTCACAACCTTTGTATTGTGAGACCTGCGTCCTATAGGTGGGCCTGGTCATCCGGGTACTTTGTACCTTTTGCCGTTGAAAACAAGCCAGACCTTTTAACTACCTACCTACCTACCAAGGGATCGCATCACGCTGTGTAAGACTAAGACTAAGGACTAAGAGGCTTATATTTACCTCTTTGGTTTGTGGTCAACGGCATGTGATGTCACTCCGGGGTGACCTACGTATACTCCTATCCACTACTATCTAGATAAATTAATAATTGAACGAACAACGCGAACGCAGTACAAAGATGATCGCGCTTGAAATTATAACGCGAATGGTTGTGCGCGCTTCACGCAATGTATGCGATACGCTGCTTAGTTGTGTTCGTTCTATTATTAATTTACCTAGGCTATATAGTAGGAGACCATGTAGACCCAATGGTGGCTGTACTATGATTCATGCCTCATCAAAGATACACTTGCACGGTACCTAATTAATTGGGACTAGAGACCATGTATGACCGCTGCGCCACCTCGCCCCTTTGAATGAATAAATTACATGTTATTGATATTATAACATACAATAAATTCAATGTAACCTAATTGTATTGTCATTGCAATGTAACATAAAGTTGTATTATTTATAATTAAGCTTACATTACTTAACATTTACAAAATGAAAATTATGCGTTTTGGACTTTTAGTTTTGTCGACAGAAAACTGTCTTTATTAGATTTACCTTTTACGCCTTTAGTGTGTCTGTAATTTCACCACCATACTTAGCATAAGATCTATATTTCTCCGTGACAGTAGATTGGACAAGAAGCCAGATTTTTCACGAAAAAATAAATGCCTAAAAGTCAAGTACGATCAATATCAGTCAATCAGCATGCAGCAGCTGTTCAGATGTCAATGTTATGTTTTCGATGATTTGGTTTCCGGATGTTTCCCACACTTCGTATTGATGATAGAGGGCGCAAAATCTTTTGATGCCAATCCCAGGTGGTGGCGGAATGGATTGTATGCCCCCGTTTACTATATTATTTAACAGTTACCAACTCACTTGAGTTTATAATTTATAACCGTATAACTACCCTACCCTTTGAACAGAGTTTATAATTTATAACCGTAACTACCCTTTGAACAGAATCAAGCTCAGAGGAACTTGACAGTTCAAATGTGTAACAACTTCCATTCCTCCATCAAGTTCACTTCTGAATCTTCTACTAAAGAGGTACCTTTCTTGGATGCCATAGTGTCTATTTCAGATGGTGATCTTCAAACAGACCTGTATTCTAAGCCTACAGACTCCTACCAATTCCTTCATTGGACTTCTTGTCACCCCAAACATACCAAGCGCAGTCTTCCTTACGGTTTGGCTTTCAGACTGAATAGAATATGTTCCACACCTGAAAACCTCCAGCTTAGAGTTTCTGAACTCACAGGTTTTCTCAGGGATCGAGGGTATTCCAGCCGGTTGGTAACCAACCACGCAGATCAGCAAAGCTTTGTCTATACCCAGGTATGAAGCCCTTAAACCCACTGGTGGCAGTGATAACAGTATTGATCGGGTTCCTCTTGTGGTTACGTACCATCCATCGCTTCCGGGCATTTCCAAGATCATACGCCGTCATCTTCCCATTCTCCACTCTTCCACTAAGTGTGGCTTACCATAGAAGTGCCAACCTGAAAAACCTTCTAGTGAGATCTACTCTTCCCCGGATCACACCTCCTCTTCGAGGTTCATATCCTTGTGGTGGCTCCAAGTGCAAGTCACGGCAACCATATAATGGGGAAACACGAGGATGTTGGTAGAGTCTCCATTTCTCATACCTCTGAGAACACTACTTTCACCAGCTCTTCTACTGGAGAGACGTTTCCCATACGCAAACATTTGTCTTGCCAATCGGACAATGTCATATATCTCATACGGTACCTGCGCAACGTGTGAGAAGCAATATGTTGGGGAGACTGTTCGCACTCTGAATGTCGAGTAGGTGAGCATTGTGCTGACGCCAGACACAACAGGGACAAACAAGTTGGCCGTCATTTCAACTTACCGAACCACAACGATTGTAACATCTCTCTCACTAAACTTACTGAACTTACTGAAGTGCCACACTCTTCATCTTGGTTGCAAGTGCAAACCATAGATTAGTTGTGTGTGGCAAGGGTGAGGGGGCTATTCGCCCTTAGTAACCCAAATGTGACATGATATTTGACTTACAGGTGTTAATTGTGGGTGCGCTCACAGCTGACTCTGGCAGGTGGTTCCAGTCTTGGATGACCCTTTGGCTGAAAGTGTATTTTCTGGCGTCTACCCTCATGTGTTGTTTTGGAGCTTGTATGAATGACCTCTGGTTGTTGTTATCAGCTAACTGGAATAGATCTGATGAGTTGATGTTATCGATGCCATTGAAGATTCTGTATACTTGGATTAAGTCTGCTCTCCTTGCTCTGTCCTGTAGGGTCATGAGGTTAAGTTTCTTTAGTCTTTCCTCATATGGCATGTGTTTCAGTTCTGGAATAATCTTTGATGTCCTTCGTTGAACTCCCTCTAGCAGTTTTATGTCCTTGGATAGATGTGGTCTTCATACTTGGATACAGTAGTCTACATGTGGTCTGATAAGGGATTTGTAGAGAAGCATGACAATATCCCGGCTTTTGTATTTGAATGTACGCTTGATCATCCCTAGGGTTTGGTTTGCCTTTTTTGTTGCTTCTGCACATTGTTTGGAAACTTTCAGGTCATCTTGTATCCATACTCCAAGATCTTTTTCCTCTTTGGTGCTGTTCAATGCTTTTCTGTCCATCTGGTAAACATGGCGAGGGTTGTTGTGGTCTATGTGCATGATTGAGCATTTAGTGACGTTGAAAGTCATTTTCCATTTTTTGGACCAGTCGGTCAGTTTGTTGAGATCGTCTTGAAGTGTTTGTATGTCTTCATCTGTTGGTACCGGTCTTGATAGCTTTGTGTCGTCTGCGAATTTGCTTATCTTTGAGTCGATATCGTCTTCCAAGTCGTTCATGAAGACTAGGAAACACAGGGGTCCTAGTACCGATCCTTGCACAACTGAACTTTGGACTTGACTTTCTTCTGATTTCGCTCCTTGTACTACGACTCTCTGGGTTCTGTCTGCCAGCCATGCTTGGATCCATTTTGCTACCTTTGCATCTATTCCATGTGCCCGGATTTTTTCAACGAGTCTTCGGTGAGGGACCTTGTCAAAAGCTTTGGCCAGATCTAGGTACATGACATCTACTGGTGTGTCCTCAGCCGCATATTTGGTTAGCATATCGATGTGGAGTAGCAGATTGGTTGTGCATGATTTCCCTTTCAGGAACCCATGCTGTGTCTATCTGATAAGTCGATATGTTTCCAGGTGGTCAGTGATATGGTCACGAATGATTTTTTCAAGAGTCTTGCAGATAACAGATGTCAGGCTGATCGGTCGATAATTCCCAGCTTGTGACCTTGGTCCTTTTTTGAAGATTGGCGTGACATTTGCTGTTCTCCAGACGTTTGGTACCTGGCTTTCTTGGAGTGACTTGTTGAAGATCAGTGCTAGTGGTTCAGCAAGTTCATTGGATAGTTCTTTCAATATTAGGCGACATATCATCTGGTCCTGCAGCTTTTGAAGGGTTGAGCTCTTGTGGAGATGTTTTTCGACCTCTTCTGTAGTGACAATGATGTTGGTCAGTTTCAGGTCATCGTTATAGTTGAACATTGTCTTGGCTGGGGGTGATTCTCCTATCTCTTCAGTAAATACTGAGGTGAAGAATTTGTTTAGTTCCTCTGCTGTGTCTTTCCCTGGAGGGATGGTTTCGCCAGCCTCGTTTTTAGTGGTCCTACGGTGTCTTTTACTTTCCTCTTCGATCTTATATAGGCATAGAACCCCTTTGTGTTTTGCTTGATGTCATCTGCTAACTTTTTCTCAAAGTTAAATTTAGCGGCCCGGATCTTCTTTTTGGCAGCTTTCTCACATGATCTATAACGCTGGAGATCCTCTTCACGACCGGATGTTTTGTACATTTTCCATGCTTTCTTCTTTCTGCGTATTGATTTCATGGTTGCTCTAGTCATCCACTTCTGTTTGGACTGGGTTGTTTTCTTTTTCATTGGTACATATTCTTCCACTAGGGAGTTCAATTTGTCGTGCAGTAGAGCCCACGCTTGGTGTGTGTCACAGGTCGAAAGATTTTCTTTCCAGTTTGTGTGTTTCAGACTCTCTTTCATAGCAGGGTAGTCACCTCTGTTGTAATTTCTTGAGAAGGTTGATGGTTCTATTTCTACACTGCATATTAGTTTGTATATAGCTTATGATATGGTGATCACTTGTGCCTAGTTTATCCAGTACCTGTAGTTCCTCAATCATGTTTGGGTCTGATGTCATCACAAGGTCTAGGATAGATTTTTGTCGCGTTGGTTTTTTTGACGTGCTGCGTCCACATATTATCCATGACTACTTCAAGGAATTTTTCTCCTTGTGCCGTTGAGGATTGGAGTAGTTCCCAGTTTATATCTCTGTAGTTGAAATCGCCCATCACCAAAGCAGCCGTTTCTTCACCTGCTTTTTCCAAGTCGCGGTACATTTTGCATGTCTTCGTCCGTCGTTGCTTGAGTTCTGTAATACTACACCAATCAGGATTTTGTCACTATCAGGTTTTTTGGTCGCATGTTGGTCGTTGTCACGTTTGGCATTGTCACGTTTGGCGTTGTCACGTTTGGCATTGTTCGTCTCATATTGGTTTTGGTCATAATTGGCATTGTTTCTCACACTCGTAGGTTGTGTTTTGTTAGTTTCAATGTTACATAATTCACACTATACAGATTCTCGGAATTCGAAGTCTTCTCTTTGAACTACGTCAAGGCTTGCTTTGATATAAAGTGCAGCTCCTCCACATCTAACTGTTGTTCTCTCTCTGTCAGTTCTGAATATTTTATATCCAGGTAATTGGATTTCTGCATCTTTGATGTCATCATCTAGCCATGTTTCCACGATTCCTATGATGTCCGGATTTTCATTTGTAATTCTGCATTCAAATTCATCCCACTGTTTGATTATGCTCCTTGCATTTGTAAACACACAATTTAGACTTGTCTGCCTTGGGTGTTTGAATACATGTACGTCATTTCTCTTTGTTGATTTTTTCTTTATCAAAGTTTTCTTTTCCGTTACTTGTGGTGCAATTTATTTTTCTCTTGGAAGTCTCATTTGCAATTGGGTGTCTATCCCTTACAACTTCTTGATGACTTCCAGTGTGTGGGTGCTGTGATGTTTTGTCTGCGCAGAGGTAACTTCCCTTCTGGGCTTCTTGACTCACATTGTCTGCGTGTGTGCTGATTATAGCGGTGTCTACACAGTGATTACTTGTCTCCTTAGTTTTTTGACATCCATTTATTTTAGTGGTCGTGTGCTTGGTGGTGCTAGGTGTAGTGCTTGTGTGCGTTACTGTTTCTTTGACGTGGAGGTGTGTTTTTAAGGTGTGGCAGAAACTATCTTCCCTACATGTAGTACATGCATTGATAGGCCTCCCAAGCACGACATTATCATGAGAAGGATCTTGGAGAAGGAATGGATCATGAAGCTTGACACAACAGAGCCCAATGGCCTCAACATTAAAGATTAATTCTTATAGGCCTATGTTCCAGCTGGTCAACATGCCTGTATTTTACAGTCCATACACCCATTATTATAGGCCTATTTGTTTCCTATAACTTGAGTGCCCTGTCTGGGGCTTAAGTTATAAGTCCCCTCTTTTTATTTCCCATAACTTGATTGCCCTGTCTGGGGCTCAAGGTTTTTGTGTCTTCTTCCCCCCTTTTTGTTCTTCTTCTTTTTGTGAGTCTGCTATCATTGTAGCAATTCTTCCTCATGATTTATTTTATTATTATTATTTACAACAACAACAACAACAACAAAATAAATAAATTTTTCTCTTCATTTGATTATATGATTTATTTATTTTCTCATTAATTTATGTATTTTTTGATTAATTTGGGTTTTTTCTTCTTCTATTTATTTATTATAAATTTATATTATTTATGACCCCCCCCCCCCCACACTCAGTTCATTCATATTAGGCCTAGTTAATATGCTATTTCTGTCACATATATTGATCTATTGTCTAGCCATTTCCTCTCTATCATTGTCTATTGTCGCTTATCACTCATGCATATGCATGATGTGTTGTCTATTGATTTATTGTTACATGTTTTGTTAGTTTGCCTCCTAGCAACATGGATCTGTATTCTATAGTGAACTTAGTTTTGGTTAGTGTTAACTTGGGTGTCTAGTATAGTAGTCAACATCTATTACTGATATTGTGCTATAATTACAGTGGTGGCTTTGTCTAGTTCATTATCTTATTTATAGTTCTTAACACTTTATTTACATTTTTTATATTTTGTCTCTGATGAAGGGTGGTATATCCACTTGAAACGTCGGTCTTTATTGTTACCATATATCTTTGTTGTTTCATTGCTTGTCCCAGTGCATTTCCGTGTGTTATTGATTTTTGTTTGTTATTTATCTGTTTTATCGCGGTATTCTCCCTTGTTATTACCCGTTTCCCCACACCCTGTTGGTATATCTTGCTTTTACTCTTAGCAGAATCAAGCAGTTATGATACCTACAGTCCTAATTGCAATACCAGGCGCGGATCCAGCCAAGTTTTATGGGGCCACAAAAACTGAAATTGTGCAGGTACCATCCAAGCGGTCACATGATCAAACATAAACACGATATTTTGCCAAAGTACTATTAACGGCTCACAAAAGTACTATTTACGGCTCACAAAAGTACTATTTACGGCTCACAAAAGTACTATTTACGGCCACAAAAGTACTATTTACGGCTCACAAAAGTACTATTTACATGCACAGAGGCCGTACGTGACTGTACAATCGTACGTAGGGGTGTACACCCCTACGTGTTTTACAAACACCGTGGCCAAAAGTATGTAGGGCCTATAATATTAATAATAGAAAACAATGCTTTAGAGTCGAAACTAAGTTCTATTTTGAGTTTTGAGGTAGTAATTATGTTTTGAACCATTGGTTTAGAGACCTAGATGAAGAAAGACAATTATAGCAGAATTTATGACATAAAATTAATATACAGGGTGATCAAATTGTAGCGTGGGACAATTCCAAATGGGAGAGAAGAAACCTCTAAAGTCTATAAATCATTTTGGAGTTGATAACCGCATGAGTGCTGTGCTGGAGTAGATTATACATTTCAGACCATTACATCAAGCTGGATACCATCTTATTATATTATTCAGGGTGTCATTAAAAAAAATAACTAAATAGCCAATTTTATGATCTACGGTCATTTTCTACAGATTTGCACACATTTTGACAAACAACATTCTGTGGATACCAATACAATGGGAGTCTTAATTGCCGCAATTTAAAAGTCCAAATGCACAATCGGGAACTGCACCTTGCATCAAGTAAGTTTCTAATCATACATGTACACAAAATGTCATCTTTTGCAATATATCAATTAGCATTGATTTAATTAATTAATGGTTATAATCAATAAGACAATATAATTGTTGCATTCAGAAACAACATTTAATCTCATCTCTGATGTTGAACAATATTACTTGTTTTAACACACAGAAACCTGTTAAATGCACCTTCAAAAATGAACTAATTAGCTATTAATAAAGTAATGAATTAATTATATTTTTGGTGACAAATAATATATTATCAACTAATATGTGTGTTATTTATTGTAATACCCGTGCAGTTTGAGCTGCCTGTGAGCTATAGTTTTAAATATAGGCCTATACGACTTTAAAGAAGACATTATTTTGACCGTTTTGTGTGTAAACTCTATGGCATCCCCTACCTGCAGCCCCACCCCCATCAACATAGTCCATCCCGACTACCTGCGCATTTAAAAGTCCACAGCTCCTTTTTTTTGTCAAATGAAATGGGAATTTTCTATTTATAAGAGGACATAATAAGCAACACAATGACACCCCACTTAATTCAATAGGTCTAGAACTTTGAAAATAGATTGATATCTTATCACAATTGTTTTGATATGCGTCACAAGGCCACCTTATTTGATAAACCAATTCACGACATATGACCATATATCACATTTGTCCAGGCGTCGATCAATGTCGATTTTCCATTACTTGCACTCATGTGCATTCTTATTCAGCGCGGGGCAGTGTGATTTGGCACGCACATTACATGCATATTCATAAGGTTATGAATATATTTAAAGTTTCATAGGTGTTACATCTTCGATGGAACAAAGTGCATCATATGAATATAATATCACTCTTAGTTATTCTGTATTTAAAGTACACTTTATTGGGCAGCTATTACTTGCAAATCAATCCAAAACATGTACAGTTAATAATAAATAATAATAAATTACATTTGTTAAGCGCATAATACAAAAGTTTCGATGCGCTGTACAATAAAAACATAAAAAGCATATTTAAAAAGCACACACAAAATATACAAGTGTGCTCATAGGAATAAAAAGTACAATGAGGTATATATAAACTGCTCACAAAAAGTATCGAAACACTTAGAAATGATCCAATATATAACGGCTCGAAAAGGTATGCATTAATCGAAGCAAATGACCAAGTGCATAATTTTGTTCTGCGTATTTTGACACCTCAATCGTTGAGATACGATGTTGCGGAGCGGAGTTATTGTCATTTCAATGATCGTGGGTCCAGTTTCCAAGGTGACACTCATCCCTATTGAAAATCACGAATCTGATCATTCTAAACAGTAATGCAAACCTCTTTCTATAGGGTGATTGTCACTTTTGAAATTGGACCCATGACCATTGAAATGACAATAACTCCGCTCCGCAACATCGTATCTCATCGATCGAGGTGTCAAAATACGCAGAACAAAATTATGCACTTGGTTATTTGCTTCGATTAATGCATACCTTTTCGAGCCGTTATATATTGGATCATTTCTAAGTGTTTCGATACTTTTTGTGAGCAGTTTATATATAAAACTAAAACCAAAACTGAGCATAATATACATTATAAAGCAAACACATGTCGGTATAGACCATAATAAACTATTATATAAAAACACCGCAATACACGCAATATAAGACAACCTAAGCATAGAGGAACACTGGCAAGAGTCAATTTCAACAGGCAGAATTAAAAAGGTGAGTTTTCAGTTTTGATTTGAATACTGCCAAGGACATGTCGCAGCGAAGTGAAGGTGGCAACCGGTTCCCCAAATATGGCGCTGCTACAGTGAAACATCTGTCACCATAGTACCGTGTGTTAGTCCTAGGTCCAGGTTGGAGCAGATGTTGTGATGAAAAGTCAATGAACCGCGTGAAATAACAAAATAACACACTATTTGCTACAAAGCTTAAGAAGAGCTACAAATGACCAATTAAAATGATCAAGCGATATTCTGTGCAAAAGACCGGGGTTGACCTTGATAGTACGGTAGTACCGGAATTGAAAAGTGTTAACTGTTGGGACACCTTGAACAACTTTTCCGGTGTTTTAGTAAGCGTTTCAAGACTTTTTCCTCAGTATTGCAGTCTAATTTTTGCTTTTAAAGCGCTTGCGTAAACGGTTGGGCCTGTATGCTTTTAATACAAGGCGACAGAACCAAGAACCACCTCTGCGACTGAGACTGACATACTTTGCACAGTTATAAAACCGGAAAACTCATTGAAATCAAATTGGGAACTTCGGAGTTTATTTCTCATTCTTTTCTTTAAATAAAATCCAATAGGCCCTAAGGCAAATAAATTAAGTTCTTCACTTTAAAAGAAAATAACACGATTTTTTAAAATTATTAACGCACGCTAGAGATTTGACACAAAAATATCACAAACATGTTTATAAGCTCTTACTTTCAAGATCATCTGCGCACGCGAGCAACTAGTCCAGCGGTTACTTCGGTTGGCAATTGTCGACACGCTTGGCCAAGCAGGTTAATAAAGGTCCTGGTTCAAGTCCAAGTGGGGATTCGATAGCGAAAAAATGTACTCTAAGAAAAAAATGTACACTAAGACTGTATTAAGTATTAGGCCGAACCGGCCTATGTAGTAGGTATTGTGTATATCATGTTTATATTAACCCCCATGTGTCATGTTCCACAGATGATGATCCGGCCATAAGTGCCGCGCCGAGACATGATTTATTTTGTTTGGATTTTTTTTTTAAAAAGAGAGGGTTGCCCTTTTTGCGTCTAAAGGTCAAATAAAACAATCCCGAGGCGAAATAGCTATCATTGTATATTTTTACGATGACGGTTAAACATCTTTTAATATTAATAATGAATAAAGTAGGCTGAAAAATTAAATGACCAACAATGAAATTCAGACTTCACTCATTCGTCCACCCCGCCCACCCCGCCCACCCCGCCCACCCCACCCCATAAACGTGACTCGCTTCATTAACACTTTCCACGCGGCAGGCGTCTACATACAGACGACATTCTGAAAGTTCACAAAATGTTTGAAAAAATATATTGTATTGACTTTCAATACCCTATTTAGAATCACTATGAGAAATGCATTGAAAGAAGTACAAACATGCCTAAATATTGCCTGTTGTATCTCAAGAGTATGGTTTGGAGAAAAAGTAGGCGTTGAACCATCTCAAGCCTTTTTGTGAGGTTGTCGGTGTTGGGATCCCAAACGATGCAACTGTATTCAAAAAATGGCCGAACGAGCGATTGGTAGGCAAGGGCTTTTACGTTGGAGTTGTTGATTCGCAGATTTCGTGTTTGCTTTGAAGACGACACGGTCAACATGTTTATCCCAGCGCAGGTCGTTTGTCACTGGCAGGCCTAGATATTTCAAACAGTTGACATTCTGAAGCTGGTGGCCATGCATAGTGTATTTGTTGATGGGCGGTTTTTTCTCGCGAGTGATGCTGATTTACTTCACATTTATCAGGGTGGAATTGCATCATTCATTTGTCTTCCCAGTCAATAAGATTGTCGAGATCCGCTTGCAGGAGTTTAGCGTCTTCTTTCCCTTTAACTGCCATATAACTCATTGTATCGTCAGCAAAAAGGCGAGTTGTTGATGTATGGTGCTCCGCGATGTCGTTTATATAGTAGAGAAAGAAGCAGGACCCAAGGACAGACCCTTGATGGACTCCAGAGATGACGGGTACTTTGCTGGATGACACACCTTCAATCACCACTGATTGAATTATGTTCCTCAGGAAATCTGCAATCCAACAGTTGACGTTGTCCTGGATACCGTACCATTGAAGCTTTTGTACAAAACGTTGGTGGCCGACTTTGTCAAAAGCCTTGGAAAAATCCAGCACGCATACATCAGATTGGACGCCATCCTGAATGTTGGTGACTATGTCTTGAACAAACTCAAAAAGTTGAGTCTCACAAGATCTGCGGTCTCGGAATCCATGTTGGAGTGCGTAGAAGACGTTATTACGGCAGGTTACTGCAGATCACAGTCATGTTCAATGACTTTTGAAGCGATACATGTTAAATTTATTGGGCGGTAGTTGACTGGGTCGTACTTTTGACCCTTCTTGAAGATGGGTAAGACGTTGGCATGTTTCCAGTCCTTGGGTACAATTCCTTCACTTAGGGATTTACGAAAAATTCTGGTGAGAGGGTCAGCAACCGTTTCGGCTAGCTCCTTTAGGACTCTAGGACTGACGTTATCCGGACCAGCTGCTTTTCCTGGCTTCAGGTTTTTAACAATTTTTCAACTCCGGGTACTGTAATATTGATAGGTGGCAGAATTGGGTGGCAAACCTCAGGCAAAGTAGATGGAAAGTCAGTTTCACGGGTGGAGACAGATTAGAATTGACGATTCAGAGTCTCTGTTTCATTATAGAGTCAGTGATCAGTCTGCCAGCGACCTTTAGAGGGGCGATGTTGCTGAAGTCAGACCTTTGATGTTTGATGAATGTCCAGAATCTTTTCATACCGCTGTGTTCATTGTTGTCTTGCATCTTGAGGGTAACAATGTCCTCAACATGTTGCCAGTAGGAGCGTCGCAGAGCATGCTGTACTTCCCTTTTCAACCGCAGAAATTTGTGTTCATCCTTACCTCTGCCATGTTTTTTACTGGCTTTGAAGGCTTTATTCCTACGTCTGATTTTCCTTTGTAGGTCTAGGCTGATCCAAGGTTTCGAGTCTCTTGATTTTGTCATTCGATGGGGAATAAACGTTTTGATGCCCTTGCTCAAGCCGTCTCGGAACAGTGCCCAAAGCTTTTCTATGGAGAATGTTGCTTCAGCTTTGCGAATTGAATCTGCTAAGTTGGAATCCTGTTTGCGCAGACCGATCCAGTCAGCCTTCTTGTACAGTGGAACATAACGACGAATCTGCTTCTTCCTGGTTGGTTTATTATCAAACTCAGTGTAAACAGCAAGATGATCACATATGCCAGGCAAGATCTTAGTTCTATTGATCTGACAGGGTCTGTTGGTGATGATCAGGTCAAATGTGTTATTCTTACGAGTTGGTTCTTCGATGACTTGAAAGAGGCCATTGTCAGCTAGAATATCTCCAAATCTAATGTGCAGGTTTACATACTGTGTCTTTGGTTTCAAAGTTCGATTTTTCCAATCCCAGCCAGAAAAGTTGACATAACCTCTGATAAGAACAATACTGTTGGCTTTCTTAGATAGTTTACTCACTGCAGCATCAAAAGCTTCAAGGTTGATGACATCACTAACATGAGGCCTGTAAAATTCTCCAATGAACAGTGATTTGCATCCAAGAATATCTATTTTCACCCAAACTGACTCGGCGTTCTCATCTCACACTCCATGGATTCTTCACGCGGACGGGTGCTGATTGTAGTCACGATTGACTGCAATGATGACTCCTCCAGCATGAGTTTTCCTGTCGCGTCGATGCACTGTAAACATGTAAAGTGGAAGCTGAAGAATTCTGAGTCTGCTATTCCACTATCAAACCAAGTTTCTGTTGCTATCACAATGTCAGGTTTGGTACTATCCACAAGGTTGTAAAAGGGACCTGTCTTATTTGTCAGATTTTAGCAGTTAACATTCACAACACGGAGTGGTCTACAACCTGTTGATGATTTTGGTTTGGGCTTGGTAGGCGAGGAAGTTGCTTTCGGCTGAGTAGTAAAATCATACGATTTCAGAGAGTCAAAGCTGAGGGTACTGCAATCACTTGTATCAAGATCTGCAAGACTGCTGAACTTGTTTTCGGAGTGAATATCATGGAGATCGAAGCAGGTAGAACTGTAGTTTGGTCCATCACGCATAAGACATGTCCATGGGATATCTGAATTTCCAAGGCGTTCGAATGTGGACTCACCAATCGCTTGGCAATCAATGTGGTACCAAGTTTCGCAGCTGCTATGTTCACACATCAGGTCCTTCTGATTCCAAGTAACTGGTTCTTTGCAGGCACCACAGAAATATACAGTATCAGTAATGTTATTATTTACAGGATTTGCATCACCATCTGGAAATGGGCTGCAGTTTGGTTTTTAATTGTGTTTATATGGGGCCTTCATAAGCTCTCATAGCAGCTCTCTAGTGTAGCCGGGCTAGCAACTTTGTGTTTTCCGGGCTTCCATTGATATGGGCCTACATGAAATAAACCGCTAGATGATGCTCAATATATTTTAAAACAACGGAAAGAAAGAAACAACAAACAAGAATAGCAAAATAATCAATACATTTGCAACATTGCCCATTCCGATTTTAACCGTTAGTATTTAGGCCTATTTGCCACTTGGTATACCAAGTCTTGTATTAAGCTTGTTGTAGCAGGCATTTAATATAAATATTCAAAATTACTTATTTTTTAGTGGACTCGTAAACAAATTAAAACATAATGAAATGAACATACTGCTCTAGCCTCTAGCTCACGGAAGTTTATATTTAGACCGTTGACATATAGTGCCGCGTGAGGCTGCCACACTGTAATTGTTTTGTTTAAAGGCATATTATGCGATCTTTTTTCTATTGGGGGACGCCCTCTATCCATGATTTGTTTTTGAAAGCAGATTTTCTTGCAGATTTACATTTCTGACCATATATCATAAATATATACTGAGTTACCAGGTTACAGAGCGATTCGATTCCAAATTACTTCAAAACCAAATGAAAATAACCAGAAATTCAGCAGATTGGTCACACATGCTTGAAGTATAAATTGATAATAAATTCCTTCCATTATAGCAATTTTAACTGTTTATCTAAATATCTTTTCAACTGGTAAAACTAAAGTGACCAAAAAAACACTTTAAAAATCCAGGTCACCTACTCATGGTATAAAGTAAACTTACCCTTTTCTGTTGCTTAGCGCTATTGTTACATCGTTTGAAATATTCCACGCACTATGATATCCAGAGCAGGATCCTTAACTTTACCAAACATTTATATCGGCTTGTAAATAGTGTAATTTCAACTTGAATCCATTGATATGCCTTTGGCATACTGGAATACTGCTAATCAGTCAAATTTTTATTGTTACAAGTCGAGCCACGGTGATGCCTCGTATGTTAAATCTTTCACATGATAGTCACTTTATGATTTTTTTCTTTTATGTACAACCTTCAAAATAGTCAATCAGGTAGTCAATGGTAGAAACTGATCTCTTCTATAGAGACTTGTAATCCCTCCATTTAATCCCTCCATTTATTCCTATATATTGAAGATTGTTCTTGTGAAAATAAAAATATGACTTTTTGCAGGCTCTTAAAGTCAGTGGCGTAACTAGGTTATTGATATTGGGGTGGGGTGCAAGAAATGAAAGACAACCGACAACATTGTTCCAAGTCAAGAAATGCGTGCGCAGCGCGAGAAAATGTTCGACTTTACACTTAATTTTTACACGATTGAGATAGATTTTGGCTGTAAACAATCTTGTACCAAACAAAAAATATTGCATTTTGAGGTCACATATTAAAAAAATGTTTCATATGTGTACGTTTGACCATTATAATTCCTTGATTCCTCTTGTCAAATGAACCGACACTGCCAATCTCAACCGACAAGACGTCCATATTGTGTACACTACTGGCCTCATTAGGGGAGGGGTAAACTTAATGATTGTCCTGATCTGGTTCTGACTAACCAGATGGCATGTTTCCTAAGAAATCAGTCACCTTTATTGTTCATAGTCTGTTTAAAAGAGATCTGACACTTAGATAATAAAATATATAGATAGATATAGATATACACTTGACCGAGGTACGTTTTGTCTCTTAGATTTTGCCAAATGAATAGCACGTCATAGGCGATATTTTGCTGCTTTTCATACGATTCCGTCACACTAAATGGAAGTTTGGTTTTCACTGCATCTCCAGAAAAGTACATCCATTACTCAGATCAATTTAGGATGAATAATATGTAGCTGAGGCTCCAAGCTACAATTGTGTAATATTTTATAAGACTAGCTTATATAATAACAAACTTATGATGCAGGAGGTAGAACTTATTGAATGACCCTTTTCTATACAAATATGTTCGAGATTTTGGCAGTCATTTATGAATTCATTGTATTTGCTGTGACTATACATTATTATCTGATTATTTATTGCTCCAATGGATCCCTTGACCCCCAAAACCGCGGTGTAGCCACCATAATTAAGTTTTTTCTGCACTAATTGGTTTCTTATAGGGATTTGCATCATGGACTCATTTGTCCACTGTGTGCTATCTTAACCAGTCAGGTAATGGGGATGAATGGGTGGCAGGCATCGACAAGGAGTCGGTACACACACATTTTCAATGCGTAATCAAATCAATGATATCCCAAAGAAAACCATTTCTAGTGCAACTTTGCTGTTGTTATGCGCGGTCATTGAAATCGCCATACCTTTAAAAGTATCCATTCGACTTTTTTGAATGAGGTATCAAACTGCGGAGAAGAAATTTGCTCATTCAATGTATATCTCAGATTTTTGGTACCGATTATATATTTTGAATTAGCCAACATCAAAGCACCTGATCAGGGACTTTTTGTGCTAGGTGTATAGTTCAACCTATATACATGTACATATCCAGCAAAATATTGACAGTTTCAGTCAAGGGTTGAAACCTATTGTATTTATGTAAATGACGTATAACCAAAGGATCTAAAAATCCAAAAGCGTATTGTTGGAAAGACAAATGTTTACTTTGCATAAAATACATTATCCCTCAAAAGATCACTCATGCATCCCATACCAAGATCAATTTCATTACATATTGACCGACCCTCGTACATCATTATGTTTCCCTCGGTCCGACCGATCCAAATGAACAGATACACATTGCAAAGAGAGATCATTCTTATCGGTGGTATTCATTTGACTTTTATCTCTGACATTTATACAAATATTGCTATTAAATATAACATAACATATAAACATAATATGGTAAAACGTCCCGGCTTCACTTCTATAAATGACCACGATAAACCGTGGCAGTGGCGTAGCTTCGTAAAAGTTGTTTTTCTGGTAAAGTCCTTGTCGGTTCGTTTTCGCCCGCCTCCATATGAAAAACCTAGCTACGCCACTGAATTATATTAGTCTTCGCTGGTATTGCCAGATAAGGTAAACCTATGTTGTGATACAGTTGTAAAAGGTCTTTCTTCTGTTATGAAACCAATAAATAGCTCCGTAACCATTTGGCCGATTTTGACCATATTTAGTCATAAGTACCCCCATAGTCATGGCCACCACTACCTAGAGTGTCAAGCATAACAGGTCAAATGTCACACAGGGGTCAACATAACAAATAACTTCAATGCGCGACTAATATTCGTCGTCTGAGACGACACCTCAGTTGTTTTGGTGAATCAGTTGTTTTGGTGAATATCTCATGCTTTATAAGCCTATGAAAGAAAACGGTCAAGACGGATTTAACGATAATTCTATATCACCTGCAACCTCTCTGTTTTAGGTACGAGATGTTTTTGTATAAACAATGAATCTTGAATAGCATTTAAAATCTGAGTGAATTCTTTTCTGATATGATTGCATTTTAAATTCATATCTGTTCCTTGTTAACGTCACTATGCAATGACATGAAGATGCTTACATGTTTCCTTAGTTTGGTAATAGCTGCGGCGGGTTCCTCCACCTTTTCATTATTCACATGAAAACAATCTTTAAAAATAAGTATTGTTTGTCTCATTGCATTGGATTATATTGTTTGATATAAAATATGACAAAAACCCAGGCATATCAATGCGATATTGGAGTTTATATAGGATCTGTATAAAAATAAATTAGAAATAAAAAATATAAAAGTACTGACTTTGGTGGTACAAAATGGTACCAAAAATATGTCACGTTTCGCGCCAGATGACCTCTTTACACTCTTTTCTGACCCGTGCTTACTTTTTCGCAGGCCCGTAACCAGGGGGACGCCCCCCCCCCCCCCCCCCCCCCCCAAATCTGAAGGAAAAAAATCCTTTTTTGGTACCAATGTACCTTTTTGTGTACCAATGTACCTTTTTTTTGTACCAATGTACCTTTTTTGTACTAATGTACCTTTTTTGTGTGAAAACGCCCCCCACCCCTATTTACAAAAAAATCCCCCCTTTCCCATTGTGTGAAGCATTTTTTCGGGCCGTTTTGGACTAAACTATGTCCTACTCTCACGAGTTAAACCGTCACTACAAAAATGGTTGCCAAAATATATACATAAATACAGTGGTGTCCGTTTTACTCGTGGGTTCTTTAAACTGGATCAGTAAAACTTTCATCCATTTCTTAACCAACGATTGCACCAATCATTGATCAACTATGTTGGGTGAAACCATTCGTTTAGTATTAGTATTACACAACATGTATATATGTTATTGTATTTTGCAACAAAATGGCTACAATAACATATTAAAGCACACATATTGTACCCATCTCATAAAAATGATACGTCATGATTCATTTCCATAATATCTGAGTACTATTTTCTTCCTGGGAAGTTGCCGGGTTCAAATCCCAGTCAGGAGAAATGACTTCATTTCTCGACCAACACGAGGAAATGATTTATTATCCTCATCACTTCCACCTCGTGTAAGTAACTTTGATTTCATATTCTTCATTCTTCATGTTCTTCCTCGACATGAGTTTTAAGTCATGTCAAAATATGCATAATATCCTTACCATTTTATATTTCAGCTTTGTGTATAATGAAAATTAATGTAGATACCAGTAAATAATAAATAAATGTTATGTTGAACATATCAATCGAATCTCCAAGTCACATTGAGACGATTTCGTCAGCCCAGTCGAAGGACTTCAGTCGTGATAGCTTCATGTACTTTCGTTTCCCTAAAGATTTATTAACTAGGCACGAGGTTATTATTTTATTATTTTCAAAATTACGGGTGCAAGTCACTGATACGAACATACTGTCAGGATCCAAAGTCCAATTATTTTTTTAAAAATAGTAAAATTGTACAAAGCTGTACGACGCGTCTGTGTTGCTGAATCGCACGTTTGTTGATATCCGTAAGACCTTCCGAACGATATCCGTCGTAAAACCCATCGTAACTTAACGAGCAGTTGTAGACCCATCGTAAAACTGTAGACCATATTATCAGCATGTTCAGAAGCAGAGACCCATCGCAAGCTACGACTGGTAATATTCATAAGTCTATAACATTTCCATTTCCAATTACTGGTGTATTTTTAACAACCCTGATTTTATTGATAATAAATGTAGTATACGACATTGCAGTCAAGATGTGATTCGTTCATACTTAAAAGCAGTTACAACAACAATTCAGATGATTTGTCTTGAGCTTTTGGATTATCCTGTTTATCATAAATCAAGTCGTTACTCGTAAAGTCATCCGACCACGTTGACGAAAACATATTTAAACGTGAGCTCAAAATGGATTTTGTTCAACCAACATTTCCTTCAATCTCACGGTTCTCTATTATTTCTTCATCGTCGTCCGACATATCCGATAAATTGGCTTGGTGCTTTATTGGCACTCTTAGTCTGGAAGTGGCAAGTAAAGCAACCTTTCTGAGGTTGAGGTTTGGAGAGTCAGGAATAAGTTTGGTGTCTTCTTCATCAGCGGCTAACTGTTCCGACGGCCCAAGCTTTTCTATCAGAAGCGATTGCATGTTTTCCAGCTATGGTTCAAGTAAACATAGTAAAGGTATAACATGATATGTTAAGAGGTACTTTATAATTTACGGGGTTCTATAATATTTTCTGGAGTAGGGTGTAACACACGCCTGATCGGGCATAATATACAAGGATTTTGATATCTGTATTATTCCTTATTCCAACCCCCTAGGGTTCATTTTCCGAATACAAATATCAGTGTGATGGCAAACCTGCCAAAGTGGGGAGACTGGGTCCGCCGCCGCCGCCACGCGTCGGGAATCGAACCCGGTGTGAAAGGAGCCATGCATGGTCCCACACTTTAGCCATACTCCGACCTCATATACGGAATAAAGCGTGAAACGAGTGTTGCGTGTAGAGATGAGTACCTACAGGGCGTTATATGGCTCCAGCGAATCATGTCTCCGACTACACCGGGCCGGGACGAAGGTCTTCGGTTCCGCATCCCCAAGCCACATATTCGCGCTCCTCAAACTAAGTTTTTCGTTGACATAGCGTATACTGCGCCAAGTGACACTCGTGGTGTACTGGAAGGTGCCGGGGGTCCCTGGTTCAAATCCCGGGGGGGGGGGGGGCGGGGTTGAGGTGGGGTGGTTGGGGTTGGGGTATTAATGTTGTTTTAAAGGCATATTATGTGATTTTTTTTCCAGGGGGCGCGCTAAATTATACTATTCTGAGTTACAGAGCGGTACGATTCCTAATTACTTCAAAATCATTGTTTTAAGGGTTTAAAATAGATTGTCCGCTAGCAGACAGTTTATTTTCACTCCATTTTCACTAGAGGCGTTGCGTCCCCATACCGGCGTTAAAAACTGCAATTTTCCAACTTATTTGCCTGTCTTCCTTTCTCCTTTCTGTCCCTTTCCTTTCCCTTTCCTTTTCTTTCCCTTTTGTTTTGTCTCCTCTTCTCTCTTTCTTTCCATTCCTTTGCCTTCCCGATTTTCCGCTGCCCTTTTTCAGGGGGCACTCTGCCTCCCCCTTGCACCCCTGGCTACGCTACTGTTCAAACGACTTACGTGCGGCATGGTAGCACGGTACGCGGTAGCTAATGTGACAGAAATGTATTTGAACGAAGTATTAATATGAAAATATTGCTTTTGTATAACAACATTCATAACCAGTAATAACGCAACAGTATACATACCTGCTCTTGGACTAAACTCATGTCTTCTTTTAGCTTGGTCATGTGATCTGTCAGTTGAAGTATTCTATAGAAAATAGACAGACATATGAGACATAATGTACATTGTAAAATGTACACATGCAAATGTTAAACAGACATACACTTTCCACGCGGCAGGCAGCTGCAGACGACATTCCAAAATGTCACAAAATGTTTCAAAAATGTCAAAATTATTGAATTTCATTACCATATTATTTGGAATCATGCTTTTAAAGAAGTACAAACATGCCTAGTATTGGTAGGCCTACCGTTAATTCTTGAGATAGACTTTGAAAGTTCGGAAAGATTTCTGAACAATCTGTTTTGTAAATGGTAAAACTGATAGCCGCGTGGAAAGTGTTAAAGTAGATTTAATTTGGATTCATTGCTTACAATTGAAATTTGTTGGTATATTTAGTGTTTTTGACTGACGAACTATTAGGGGACCAGTTTGTAAGGCAGTGAAATGTATATTTTTAATATCGAAATATCAGAACAGAACGACACACAATACAGCATAAATTATCGCAACTCAGGATGGCTTTCGTCACTCGCTTCTGTTTAAAAATCTAGTTGTGTTTTCAAAACATAGCAAATACCATTGTATTTATTCATCTGAGGACGGCAATATTCTTTCCTTAAAACGACAAAAGTAGCATATCTATTATTCGACTATTAGAGGGCCTACTGCACTTTTCTGAAAAATACCCTGCAGTACTTTCAAAACAGTAGCTAATAAAAACACTTTTTTCTTTTCTTGTTTAATTTCAACGCTAGAGGTTGTACGCTGGCAGACGACATTTTTAGCGAAAATAGTGCTTAGCTTTCATAAATAATAAATTACATAGCATTTCTATTATCTAACTTAATTAGAAAGGGCGATAAAAACTTTCAAGAAAAAAGTGCTATAATTATCCAAACATAGCAAATGTATATTTTGTTTTAACTTCCAGAGCGGCATTCAAATGATGTAGCATTTCTAAATTCCCGAGACCAATATTCTTCTTTTAAAAAAAAGCTAGCAAATAACATAAAATCTCTATTTTTCATCTGTAGAGGGCATGATTGAAAATGCTACTGACCATACACCGATATATATATATATATATATATATTCATAGTGAAGTGTCCTCAACCACATCAAGTAAGAGGTGAATTTTCGCCCAAGTATCTTTCAACAAAACAATCTCGCCCAAGTTCAGTTTTTGAGTGCACTGCAGATCAGAGGGCGATTATGCGAGCTATATTTGTCTGATGAAACGCAGCACATTTGTCTGGTCTTGTACATGTATCTTGCCATAGAGATAAGGTCTACATGTATAATCTATGATACACCACATCCCTTAGAGAGGAATTATTTTCAAGACGCCCTCGTTTGACTTGCGTGTTGCTTTACTTTTTATAAATAAATGTGATTCTAAGCGGATTCGAACCAGCAGCAGCACAGCAATCTTTGCATCGAGCTACGGAGGGAACTGCCAGAGGAGCGCAAGATTATAATCTATAGGTATTACATTCTCAAAATCGATTACTGGTGTAACTATAATAGACGATTTAGTTAGCCGATTTTAACGATCTATACACAAAATTGCTGAGAAATCGAAGAAGCTCAACGCATGGTAATACATGAAAATTAAATCTGATGAAGACAAATTAGGAAAGTTTAAGCAGCTGCTGTATTTCTTCTGATGAGCAATTCTCCACGAAAATGTTTAGCGTTGAAGTTCAGTATTTTCTTCATCCAATGCGTCAATGATCTAAGATCTATCATTGGTGAATTCTCTTATTTAATGTCACCTTTCATTGTTTCAACACCTGTAGCGACCTATGTTTATAACATGTAGGCCTGTGGTCGTATATATTGTCATCCATGAATAACGCCACCAGGCTCAACACAGCTGAACTTTTTGTGATAAAAAATCAACAGAGGGCGGTTGCTATTATGTCCCAAATTTCAAATTTCTAAGGGATGTGACACGAAATTATCAAAAAATTAAAAACTTCATTGGAACTTTAAAACAAGACTGAATCTTACCTGCGATCTGAATGCTTGAGAATCTTGTTGACATCTCGTTTGTGTTCTTCTTGCTCCTTCGACAGATAATCCTCCCCTTTGACCGACTCCCATATGGTCATTTCATTTATACTAGCCTGCGTCAGTGAGGGCACTGCGAATTTAATAATTCAAAATGCTTTTAAATAAACTAGCATTTAGTATCGCCGCCGGTCAAAATAAAATGATAATTTGATTAAGATTCAATGTGCTTCAGGAGTAGCTGACATTGTAAAACAATATCTTATGAACATGAACTAGTATTGGGCGATACCGGGACACCATCTGAAGTGAACCATTATCGGAGATACGGGACACAATCTGATGACGGCGCCAGTGTAAGGCGATATGGGAACACCGTATGATACTGAGTGAACCAGTATCAGGAGATACGGGACACAATCTGATGACGGCACCAGTATAAGGTGAAATAGGGACACCATCTGATACTGAGTGAACCAGTATCAGGAGATACGGGACACAATCTGATGACGGCACCAGTATAAGGTGATATAGGAACACCATCTGATACTGAGTGAACCAGTATCGGGAGATACGGGACACAATCTGATGACGGCACAGTGTAAGGCGATACGGGGACACCATCTGATACTGAGTGAACCAGTATCGGGAGATACGGGACACAATCTGATGACGGCACCAGTGTAAGGCGATATGGGAACACCATCTGATACTGAGTGAACCAGTATTGGGCGATGCGGGGACACCATAATTATGATACTAAAGTGAACCAGTATCGGGAGATACGGGACACAATCTGAATAGGTATAAGGTGAAATGGGGACACCATCTGATACTGAGTGCGCCATGTCGGGCGATAAACATGATAAAGACTCCGACTGATTCCGACTGATTCAAGGTGCATCAATATCGGACGATACTATACACTATCGCAATATCGTGCATGGGCTTAATAAGGGACACTATCTCTGTGATCAGTCTAACTTACGTCCTGGATCATATCTTTCCCTTGGCCGACAGCATGTGCAGTAAATTGATCTCCGACAATTTGTACAAATGATGAGTACGTTCTTGAAGCTATACACAATGAGCAAATAGATATGACTGATGATAATGAATGGCGGTGGTAGAGGTGGACGTTTGTAGTACTCTCTGATGAGCTTATAACGCTGATATTTCCAGTAAACATCGGTGTTCTCTTGAACGGCGGTAAAGGTATAGCTGGAATGTAAGATTTAAAATACTTCAATACTGAACTGAGGTATAGAAAAACAAGCCTGATTATTACATTGTGACGTGATTTTTGGTAAAGTTAATAAAAAAACGACAAAATAAAACACAAGGTAAACGTGATGTGATTTTTGAGACAGTTCTACTACAAAATAAGTATTTGTTTATCGATATCTAATGTTATTTTGTTACGAATTAGAGTATTTTGGCTACGTAGAACAACTAATTCATTGGCCCGACTCTGCCAAGAGTTTTCTACTTTTTAAGACAATAAAACTGCACTCCCCGCCCCCCTAAAATATAAAACCACAGAAAAATATAGGATTACAAAAAATGCCACGAAAATGAAACACACACAGAAAACACAATCACACAGGTAGCTACACCCACACAACGAAACTGAGTGATATGAAAATAAACATATAGCCTATACTATTTATATAAAACATATAGCTCCGTGATTTTTTGACTTTGCCTGACTCGACCGAGTGTGACGCAGTATCTCCATCTTTAACCGATGGTTAAGTTAAAATCATGTTTTCTTTTTATTAGCATTCCGTATCCTGCAAACCAGACATTCCTTTTTTTAGCTTACAATATTTAACTTACTTGAACATTGCAATGAGAAGGTTGAGCAGCAAAACATTGCTGAGAAACAGATAGACCGCCAATAAGATGGTACCATACCAAACATTCTCGGGGCAATCGTCTCCCATACAATCAGAATCTAAAAAATATATTAAAAAATAGACGTAATAAATAAATCCTCTCCGTCTTCACAATTTACACGTGGTCCCTGTGAGAATGCTCAAAGTGTTTAAAGATGGCGGCCAAATAGAGGGTACCCAGTTTATACACGTAGTGCACCGTTTTAGATATTTACAACCTGGGTGCACCGAGCATGACATCATCAGGAACAGGGCGTAACTATTATCAACTTAGTAAAGCATAAAACCCAAAACCCAAAACCCAAAACCCAAATTTCATTTTTAAAGAGGAGGGCGCTATCAATACCGAAATACCATGTGTATAGATGGTGTGACCGGTGACGTAGTGCCCGGCGGTTTGCGTGCGCACCTAAAGGGAACGGTGCTTTAATTCACGCTTGATTGATCATTACTTACCATGCTTACGGTGTAATAGTGCAGTAGTCATGGTATGCATCCCTAAGCACAATGAGAGACCAGGTACTAAATCTGGTTGCCCGGCGGTTTGCGTGCGCACCATAAAGGGCATGTGCTTTTAAAATTGGCGCTCAGTGATGTGTGTTTTGCTTTCATATAGTAATGTATGCAGTAGTCATGGACTAGTACCTCTAGCATGTCTTTAGACCGGGCGCTAATCAATTTGTAAACACTACTGATGTAAACAACGGTCACCTCATCTATACCTCAACCGTCTCAACTTACTGTCCGCGTCTTCCAAGAGCAACTCCCCAAACATTTGAATATATGGACGATAGAATATGCTCTCTAACACTGCTGTTGTGTCGGTATTTCCTGGATGTAATATTGCTTCGCTGCTTACACCGTAGGCGATGAGGAACACCAATAATAAGACAATGAAAATCAGCAAATCTGCAAACTATATTAAAGAAGATTGATATGTACGTTCAATCATATTATTGATACTGAATAGTACTTCGAATAATGTCTCCGCTTCTCTCTTAACATGCTTACAGGATATGCAATAATGTTGAAGAATTATTTTGTTATATATTAAACTTTGCTTCAGAAATCAAGATGAACATTCGCGAAATCACGAAAACGGCCTATGACCAGCATTTGTATCGTGACTCACAAGTGGTAGACTATGGACATTAACTACAGCGCCTCCAAGTGACAGCATTTAACTATTGAACTAATCATCCATGACTGAATTTTACAACCAGCAGTAGGCCAATAATAAAATATTGTTTGGTTGTCCTCGACATTCCCATCTTATTTTCCGTCAGATCTAAAACCTCGTAACCTTATTCATAGTCAAATTACCCGCTCATGCTTAACCGATGAACATTATACCCTGAGACGATATACCTGTATTGTATCAGTGCAGTGGTGCCGGATTTGACATACCGATAGACCAGTGTGCAATGAAGGCATTCATGTGTAGTAGCGTGTGATTATGTTGACGTGAGTTCAAACGCCAATTATTAGCCGTTGATGGGCAGAGTGTCGATTGGGAAATGTGTTGAAATTAATTTGTTGTTGTATTAGTTTGTTTCTTTATTGACATCATTGTGGCCTATGGTGAGCGTGTGAACTCACTAAAAATGATTTAGATATGACCAAATATAAGGACTGACCGGGGACAACTAAATTATTTATATTTTGGGACCGTTACGGGAGCATTGATATTAGACGATTTATAGAATCAATTTCAATAAGTAAAGCTATCAAAATATTCCTTGATGTATCAATTAGTATTATAGACGAAATCATTCTCTTCAATGCACAAATTACAGAGAAATCTTGAAATGAAAGTTGCAAACATTTTTAATTTTTGTTGAATTTTTTGCAACGCGTTAATTTTCACGATCTGTATCGATCTGCTATGTTGCAGGGGAATGGCACTTGGCTCTCATCTCATCTATAATAGAGGTTTGATTAATATTCATTACATCCATACCATTAAACAACAACTTTGATATGTCAATTTTCTAATAATTGACTCCCAATAGTTAGCTTTAGACAATTGACATCAGAGCAAGCGACATTGATGTTTAGCTGTGGTTCGATTCCTATTGTTCAGCTAGTCGCTAGTGGGCGCTGCATTTGATGTCCGTTATATGCTTGCGGTGGCACTTGTGAACTGTCTTTAGCCAGGGAGCACACATGGTTTTGAAACACATGTTACCTTTAACCCTAAAAAGTTCAAAGGTCGATTATACACCCACGTTGGCAAGGATGTCTACCTAGCTCCAATTCTACTAAGGGAGCACATCAAAACTCGACCGCGCGGCAACCGCCGGTTCCGCCCGGTTGGACCGCATATCATTGTTTAGAACAATAGAATCCGGCTGCAACCACAGGAAACCCCACGGAACCGGCAGTTTCCGGGCGGTCGAGTTTTGATGTGCTCCCTAACTTCACTAAAGTAACAAGTTGGTATATTCTTCCCTGTACCAGTTAACCGGGGCCGAAAAAACACCCTAAAATGGACCCATGCTCCTCAGCTATCACTGTGAAACATATCACTGAATAGGGCATTTGTTTCTTTCTCCCATGAATCACAAATCAAAAGTTTCTTTTAAAGAATAACAAGCAAAACATGGAGATGTTTAATACTTTAAATAATTTGTTCATTCAAATGTCTGAAATTCGGTTATTCATTTATACAGGAATTTGTGATTGTTTGGTCCAGAATGCTTGAAAACTGAGTTGTTCTGGACCGTACAACAGAGTTTTTTCGTTGTTTGATGGTATTTTGCTCAATAATGAATGGTAAAGACTCCATTTTTACAATGTAATGTTATTAAGATAGCCATCATAATGGCCATTAAAATGACCTCCGATTGGTCAATAAAATTACCTTCAAATGGTCAAAATATTTACCAAGGTGGCCACCAATTGATCAAAATATGGTCAGAAATAGCCGGTTAATTTCAGATATTATAACAGTAAGTAAAGGATATTGGATACTTTCTCTGATTATTATGTTCATTGATAAATTCATACAACTTACGATGTATGGTTTGCCATAAATACTGGTTTGGCCAACTTTACCTGCTTGGTGATCCTATTGGATGGATATTTCAATTACTTAGGTAGGTTTTTCAAGTCAATAATTAACACCATGACATTATATTTATAAATACAAGTATTTAGCTTATAGTACTGGATTATGTCGAAGCAGCTATTTCTGACCATAAGATCAATAGTGGCCACCTTGGTAATTGTTTTGACCATTTGGAGGTAGTTTAATTGTCCATTTGAGGTAATTTTAATTATATGGTCATTATGATGGCCATCTTAATAACATTACATTGTCAAAATTCATTCAATCATATCGTGTCATGTACAAATACGTTTACTTGGCGGATTAAAAGATATATATATATAATAATTTGGTCATTTCTAAATGTAACACTAATAATAAACTAATACTGCCTTTCAGTTATTTTAACCTTTTGCAACCAATTGGATATTTTTAAATACTTAAACTAGATATACAGTCCCTAGGCTTTATCATAGAAATATAGCGAATGCTGTCCCATAGATTAAGGGGTAGTAGTATTACATAGTCATATTAGTATAGGCATTTACTATATTAAAACAAAAGTCATTTAACATCAACTTAACCATCTGGCAGCCATCTTGAAAAGTCATACATAATCAAAATTGTCATAGAGGCGGGTCTCATATCTAAAAGAAAAAGCTTAGCTGAGTTTATAACATACTATTTGGTGAATGTGCTGCAAAATTACAGCACTTTGAGCCCTTTGGAAAAGGCGCTATATAAATACTGATTATTGTTATTATAATAATACTCTTATAGACTATTTTTACAACGGCCATTTTGGCAGCTATCTTGGTTTAAAGGTATGTCATTACAAAGCGAAAATACTGGATATGAGTTACAAGTGGTCTAATACGTACATCCCATTGTTAAAACTATACTCTAAACGTACGTTTTGGTTGATATTATCCCATTTTATGGAATTTGACATTTTTTGCAGCTATTTTGGGATCCGTTTTGGCAGCCATTTTAGATGTTAACAAAGCAAACATACTTCAGATGAGTTACTCGTGGTCTTAAACTTACATCTCATTGTTAAAACTATGTTTTCATCATACATTTTGGTTGATATTGTGCAATTTTATGGAATTTTGACCATTATTTTGGCGGACATTTTGGATTTAAAGTATGTCAACAAAGCAAAAATACTGGATATGAGTTTCTAGAGTTCTAACACGTACATGTCATTGTTAAGACTATACTCTGATCATACGTGTTAGTTGATATATGGAATTGTATGGAATTTTACAACTTTTGGCGGGCATTTTAGTGGCCATCTTGGATTTAGGTATGTTAGCACAGCACAAATACAGGATATGAGTGTCTTAGGGGTCTAATACATACATCCTACTTTTAAAACTATTCTTTCACCACGCATTTTGATTGCAATATGTCATTTTATGAAATTTGACCAGTTTTGGCGGCCATTTTGGACGCCATCTTGAATAACACGAAATTGTTTTAGTAAACATCCTGAATATGTTTTAGGACCATGAAAAGAGTCAAGAAAGTTGGTATGGAGGAGTCCTGGTGGTGGGGTTGCACGGTAACCCTGTATATACCCGACTATAGTTGATTCGCAGACATTGGCCGATTGACCATTTCATTCAGAGGTAACAGAAGCAAAAAATGGGAGGGACTCAAACTTAATCGTAATCGTAATATGCAAGGTTACTACCGTGTCATTATCAGTGCCTGTAACAGTACTGTGATGTACAGATAGGGTGAACTATAATTATTAAACCTAGTGGCAGGGAACTTGCGGCTGAATTATCCGCATAACTTTTCCTGCAAACAATTGTTGTCAATTGCCCGCGTGTTTTTGATCGGGAAGATGCGTTGTTATTCAAATAAAATTGATAAAGGTCTTCAGGTGGTCTCATAGCCAGAAGTACATAAAGTAACGTTTATTTGATATAACTTTTTCTTTATTTAACACAAATGGTTTTGTAACTAGTTTTATACAAAAATGATGATTGCATTATTTCATTTTTTCTCTCAAATAAATACGTAGGACGGATATTTTGTATTGCAATGTTTCTCCTTTATTCCATGTTCATAATGAATATGGAACATAATAAAAAGTATCCACTAAATAATGAATAGGTAAAATGACAAACATAATATTTTCTTTCGAAAACTGGTTACGGTCAATGATGGTCGATTTGTTTTCATTGTGGTGACCGCTTCCAAAGGGATTATATTTCAAGCTGTTGGATTAAGTATTTGGTTGTCGTGATTGTAAAGCTACATGATCAGCCCTGTTCATAAGCCACACCATCATGAATAGCATTTGATTATGGAGCGCAAATAATAACATCTATAAATGAACCGCTGTTTCATCATTGGTCATAATTGGTTCCTCTAACGCCCAATGGACGAGGTCCAAAATCGAACCGTATACGCCAGAGTTTATGAATCTACTATAATATGGCTAAATATACCCATTATATTGATATGCAAATTAGCATTTTCCCCCAACTTCAGATTTTATCGATTTTTAATATAATATGAGGAAGAGCATTTTGATACAATTACATCAAAAAATGGTTTATGTTGCAATTTTGTCTAAATGTCTAGGTACACCCACCCTTTTATTCGGTTACATGTCCTAGGCTATTAACGGTTTTAAAGAATATAAAATAACAGTATAATTATACTTTATAAGTACATGTAGGCCTACATTGCATTCAGGTAGAACTATAATATGAATACACATTTCTCACCATTTTCTGTATCATAATGAGTTTTGGTCCCAAATGTTTGTTGGCTGAGAAGATATGCAGAACCCTCATGTAGAACAGTATGAGTGCTAATGACAATACAATCCGTCCCGCAGACTTCGTATTATCAGTATTGTGAACAAACCGTAAGACATAGCCTATACAAATAAGAGATCATTAAAACACAATATTAAGCCTGCAAGATTACATGGTCATTAGCAACTAGACAAATATCTTTCAAAACAATAAGCACAATCGGCTATTTTACCACTGCAGCAAAACAGCTATTATGTCAGATCAATTATATCTATACTTTTATTTTGAGACCTAACCAATGATAAGTCTTTATCTATATACCTATTTCTGGACCAATTTTGATATTTCTTATGTTTTTCTTTATTTTTTTGAAATTTCCTAAATGTTCACCTTCTGGAATTTCTGTAGACAAAAGGGAAAGTGCTATGGCCATGAAACTTTGGGAAATGATTTATAAGCATATTGTCTTATTTATTTATAATTCTCTTGTGAGTTTATTCTGATACAGTGTTTACTCTTTGATTTTTTTTTTTTTTAAATCAAATTTTATTTTAGGAATATGTTCAAAAGATTGTAAATAAGTCTAGAAACACCTAATGGGGAAAAACCAACAAGAGAATTCTCGAACTTAATTACCTTTTACATGACACCTTGTTTGTACTAATTGAACATTCCATTTTGTCTGTAGAAATTCACAAAGTTTTGCAAAATAGTGTTTCTAGAAAATAGTGAAAAAGTACTAGTAATATTATTACATCCCCAGCAAAATCTAAAATCCTAACGAGATTGATGGAACCGCCGCGCGGTACAAGATTGTAGTAGCACTGTGGGATTTTGTAAGGTCCAGGAAGGTTAGGGTCAACAGCACATGAAAAAGGTGCTTCTTTAATATAATATATATCATAACATTATATAGTATGAGAGACAATTTGCGGTCGCAAGAGACTATAGTTCCCGTATTGAAAACCGGCCTTTTCAAACCTGCGAGTCACTTACAAGTGCGAGCGAGATGACAGACATAGGCTTCTAAAGTGCAAGATCATGCATCTTAGGAATGAACAATAGACTTGTGTGGCGAGCATTACCAGTCAGCTGTAGAACGGGGGCCCGTTTCAATTGAGGGCGCTCTAAAACGACGGGTGTACGTAACCAAGGTAACGCACACCCGTCAATTTGCGCAATTCTTGAATTTTCGCCTTTTACCCCCAATTATCTGCATAAAAAGTAACTATATGTCGAGTTGAGGGCAGCATAAGGTACCAGAACTCCTTGCGACATCCAGTTCGATGATTTAATATAACCTTTGAGTCCTTTGACCCCAAATCACACGACACAAGCTAAAATTATGTCTTTTTTGACCGGTTTGCTGCGATGAGACCACCATTTTCTAGACGAGATTACACCATTTTATAGAATTTTTAGACTAAGTGTGATAATTTTTACATTAAATATAAGCCCTATAGTATTCAAAAGTGATGCCTTTGTAACGGTTATCTCTGTGATAAGAGAGTTATTTCGTTGTTTAAAATCGGCAAAATCGGCTTTTTATGAATTCTGAAAATTACAGTGACGTGAGGCCATTCCGCCGTCCCGTTCCCAAGCCCGCCCTCTATTGAAAAGTGTTTTTGTTCGTATTCCGTCGAGCGACGGATTTCCGTCACTTGATGTATCGTCGTGTAAAAAATGACGGCAGTGCGTCACTAAATAGAGCGCCCTCAATTGAAACGGAGCCCCGTTCTACAGCTGACTGATTACAGTCGGTGTTCAGGACTCAGCGTGATCCAGTTGATAATCGCATTCGCATCACACGCCGTAACACTGGCGAATAACAGCGAAATTGCAGTGCTTGAACCTTTGGGGTTCTTTTACAACAGCGATAACGACGCCCATCTTATTGACTCACCTATAATGAACACGACACTCTTAGCGATGTCGACGATATTCCAAAAATTGCTGATCCAAGATTTGAGACGTTGCCCAAGCGTCTCGGCATCTTCGTGATATATCTGGTCAAATTAATACAGACATAGCGAGTAACACATCTTAGGTAAGTTTACAACATACTATATTTCCCGTTTTAAAGAAGATTAACTTTATTCAGGTTTTGGTAGAATTGATCCCTTTTTATTTTCTCCAGAGTGATTGGAGCACGTAGAAAATGAAGTAAATGAATCCTGTTATTTGATAATCGAATTAGAAAAGATAGAAATTAATTATGATCTTAGACTGTACCAATTAATTTAGGTTGATTGTTAAAGATGAAGTCGAACGCATACACCGTAACACCAATGTACTTCGCCGTCGAAGAAGGCCCAGCAACAAACAAACAAACAAACAACAACAACAAACAAGCAAACAAAACAAAACAAAAAACATCAAACAAAAACACACACCAAAAACCAAAAATAATCAATTAACAAACACCCATATTCTTACCTGTCTAATATACTCCGTACATAGAGTACCGAACCAAAACAGTAGTACATACTCTACCGGTTGTACTTCCGGTGTTTTATCGAGGTTGAAGGCCAGGAGAATATAGCTGAATAAACCGAGAAATGTTCCTATAGACAGCTGTTAAGAATTGTGTACAGATTATGACATTAATGAATGTATTACATCAGAAAAACATTTTGAAATATTGACCCCAGTGTACCAATGTTTGGATGAACTGCAGTCTGCACGATTTCAAGTCTGAATTAATGTGATGACACAAGATGAATGGCTTCCTTCAATCCCCGTAGTAGGAGCCCCAGGCCTCAAATTTAGGAGTTGACCCCTGACCTCCGAACAAACTCTCAAATTTGCAGTTTTATGACAGATACATGTCTTATCTACAAGAATAAAGAGTCCTGCTCTAAAGATTCTCTTGCGAAATTTTGCTATGGCGATAATCATATTCCCCATGTATTCACATAGCAGAAATGAAGTATTAGAATCTTTCGTAAGGGTTTGATGAGTAGTATATTGACCATAACACTGAAAGGAAATCTAAAAACTATATAAAGTCATGTTAATGAATTTAAAGAAAGAACTACTTGACACATTATATTAGCTTTTTCCATTTTGATGTCATTGATATCGGTCCAAAATGTTATGGAACAATTGAAAAGTTAGAAAAATAAGCATTATTTACCCTTTTCTGACTTTTTTCAATGTTCTATTTAGCTATGTTACCTGTAACGTTGACATTATAACTATAAATAACTATCTCAAATTGTGAAGCAGTTCTTCCCCCTAGATATTATGTATAGTTATACATACTTTAACATTTATTTCAACTTTTTATGGCCATAATACTACCCCTACCCCTAACACGAGTTGTTTTATGTCATTTTGTCTATGTGAATATATAGGGGAATACAGGTATAGGCCTATTGCCAGTAACATGAATTCGCAAGACAATCATAAGAGCAGGACAATTTATTCTTGTAGATAAGATATGAATCTATCATAAAAGTATTTCTTTTGGAGTATGTTCAGAGGTCAGGGGTCAAACCATTTTAAAGCCGAATTTAGAGCACTGTGGCTCCTACTACCGCGTCAATCGGTTCTTTAACAACATATTGTTGTGTTTGTCAAGACATAGCAATTTAGCAAATTAGGTTGCATTTACAATTACTCAACTCTTGAGGGCGACATTCTTCTTTATAATATATTTGCGTGTTTTAAATAAACATCACAAAATAACACGGCCTTTCTATCATTCAACTCTAGAGGGCGCATTGTAATTTTCTGAAAAAATACCAAGCTGCGATTCAACACCATCAAATAGTAGCAATTTCAATTTATTTTAGAGGACGATATCTAACTTTTTGAATACAATACAAAATAAAATTGCCACCCATCAGGTACAATTGACAAAAGGAGTGTAAGCCCCCTCTTATTACTCACGACGTTGTAATAGAATATCACGAATGGAACCAGGAAGAAAGCCTTGATGCGTTTCCATGTTGATACGTGTGGTCTAGTGGTTTCCTCTGTGTCTTTCTCATCAACCTTCATTGCTCTTCGACGGTTAAGCGCACTGCGCCCTCTGTGGTAAATAAGATCGGTTGAGTTACTTCTATAGTTGATTCGCAGACATTGGCCGATTTACCACTTCATTCAGATGTAACAGAAGCAAAAGAGGGGGAGGCACTCGAATTTAATCGTAATATGCAAGGTAACTACCGTGTCATTATCAGTGCCTGTAACAGTAGGCCTACTGTGATGTACAGATAGGGTGAACAACTATTATTTATCCTAGTGACAGGGAACTTGCGGCTGAAGTATCCGCATAACTTTGACTGCAGACAATTGCCCGCGTAGGCCTATTTTCGATAAAGAATACCGTATGTGAGACTGTTATTCTGATAAATTGATAAATTGGTATCCAGGTGGTCTCATAGCCAGAAGTACATAAAGTAACGTTTATAATCCGTATCGTGGTTGATATGACCTTTTCTTTATTTAGGACAAATAATAACATCTATACATGTAGGCCTACTGCTGTTTCATCATTGGTCAAAATTGGTTCCTCTAACGCCCAATGGACGAGTACCCAAACTCGAAACCGATCGACTAGAGTTTATGAATCTACTATAAAAGCTCCTCTAAAAGCTCTCTTGTCAAAATAAGAATAATCATCAATTTCAAGGGACCGTTGGATATTGCTGTCCCAATTATAATCTATTGTGCCTTCCTCAGTGACGTAACTTTACAGGTACAGCGTTTCCGCACGCGCGGCTCGTGTATTCTCCGTCTTCTTTACGCGTGTATGTATCATGTCAGCGCCTTTGGAGGGGTGCGCGTATGGCAAGCTCAATGTAAAATAATTCGATAAACAGTGTTTATCGCCGATAAACACTGTTTATCGATTGAAAAACATTATTTTTTGACTGATAAACTGAGATAAACATTGTTTTTCGAGCGAAAAACATAGTTTATCGAATCATACATTGAGCTTGCCATACGCGAGTGCGTATATTCAGTGCGATTAGTCACGCCACTGTCTCGTGGAAGTAAAACAGACTGTTAATGTCTTTGTTGGTCTATTGATAGATCATGAAGCATTTCATTGTTTACTTAACATGTTAATATTACTGGTATCTTCAATCTCGGTGTCTCGATATTTTGGTTTTGATTTCCGCCAGTGTTACAAATGAAATTCTTTTTCAGCATGTATGTACAATTAATACTAGTGTTGCTTTGCAAGTCCTGTTTGTCGGTACACATTCGGGTGTTTTTAAACACTGCAAAGCATACATCTAGAGCACCCTCTCACTCGTGAAATAAATTTTACTTTTACTGAACTCAATATAATGGTAGGTCTATGTGTTGTCTTTGAATTGTTAAAATCCAACTGGTTTGTATTGGATTGTTGAACATGTATCAATTGTAATCTCATAGCTCCTACGTACTTGAAATTTGGTTCGGAATCTCTTGGTTGTGGCGTTGTTGGCCCATCTCCATCATCCCTTGACGGAGTTTTACGAGGAAAGGACAGTCCCCATCTACGCGATCTTCCGGTGGTAGATGTTCTCCTCACAGGCTTACGTATAAGAATAGTTCCTTTGGATAAACCTCGTGGAAGGCTCTGATTTTAAAATGGATACAATATCAATATATAAGTAGTTATAAATGGTGCATTCAAGACATGGCAAATGAACTTAAATGAACATTCCATATCTGAACATTCCATATCTGAAGACATACATGGCAGTCTACTATTGACGAGCACAAATCAATAATATTACTCGAAAATTAAAAACCCATTGTTTTAGGTTGTGTCGAATTATACACATTATACAATACACGTAGCATATATATATTGTTCAACGCAATCACTTTCAACCCAGAGGTCTATGGTTTCGAAAGAGGGGAGCAAGGTAATGAACAACGTAAGGTTTAGATTAGAGTAAAGTCCCGAGTAAAGTATACTTTTACGCTAGAGCCTAGCGTTTTGATTTCGCAGGTTATATGCCTACGCCAAAAATACCATACCTTGACAAGCAGAGGGTCTACCTCTTCTTCTTTGAGCTTCAGACGGATGCAGGGGAGTACAAGAGGGAATATCATGCATACCCATATCTGTAAAAGCACATAGGCGTTATTATATACAGCGATGGAAATACCCACATGACTTTCCACCCGGGGTAGAGCGACCCGGGGTAGACCGACCCGGGGTTGATCAACCCTAAGTCGACCAACCCTGGGTTGGACTTAGGGTTGGTCTACCCCGGGCCGCTCTACCCCGGGTGAAAAGTCATGTGGGTATTTCCATTGCTACGTTATGTTATTATATACCTCATATAGCGATTCCTATATTGTTTACTTCTTTCTGTGTAATATACTTTCTGTGTAATATGTATCATTATTATGTTGTGTATGTTTTGTTTTTTTTACATTTTTTATTTTATTTTTTATGATTGTATATTTACATTATATTGCATCATCTCATGTTATTATTGGTGCTCATGATACTTTCCAATATATGTAATAATATTATGTTGTGTATGCTATTGTTTTTATCCGTACTTTTTAAGACTGTATACTTTGGTCAATTTGCTTGTGTTTTTATCATGGTGTAAAGCGCCTTGGGGTCAATTTATTGATGGAAGGCGCTATAAAATGCGTTATTATTATTATTATTATTATTATTATTCTATGAAATTCAACTAACCTGATGAATCCCCGATCCCTATTACTATTACGCCCTCGCCCCTATACCTCGAGCCAGAACATGTTTTTCAAGAGCTTTTTCGGTCTATAATTTAAACCATGCCCTAATATCGCAGTCAAAATGTGTATACACATAACTAAACAATTTATTTCCCTCTAGCATGTCCGAATTGCACAAGATTATCAGATGGACTTCAATTAGCCATCGTTAGATAACGCATACATAAGGTTATTAGTCGTCTTTTGATTCCCCAATTTGTTCGACATCTAAAAGAATATGAATGAAATAGCCCAATTTAAATGCAGAAAAATGATGCAAACACATTAACCAATATGTTTGATGTAGGATTTGGGTGTCTGTAGACCTTAAATTCCATACAGAAAACACGTTTTCCCCAAAAAACTCACAACATAGGCTATTGGGGGTGCAAAACGTCACGGTTCCACAACCTATTTATTCAACTCATAAGGTGTCATTTCCAAACCCGAAGTATTGGCTTACAAGGGATGATTAACATATTCATATACAGCGTCCGAATTAAGGAAAAAAATCTGGTTGCCCGCCGGGCAACCAAGCAGGAAATTATGGTTGCCCAGCAGATTTTTTGGTTGCCCGTTCTGTAAAATATTTAAATGCATGTGTTAAGTGTTTCACTTCTTGTAAAAAAAATGGTTGCCCACCGGGCAACCAAATAAGTACATGTTGGTTGCCCGGTGCTAATTTTGGGTGTCCCGGGCAACCGGGCAACCACTTAACGCGAACGCTGTTCATATAGCTATTTTAATATCTATATGAGAAAAGTATTATAGGGAAATCTGAGGGTATTAATAAAATCAGACACACAAGTGTGCGAATGCTGGTAAAATTGTGTTTGAATTTTGACCATTGTTGTATACTCTCACTAGAAAATAATCAATTGACACTTCTTCTCTTTTAAAGTTATCAGCCCTAACGTGTTTAACTATTCTTTTAATACAATTACAACCATACTAGAATATCTGTACTTGATACAACCTTCCATCGAGGATTGCTCAGAGATAGGTTTCCCATCCAGAACTCTTTCAGCATGTTCTGCACTGCGGAATGTGCAATGAATTTCATATTTGAAGCACTGTTGGCGAGATCGAGACATGTTGAGGAGCCCCATTTTTCCAAACGCCTGACGATGATCAACGACGTTCGTTTTCTGTCGCTGAGATAACACTCGTCTAGAACTCCCACAGCTAACTCCTCGTACAACCTGTGAGAGAACCGTAAGATTGCACTGCAAAACTAGTACGTATGGCTCATACGTATAAATGACTTGTACGTAAGACTTATACGATATGCGTAAACGTAATGTTTTGTATCACCATACGTACACGCACCCATAACAATTGAACTGAGACCGATACAAATAGTTCTACTATTATTTTTCCATTATTCGAAGTATACTTTCGTGGGTGCATGTTTGTATGTATCGGTGATGCAAAAATAAATAACATACACACTTTCGAGAGAACGCATCAATTATATTTTATAACGGTGTAATGGCTCACCCTAGCCAATCAGATGATAGAACTTACCGCCCTCCTTCTTCATACTTTGTCAAACGTCTTGATTCATACGACTCGTATTCCTTCACAGCCAATTCTTTGAGCAGTTGACTAGCTACTAAAGCGCCCCCTATTGACGCCTTTCCTTCTCGCCAAAATAACTGCGCAATCTCCAGACGACCTTGCAGTATTGCCCATAGGAACAGTTCACGCGATGGGTCTGGAAATCGGTCCGATATGTCGGATATCTCTTCGCGTAAATACAGTGGACGATAGCTCCAAGGTGTTAACTTCTTTAAGACGTTCCCTACATCTCGTAATGTTACCCATCGCTGGACCTACGCAGGAGGAAATATCCAGGTAAATACACAAGAAAACTTAATTTCCTGTCATTATAAGAAGTACTCCAATAATGAAGTGCAGGTGGATATTTTAGTGGACTAAGAATTACGGTTGGAGATTCAGTAAAAATAATTATTGAGTTAACATCATTTGTCAAGGTGAGGTCATCTTGCCAAGGTATGGAATTACGATTTGAGTTGTCTGAATAAATTACGTTGGAGATGTTGTAGGTTGTTTAAGCATAATTAAGCATGATGTGTTCCTTTTAATGTTAACTATATTCAACTTTCAGGCACCCTCTTTTTATACAATTACAGCGGCATAACTAGAGAGGGGGTCAGGGGAAATTTGCGGTTTGCCCCCCCCCCCCTGCCAGAAGGCTCCCCCCCCCCCCCCCCCCCCCCCTGATCCCCCAACCCCCACCGCCAAATGAAATGACAACTTCAAAAAAGTGGAAGACCCTTGTTAGGCTCCTGTAACATTGGCAGGGATAGCACTGGATCAAAAATGTGAGAGGTCCATGAATTTTTATAGGACCCCGTAGGACTTCAAAAAACAAATTTAAGGGTCCCCCAATAAATTGAGGGGTCCTGAAGTTTGGGTATTTGAAAATTTTCCTTTTTTTCGGACAGTTTTAATGAATTTATATTGTGAGTAAAGGATGGATATGTAATTTACAGAACTTCGTAAGGTTTCCATTTCCATACATCGTCAAATTTAAGGGGTCCCTTCAATTTGGATCGGGACCCACAAGCCTTTCCAATTTGAAACCTGACGCGTCACTACAAGAAAGTGAGAGGTTTAGGACGCGCAGACGCGTCAGAATGCGACCCCTGAATTGGTTTAACATACCGGTGTTCGGCCACGTTTTTCTAGTTCGTCATCTAGGAGATCATACAGCAACGTGTCTTTGTCGATCTGGGGATATGCAAAGGTGACATAAAAATAGTCAAACAATAATTTAAGAGGAGAAATCATAATCGGCACAAAATGTTGTTCTTAGGATTCGTTGATCCCCTAGTATTTATCATTCATTTGTATTTTTGTTTGCTTATCTGGCGTTGTGGTCTTAGAGTCACGTTATGTATATTAAAATGATAACTGCGATCGCACTTTAATTTACTTCCGTATCTATCTAATTCAACAGGTTTCTGAAAACTCGCCTTTACGCATTTCGATGTCGACTTGCCAATCTCTAATTATCAAGAATGTGGTTCATGAAATATTTTAGAAGGTTCATCATTTCTTTCTCTTAGACGATGAAAAAGAACCCCTGTATTTCAAATGGTGTCCTCAAAATTCACCGAAACGTTCAAGAAATGTTTTAAAAAAATCCAAAAAACCAATCAAGAAACGCCCGACCGACAGGCGGACCCTACCTGAGAGGTCCGGAGAACAGGGTTTGCGTTCGTTGCCTTAGTAACATTTTTGTGAACATGTAATGTAATTAGAATCTTATTGGGCTAAATTGAGAATTGTATGGGATCGTAATGTAGGCCTAATACTAGTACTAGTTACCGTTTTGTACAAACTCGTTAACTCTCGCACTGTGAGATACTCATAGAGGCTGACTCCCTTGTTAAGAAACAGACGTACTAGTTTCACCTGATTGTTGATAAGTGCAAACCGTAGTGTCTGTCTCACCTCTGTTACCTGCAAAATGATTTCAAAAGGGGAACAAACATAATGATATTGAGAACTGTATAATTATTATTATTATAATAGGCACTTATATATAGCGCTCTTGAAAATGCACAGCGCTTAAACAACGCCCCCGAAAACAATATACGGCAGACATAATACACAAAACATATACAATAATACAAAGTTATACATTTGGAAATATATAGGTCTTTAGAAGACTCTTAAAAGTAGACACAGTCCTAGCTTCTCTGACATAAATAGGAAGCTTATTCCGGAGCTGAGGTCCGAAAACAGTGAGACAACAATCACCAGCTCTTTTATGTGAACGAACGGGATTGAGCTTTGTTATGTCAGATGAAGAACGAAGTCTGTGCCTACTTGAAGAACGAAGTTGAAGAACGAAGTCTGTGCCTACTTCTAGTAGTATCAGGATGATTGTACAACGCGACAAGATTCTGTAGATAAGCAAGGATACTTCAAATTTCATTCAGTTTATATAGTTCACTCTACGACGATTGAAGACAATTTATACGTACTTCGTTCATCGAACTCTGCGATGATGTCAGAGCGGTTTTTTCTCGCCCTCAACGCAGCTTTAACGCTTCGCGAGTGTCGGGATTCGTCTAGTGATTGCGGAGATTCATACGCCTACGCATAACGCATCACAATCACGCGCGAGATGATGAGGTGTGAATTGGATTACGCTCTGACTGCACTGTACAAAATTAGGTGATTGAAAGGCTATTGAAGTACACCTAGCACAAAAGGTCCCCGACCAGGTGCTTTGTTGTTGGCTAATTAACCAAAATCAAAAATCGGTACCAAAAATCTGAGATATGCATTAAATGGGCAAATATCATCTCCGTAGTTTGATACCTCATTCATAAAGATCGAATTGACACTTTTAAAGTTATGTAGATTTCATTAATCACAAGTAACGACAACAAAGTTGCGCTAGAATTGGTTTCCTATGGGATATTATTGAGTTGCATCATTGATTCATTTGCCAACTGTTTGCTATCTCAACCAGTCAGGTATGGGGATGTATGGGTGGCCGGCATCGACAGAGAGTCGGTACACACACATTTTCAATGCGTAATCACACACAAATCAATGATATCCCATAGAAAACCATTTCTAGTGCAACTTTGCTGTTGTTATGCGCGGTCATTGAAATCACCATAACTTTAAAAGTATCCATTCGATGTTTTTGAATGAGGTATCAAATTGCGGCAAAGAAATTTGCTCATTTAATATGTCTCAGATTTTGGTACCGATTATCTATTTTGAATTAGCCAACATCAAAACACCAGTGGTTCCCTGAATTTGAACCCTTTGTCAACATTTGATACCTTTATCAGTATTGACCCCTTCATTATAACCTTTATCTGTATTTCACCCCTTTATCAACATTTGAGACCTTTATCAGTATTTGACCCCTTTATTAACATTTGAGACCTGTCCCTGTATTTAACCCCTTTATCAATATTTGATACCTTTATCAGTATTTGACCCCTTTATTAACATTTGAAACCTTTCCCTGTATTTGACCCCTTTATCAATATTTGAGACCTTTATCAGTATTTGACCCCTTTATTAACATTTGAGACCTTTATCTGTATTTGACCCTTATCAACATTTGAGATCGTTATCAGTATTTGAGACCTTTATCTGTGTATTGATGCCTTTATCACTCAATTATTGACATCTTTTCTATAATTATTTGACACCTTTCTCCGCATTTGAGACCTTTTTAATAATTATTTGACCTCTTTCTTATTATTTGAGACCTTTTTGACCTTTTTGGCCCATAGGATACTGCATACCTCACATAGATTAGAAGTATAAATTGTGACCCCTACCCTCTATCGCCCTTAAAAAGTAATTGGAAGTCTCCAACATATTGGATTGACACCAAGGTTATATAACCACTTGCCAACAACATAGCAACCGTAGTCACCAAAGGTTCACCTCTATGTTAATGAGTTGCTCACGATGTTGTAAGCTATTGTAAATATCAGCCAATCGATATGACAATTGGACCCTTGCACGCGCTATTAAATCCTGCTGCTTAGCAGACTATGCGCGCCAAATACAAATACATGGAGTGCATAGGAATGTACATGCCCCTATAGTTTACCGTGAGACTGTACATAGCTGTACATAGCTGTACATCAACCTACCTTTTCACGCCTAAGGTCAACTCAAAAGGTATACCTTGGTGTACATTTTTAACACATTGTTAGGCTGGTAAATACCACAGATTTGATATAAATGAAAAGCTTAAATCACATTTTATCAGCTACCACAACTTATTCTGTCTTTGAGAAATTAAGCCTGAAAGTACGAAGTTTCACTTAATTAGCATGTCATCGCTGTTCTCCTGCTCACTGTCTTTCATTGCAAATCTATGTGTATCCACAAATTACGCCAGCCGGTCCGTAGCCTGTATCCCACTCTTCAAAGAATTGTGTACTTTTATGGACGAAGTATACTTTATTCATTCATAAAATTGACACCCAACAAATTTGTAAGTTCCCTATAGCGTTACACGCACAGTCCCAGATGTGGCCCTCATCGGCTATTATTACCGCTAATATTTACCGCTTCTCTACCAAGGAGGGCAGTACGTATAAATATAGTAATATAATTAACCTGTAATGCATGTGACCTGACTATGTCCGCATTACGCATGGGCGGGATGCATTGCGCCAGCCATGCTTCGGGATAGTTACCTTGAAGTAATGTGTCATTTGAAAGTATATATTATGTTTTTGTAGGGTTTTCATTTATAATTTTTATTATTTCTATATTTACAAATGCTTTAACATTTAATTTATAGTATCAAGTCACTTACCTTCATGCATGTTTCATGTTCCATTAGTCTCTGAGCCAGATCTATTCTATTGAGGACGGCGGCGAGGTGCAACTGATCACCACCGTGCTGACTAGTTTTAGCTTTACAAATAAAACAGAACAAATTTGTAAGCAAAGTTGTCATTGGAAGTGCATTATGATTGTTATATTATTGTCCTTTATCCAAGAGATTTAAAGAAGTCTGGCATAGTTTTTCTATATCAAGTAATTAAGTAACTGAATGACACACATCATTTGTCAGATGTATTTTGTAAATTCAATCACGATAAATTTGCATTTTAATAGATTGCATGTTATTGTATAGGTGTACTGATATCGTAGGTTGGTTTGCAATCATTTTGAATAGAGTATAATATGTCATGATTAGGCCTACGGAAAGGACATGATTGCATATCATGAATCTTAATATCCATTGATATAATACACTAGGTGACACTGTTATTTAATGCACACCAAATGTATACAGTTATGTTTGCCCTTGAACTTTAAGGCGTGGACGTGGATATGTCATTTTCCCTGCCAAACAAATATTTGTACTCTATTGTTATCATGATTCTCTGGAGAATATTAATTAGCCAATAGTAAGTATTTTGTTGAACCACATTTGGCTTAAAAGCTTCATGGCTTGCCTGACAGCCTGTATTCTCCTTGGCATACTATCTACTATCTTAGCACAAGTATCTTTCCCAATACCATTCCAGGTGTGTTGAAGGATGACCGTTAGGGGTCGTCCAAAATTATCGCCATTTTCACTTACGTACAGAGCGTACGTAACTTTTTACCCCCCTCCCCCCTCCCCCCTCGAGTTACGTACGCAATAAATGGCGAAATTTTATTAAATTTTGTACTTTAAAAAAAAAATCCCGCCTCTCAAGATCGCCATTTAAGTTACGTACGGTTGGGGTATATTTCGACCCCCTCCCCCCCTCTTACGTACGCTTTGTACGTAACTGAAAATGGCGAAAATTATGGACGACCCCTTAGCTGTCGCTTAATTGAGGGTGGTTCGTCTGGTTCGTCTGGTCAATGACGCTCAAGTTCGTCCGAAATATGCTCAACTACTTAATGGGGTGGAGGTTGGGGCTCTGTGGTGGCCATTCATGCAGATAGACATGTTTCCACTGTAATAATGCCTTAACAAGCTTTGCTGTATGCTTTGGGTCATTGTTATGTTGGAATATAATTCGACGATCAAGCAACCTCAGAGCAGATGGAGTATCTTGGTGGAACGTGTGTCATAAACATCAGTGTTCATGATACCATCAATGAAATGAAGCTCCACTATACCATTGACTGCATTACAACCCCATACCATGATGCTGCCACCACCATGCTTCATCACTGTGGGAGCTAAGCACTGGTGACCGAATGCTTCCTTAATTAAATAGTACGCCAAACTCTTTGCTCGACCATCAGACCCAAACATATTTAATTTACTCTCATCTGACTATAATATGGAATCTGCAGCCCTCTAAAGGTTTTTCTTTTGTTGGTGAAGGCGAGGTGCTTTCATTTCTGCCTGGAATTTATGAATGACCTGTTCCACAGGATTCTACCATTTGAACCACTATTATTAACCTTCTGCACCTTGGACTGTTGGATGCAGTAATTCTTGTTGCCAACATCCGGTATTTTGTTGCCAACTGCTCAATACATATTGAAGTCTTCCTCTTCCTGCCACACCCAGAAAATGCTGATGACGCTACTCTTGTTGTACTTTATGACGATGTATTGAACAGTTGTGTGCACCATATCCAGCCTGGAACCCATTGTATGTATAATTGCAGTTGGAAACATGTTAATGTGCTTGGATCGCCACCACAGAGCCCCGACCTCAACCCAATTGAGCACATTTAGGTCGAACATGAGCGTCAACTCCCAGACAAACCACCCTCAAACAAGCAACAGTAACAGGGCATCCTTCAGCACACCTGGAATGGTATTGGGCAAGATGTTGTGCTAAGCTGGTAGATAGTATGCCAAAGAGAATGCAGGCTGTCATTCAAGCCAAAGTTGGTCCAATACATGACTATTGGCTACTATTCTCTAGAGAATCGGGACTAACAATAGTGTATACAAATCCCCATGTGGACTTGATATATACTTTGGAGAGTGCAAACTACCATCTACAGAAGAACTGGACATCCTAGGCGTCACCATTGACAGCAGCTGACCTGTCCAAAGCACATCCCAGGCATTGCAACTAAAGCTGGTCATAAGCTTGGCGCTCTACGCAAAGTTGCAAATAAACTGGAGGCTAAACGCAGATCTACTGTCTACAAGTCGCAAGTCCGCAGCATTATGGAGTATGCTTCACTAAGCTGGGCGAATGCTTCACCCACCATCCTAAGCCAGCTTGACAACATCCAAAAGGAGGCACTTAGAATCATTGGAGTTAATGAAGCTACTGCTCGGTCACAGCTCAAAATCGAAAGCCTGCTTCACAGGTGACAGGTAGCAGCAGCTACGGTCTTGTACAAGATGCATACTACCAACTGCCCACAAGATCTAGCATGGTATCCCACATAATGTGTCCGATTTATTCTGAGAACACCGTAATTTGCTGGCCCAGTTCTGTTTTAAACTGATTCAAATACCTGAATATACTGGCCATCTTTTGTAGAAATTTCGGAACATTTGTTGGTGCCATTTCTGAGAAATAGAGCTTTGAATATTATTATTTACTATAATAGCGCCCTCATCGGCCACATTTCCCATAGAGTTACATGTAAAATATGTATCAAGTAGAAAATGCCGATAATTTAAAAAGGGCTCCAACAATTTTCTTGAAATTTGCACCGTATACTCGTATTCACTAGCACTACCTAAATCAGGTCAAACCATAAAAGGGCCACTATATAATCTTTGTTTTATCCCATAATTTTAATTATAAATCGGAGAGTCAACGCTGTGCTACCCGTTCGAGCGTATCAATGCCAATCCATGCTCTTTCTTTGCCGACTGCCAGAACTCGCTGCTTAGACAGAAGCTTCATTCACACGGCTGTTCCCTTGTGGAACAGTCTTCCAGACGAAGTTGTTGGCAATATTATGACACCCTTCATTCAAGTCCTTTCAACACCTGACTGTTACACTAGCATGATGGTCATGGGTTAAGTGTAGGTTAATGCTTGGTTGGGGAGATGGTGGATGGTCCTGTAAAGCATTTAGCCAGCTGGGCTGGTGATACGGCCACGCCCAGGTGACAACAGGCAGCTCCTGGTAGATTAAGTTTGTTGTGTAGGTTCTCTTGATGCCCATCAGAGTTCCAGATATTTTTTTAATTTTTTTTTTATGTTCTCTATGTTTGGGCTTTTATCTTATTTTTATGTCACTTTCATTGGCATTTTTAACCCCTGCTCACTTGTGTTTCTTGTATTATGCATATTTTCTGAGTTGCAGTGAACCAATTGATTGGCCTTCAGAGCTCTTTGTCAAGATTTACTAGTTTGATTTATAATCACTCGGTTCATTAACCTTATTAATGTCTGTTGGGTTATTGTTCACATTTGCTCTTGATATACAAAAAAAAGAATTGCTGGGCAAGGAAAATGACATAACCACGGCAAATGTTCAAGGACAAACGGAACTGTATACAGGTGGTATAAGCCACTGGACCGGGGTTAAAGTAGTCATCTTGTTTGAGAAGTAGGGAGTTATTAAAGTAATGTGGCATAACCATCATAAACTCAAGTTACAACTCATGAATCTCATTTAATAATCTAGCAGGATCCGAGTGTACAAATAGTTGTTGGGGTCACGTGTACCTAATTTACACACATTTTTACGAAACTACTTGTTTGATTTGGTACTGATGCGTGCAGTATATCTCACGTACATGTACAGTGTGAGACACATAGAAAGATTCCGTTTACATTTACTTTATTCCAGCCATGTATTCCCTGGAGCCATAGCCCGGCCTCAATGACATACACGGAATGAAGCGTGAAACTAGTTTTGCTATGGCTCCAGGGGACTGTGTATCCTGCTACACCGGTTTTCAAAATGTCATTTGGCCCATCCCATGGACGTTAAGGTTTAAGAAACGTACCTTTTAGAAGTGCGTTTAGGATGGTGTCTTCAATAATGTTAGCTCCTTGTAAGGCGTTGAAAGAGAGCACGGTGACTAAGTTACTGCTATCGGCAATTTGTCGGCATTGTAAGGCGATTTCTCCGTCAACCGTTTTTATCTTTTCAGCGCCGAATTCTTTCCGAAGTAATTTCATGAACCCTGTGGCCGTCTTTATCATCGTACGTGACAAGCTTTGCGATAAAGACTTCCCGAGTCTGAAATTTCAAGAAAGCGAAGGTCAAGCGGCAGCCTACGTTAGAGCTCTTTTCAGAGCCACCATCTCTGTTCAGTGGTCAAGGGGCAGTCCATCTGAACGGCTCTGGCCACCAATCTGTCACAAGTAAGAAAGGGGCACCTACTCTCAAATCATCGGACCAGCCCAAATGATGATAATAATAGAAAAGTGGCTATCTCTATGTTTTGCATAGCTGGCTAGCATACATTGTTTTGAAACAGGCATTGAAACACATGTGACCTTCTACCCTAAATCAAGGTTCTAGGTCAATCAACCACCCAAGTTGGCAAGCAGTGGCGTAGCTAGGATTTTTTTCAGGGGGGGGGCAAGATTTCTAAAATATTCGTAAAAGGTTGCCCCCCAAAAAATTCTAGTCACTTATCTCGTGGATTTCACGTAAGTGGGGGGTGGGGGGGGGGGGGGGGGGGTTTGAGGTCAAAAAATTTCGCACAGTCAAAAAAAAATCGCACAGTCAAAAAAAATCGCACAGTAAATGTACTAAATGTACAATTTTGCCTTCTATTTCGCTAATAACCTAGGTCTTTTTTCTCTATTTTTTCCTATTTTCTTTTTTTCTCACCCCCTTTTTTTTTTAGGGGGGTGGGGGCGGGGGCACAAATTGGGGTTTTTTCGTCAGGGGGGCATTTCCCCCCCCCCCCCCCCCCTGCCCCGCCCCCCCCCCCCCCCCCCCCACTGTTGGCAAGGATGTACACTTAGGTTTTAATTTTACCAAGTTCAAAGAACATATTGGTATAATTATACTGTGTCAGCCTCGGACCGGGGACGGAAAACCTCTATGCTCCCCACAACTACTAGTGTGAAATTCAGATCTATAGCCGTACATCAGAATATTTGAATCGATGTTTTGTTGTATATATATATACAGAGGGCTGATTTGTCTTAATCCTTACAAGTGTAAGTTCATACATGTAATACAATTGTAAACATGTACAAATCTTAGTTTGTATCAAAATTGAGGGCGCAGCCTCAAAGACATCATTGCATGTCCCTTTAAGTACAAACATGCCTAGTATTGGTTCAGTAATTATTGAGAGAGGATTTGAAATCTTGTTTTGTATAATGACAAAACTAATAATAGCCGCGCGGAAAGTGTTCAAGAGGGATACATATCCAAGGATTTTTACAATTTTGGTATCTATATCTCTTTACCAGCCACAGCAGCACTCACCTGTCACTGGACGTGTCTTTCATATTCGCACATGCAAATGCTAGAACATCTGCAGCGCCTCCTGTGTTTTCTAGTATGATGACAGGAATGTTACTCATAACCGCCTGGTGAACGGCCTTGATTCTCTTGTAGCCTCCGCCTATCACTATACATACCACTGGGACACCGGCAGCTGAACAGAATGATCACAGACGAATAAAAAAAAGGTGAAAGAAACCATCATTTTAAACCAATACTTGAATTGCAAGGGGTACTGAAGTAGATGATTAATTTGATGTGCAAGACGAATTGAGCGTGGCAAAAAGACCTATCGAGAGGCCATACGGAGAGTCTCAAAGAGGCTGATTGCCCACACCCAGAGGCTTGAACCCCCAACCTCAAAAACCATTGAGTAGGATTCCCAATGTATCAAAATCAAGACGAGGATGTCCTTCAAGGCTGGAATCAAAATTGTTTATTTGATTTGTTAAATAATTCGCTTCGCCAATATTTTTCTTCTTTCATTTCTTGTAAAGCTAGCATATACTGTGAGCATATTGCTCGATTCCGGTACCATCATAACTCAATGGTATGTCCTTAACATGACATAAATTGCCCGCTTAGGAGCGCTATTAATTCGGTCTGGTAAAACCTATTGTTATCAATTACTACGAGAGGATTGCCCAGTGCGCGTGTACAACCAGGCAATCATATTTAAATTCGGGGGCGTGTACGAGCGGTACTACTTGCAAACTGCATGGGTGAGTTTCCAATATGTTGCAGCCGGTTGGTTGCACACGAGAATTATGTCATACAGCAACCAGCTTTGATGTAAGGCGAATATTTAAATTTGGTGCCGGTTTTTAGGGCATCAATTTACATGAATTTATAGCGCTGCTAAGCGGGCCTTAATTGTAGCCTAATGCGATACCAATTGAACAAACACGAAAACAAGTAATATTCAAACTCTTTCTTATATTATTATAAAGTAATGAATTATAAAATTACAATGATAGATAGAATAGAAATATCACACTACTTACTACTGCCTTCGATAGTTCTGTTGGTGATCTCTCTCAACAGTTTACTTTGTACATCCATCTCAACACCAGCATTTAGGTCGCCCTCATCGTTGACTATTATAAAATGTGTATGATTTGGGTCAAGTTGAGCGTGGTTGACGTCACTCGGGTCAATCTTGTACTTAGCCGGTTTCTACAATGGATACATTAAGCACATTCTTTCGTAATATTGTTTATCTATGCAGAAATGGAAATGACTATCAACCCGGAGGGTGACGATCATGTGTATCGCAGCTCTATTAATAATATTGTGGGTACTGATCATAATAGTAGTATTGCTTTATTCCATAATAATAAGAGGGATTAAAATCATGTCTTGGTCAGTTCACCCCTCGCTAGTCAAGTTAAGTTTTGAAAAGAACAAAGAAGAGATCAACTGATGTGTGTGTGTGTGATTTAATCATGTTGCTTCTTGCTTCGTGCATTTTAAAAGCTTTACTTTCATGTGAGAGGATTGAACCAAGTCGATTTTGCTTCCTCATGTTTGCTGAAGCATATCTCCCGTTCTAAATAACCAATTGGAACGCAATAAAATGCAATCAAAGCTTATTTACTCAGCTTTCATAATACATCAAGAGTATACCCGTGTGTTCCTGTCCTTTTAAGATATCTTATGTGCCCGGAGTGTTAACATTTGTTGGGTCACCCTGTATGTTTATATGTTATATAAAACAAATATGTATACTGCTCTATATTCGGGGAATGGTGCAAAATAGGTCCCCTCGGTGACTGGAGTACCGTTCGGTCTCGGGAAAATAGTAGGCTCACGGAATTCCAGTCACCTCGGGAAACTATTTTGCACCATTTCCTTCGTGACCATTATTGCACTCTCAGACATTAGATATTTGTATACTATACCTGTCCGGCCTTGAGTTTTTGTTGATGTTTGAGAATTGAGAGTGGTACTATTCCCAATGTTACGATACTTCTATGTTCCGCCATAGCTCGTCCAATAGCATAGTCGCGTAGTGCTTCACCAACGTCTTTTGTCATCCCTGAATGCATTCCACCTGTGGTTAGCCAAGCTCCTAAAAGATCAGAAGGTGGATGACCAGATCAACTTTCAAATTAGTTATTCGAAACGGGAGATAATTATGTGCATTTTCCCAAATTCTGTGAAATTAATCTGTTCCAACATTTCCAAGAGACCACTAATGAATGTAAATGTTTAGCGCGCGCCTTTTGAATAATTCTATCAATGACGTGTTGGTATTCACTACGCTTACAATAAGAATTTTTTCTATTGTCTTTGCGATTATGTTTTTGAATAGGCCTAGTTCAAAAACATCCAAACCATGATTAGCACCATTTAAAGAAAATTGGTCACTTTTCACAAGTCACATTTTCAACGCACGCAAGCTGCAAGAAATTGCTGTGCGTGACACTTTGAATGGCCGGGAATGAAATGGATATTGATCACACAGTGCAACTGGTGGGTCGTGCCTGAGCGAGCGGGCTATTTGATTATGAACAGGCAACATGTGGTATTTTCTTCCCGCGTATCGTATTGAAAATGTGACTTTTGAAAAGTGACTAATTTTTTTTTAATGGTGCTAATCATGGTTTATCTTTGTTGTAAGGTAACAACTTTGGTATCACATTGTGCCCGAAAGATTCATCCAAATGTCTATCTAGTCTGTTTGGTCAAAAAATAATCGGAAGTTACTTTAAATGACCTTAACAAAGTGTATGACTTTCTTTTGTAGAGCAACTTACAAACCCTTTTTCGTAGATTTAATATAGCTTATACTCAAATCTACCTGTACTCAGCACTGCATTGACTAACTGTCGGCGAAACGTTTTCTTGACACTTGACGTCACGTGTTTTATTCCCCTGTATCCACCAATAAGAGAGATGACAAGTTTTGGCGCACCCAGATTCCATTTTCGTGTGAAGTATTCGAAGGTTCGTGCCGGATCGTTCTCCACATCGATTATTATGAACTGCATCAAAGGTTTTACACGTAAAAATTAAATAATATTTATGAAAAAGTGTAATTTAGATCCCAGATACTGGTATTACCAGTATATTGTTCAATACTGGAACATAAAAGTTGCCAGTATCGCTCGATACTGGTACGATTTTACTGTTCCAGTATCGGGCGATACTGGAGCACCAAATTCTGCTCCGGTATCGAGCGATACTGGACCGTTTTATGTTCCAGTATCAGGCGATATTGGTACACATGCTACCAATGTAATTTGTCCCAGAATTGAACGATACTGGTACATAATTAAGTTCCAGTATCGTTCGATACTGGTACATTTTACTATAGCCCAGTATTGTACGGTACTGGAACACTGACATTATATATACCAGTATCGAACAATATTGGGTGTTCCAGTATCGGACGATACTAGGACAGTCCAGAATATGGGACCTATTTTTAGTACACTTTTTCCAATATTTGTTTTAAAGTGTCACTAGTTAAAAGTTGAGTATCGAAAATGAGACTATTGATTTAACGAAACCAGACAACATATGGATAACCTTAAAGTGGTATTTACAACAATGGGCTATTCCATTTTAATTCCATACACCCTATGGAAGACTTGACATTAATATCCCTCACGGGGAGTGTATATTCCATATGGAGCCATCCATGCATTTGTAACCCGCTTACACTTCCTGTGTGGGAGATTAATTAAGTTCATATACCGTATTCCATAGAGGGTGTATGGATTTCAATTGGAACAACCAGACGACGCTGGACACGGGCGTATTTACGAATATTCAGGTTAAAATATGCGAACGAGGTTACGTGATCAAGTGAATGGGACGAACGCTTAACAACGGTTTAAATTCAAAAATTGATACTGACACTGTGGATGGTTAGCCATCCACAGTGGTTTTAGGATGAAATTATTTAGTTCCAACGTGTGATGAATTTCATGGGGTCATATATTAATCAAAATCCATTGTTACATTGAAACCAACGGAAATTCAAAAATAACGGCCGTTCGTGTCCACCGCCGTCTGGGAACAGCCCAATGGAAATATAGCCAATCAGTTCCAATGTAATTGCATGTTAACTGATAAGTTCACCTATTCTTACATTTAAGTTCTTAAGACCGTGTATTTTTAAAACCCAGCCGCATCTCGGGGATGAAGGTTGGAGAAATCATTTCATACTTGGTCCACACATCAGTTATGATGAACCATCTCATATTATGGTGATAAATCTTTCATCGCGAGTCCCAGTGTTTCTAGATCAAAACACCCTAAATTTGCCAATTTCGACCATTTTAGCCTATATTCAGAAACGGGTAGTTTTAGTTTAAACCCTCCAACCGCAAAACGATTTTGCACAAGACACTTACACTGCAGTATCATCTTAAGATATCTATAGAGTATATCACATGTGCATTACATTTTGTTTAGCTTCTGTAACTTTTGTTTTATAACGGGATCAAACTTGTGTTTTTCATGAAAAATAGCTCAAATTATGTGTCAAATTAAAAACGGGAATTATTTTACGTCAAGTAACCAATTTTAAAAATTCATATATTAATGCAATCTATACATATTAGTCTTCAACATATAAAAAATCACCGTTGGCTTTTTATTCCTACAAGTCGCTGTGTGACGTCAAATTTACGCGTGTATATCACTCTACATGAAATGTTGGAAAATGAATGACGCATAGTGTATCAACCATCTCCGTCATATGAGGGATGAAATGTCGTGTTTACGACGTGCATCTAAATAAATAATATATCCCATCTTGATAACAATCTTCAAATCCAAGATGCCTCCAAAATGGCCGCCATAATCACCAAAATACATAAAGAACGCGTGTATTAAATTCCATACACTAAATTATGCAGTTTCAATGCCTATGCTCGAAATGCCTGAAAGGAGACACACATTTGAGACATTCTTGAGGATTCTTTAGCTTCCGTAATGGCCGCCGATATGTCAAATTGGACATTAAATGGCTGAAACAAAGCTTCTTTATTTGTCATACCTATCTTCTGTAAGACGAGGTTTTTCAAAAAAAAAGATCATATAATATCGTTATTACAGTATAATATTTATGCACCATATAACCATGATAACTAATCATGAGTATCTTGAAATAACTATGTTGACCACCAAATGCTGAATGTGGCCATGAAATGCTTGAAATGTCTTCGGTGACATGTTAATGACATACCGGTATAATATCCATTGCTTTTAGTGTAAGCTGTCCATTGTCCATTGGAAAATAAAATTTTGGTTTATGATATGAATTGGGAGAGATATTGTGATTTAAGCATGGCAAGTGATTAATGACCACAGAATAGTCAAACGTTTCTGCTTGCCATTAAAACGGGCTTTAAAATCAGGAACCAAGCGTGTGTCGTGCGGACCCACCGTGTATAAACAAACAAACAAAACAAAATGGCCAATACATTGCTAGCAGTTACATAATGTGTGTATGGTAAGGATCATTGAAGGCACAGATTCACCGTTTAAAATGTGACCAGCAACTGGTTGAATGTCTAAATAGTGAACGGTACCCCCAAAACGAATTTCTGCATAGGCCTACATTGCTATAAAGATACATTGGAAAATTAAATATGTCTAGCAAAAAAATTGAGAAATGAAAATTAAGTATATCAATCGGTGATTCCAATTCAGCCACATGTGTCTGTATGGTACCATGATTTTTTTAGGACTTACATACAACGACATGTAGGAATAAAAAGCTAATAATGATTATGTTTATTTTAAAGGTTAATATGTATAGACAGCATTGATTTGTAGATTATTAAACTTGGTTAAATGACGTAAACTAATTCCTGTTCTTAATTTGATACATAATAATGATATCGTATACGTTTTGTTAAACCCTAGTGTAACCCGAGTCTATATGGCGTGACCGAGCCACCGGTGCGGTTTTCACCAATGGCAAAAATAATTCAGAATATTCTAAATGGATGGTTTAACTGTTGATTCGTTGATACCAAAAACACTCTTGATATAATGTATACAATCAATGCAGGCGAAATAGGCTTTTAAACAACACGATCCATATTTATTCAGCAGAACACATGTAGATATATAGGCAAAAGTTAAATCATGCAGCACTGTCAGAGCGGGTATCGAGTAAATTATCAAGCAATAGAGAGAGAGAGAGATGGATGACCAATGCGATGGAGAGCACAAGGTGGAATGCGAGTGGGTCAAAACAAATTTCATAATACCAGAAAGTCTCGTTGAGGGTGATCTAAATTGCCAAATAATAAATAGTCTTCTATGGAAACACATATGGGAAGGTCAAATAAACAAACACCCTGTTACTAAAAGTCTTGACCAATGACCCCAGGGGTTAAGCACATAAACACATGTGGCCATGAGGGATGTTGTTGGGCAGGACAAATTATACTCATGAACAAAAAAGGTGTGCATACATGCATTGTATACATGGTATCTGGACAGATTTAAAACACCAACATTTCAGATATTATAATATGCAAAACAAACAAAAACAAGTTACATCACATAACAAATAAACAATTGGATGCCACAAATTAAATTCCAACAATGAACCTGGTGATCTGCAAATGTATAGCCTAATTAATTAACCAACAAATTCAAATGGCAGCACGCAAATGATAACATTTTGGGAAGTTAAACTCAGCCAACTTCAATATCATAAAACGCCAGCAATTTTGGAGGGTTTCGCAAGAAACCGTATATCATGAACATAAACATATAAAATATCAACGTGGTCATCCAAAAACAAAACATTTACAAGTAGACAAATACCTCAACTTTCATAAAATCACACATGGTACAGTTTGCTATGTCAATCCATGGAAACGCTTCACATGGTCAATCTAACAGGGGTTACATTCTCCCTGCTTAAAACTAAGTGTTTACCACAACACTTTCTACATAGCATCAACTTTCCCCGATGCCAGTCTTATTCCCAATGTCAAGGGGGAACACTATGAACAGAAATAAAATCCTAAACCATTCTACTTTGCTCATGCAGAAATTATGCGCGCTCAACAAGAGACAAAGTTTTTATCACGCAGATATCTATGAATTTTAGCGCTCTAAAAAGTCACTAGCTTCATAAAATGAAATCAAAATCAAAATCAAATAAATCAAATCAAAATCAAAATCAAATAAATCAAAACATGGTGAATATATCACATCACCTCCTTTCTGAACATATTAACATGGCAATCGGTATAAAAACATAATATTCGGGTATACAATAGACCTATGATTTTGGAGGTCTACAATATATATCCAAACAGATCAAAATTCTAAACAATAATAACAATCAAATAATCAAATGGTTTAAGTTACTTGAAATTTCAATGATCAATAATTTCGAATGATCAAAAAATCCAAAAGCTTACAAATATAGACACATTTTATGGCGTCTATTCTAACCATCACAACCGTACCAAGGTATAAAAATTGAAGCACTTACTTGTATCACAAAACAATAACAAAGACGATTCATAAAACAATCACAATTTTCAACATAATATTATTCAAGTTCAGTGGTCATTGTCAAGTTCATTTCAAACGTTCTGTAATCCAATGAAAACGAAAAACAGTGGTACTGCTAAAGTCTGCTACATTCTTGTCATCATCACGTCATCAGGTGGATGTATATTTCTATCAGGGCGTACAGTTAATTCTGATATCATAACATGAACGTCGTAGTCCAGTGAGTCTCTAAGTTCTGAGTCATTGTCCTTGTTGTCATATAGGTCGGTGAGTATGGTTTCTGCTCCTGGCTCTGATGAGGTAGTGACATCAACGTTGCTATCGCCATCCATAGTATTATCCTCGCTATCATCTGAGTAATCGCTATCACTATCAGTACAGTTATCGTGGTTGTGTGGAAGGGGTTCATCATCACAGATAGAAATCACATCATCAGCATGAGTGTCAGCAACTGGCGGAGAGGGTTCAACACAGGACGGGGAGGGTTCAATGAATGGGATCCCAGGTGTGTGTGGGAGTTTATCAGGGGCGAAATAACTGCCAACAACCGGTACTCCATTTGGACCAGTTACATTAATTGCCTCTGGAGTGCGTCCCTGGATAAAAATCACGTCAAACTGAACAGTTTCCCCATCTCCAACACTGGGCTTGAGTTTGTTAGGATTATTCCGGAGAATCCTTCTCCTATGGACGAAGACATCTTCGATTGTATCATCACGGGTGATGAAGCCGTATCCATCTTTCACATTAAACCATTTCACGGTTCCAGTAATGTTATGAGCTAGAAAAGCATGCTGTCCCAGGTGATGTCGTTTCGTGTTCTGACGCCGTAGATTTGCCAAGTCGTGTTCCACTGATTGAAGTCGTTGCAGTAGGTCGTTGTATTCTGAGTCTGTCACGGTCATGGTTACAATAAAATGCGATTTCCCGGACGTAGTTCCCAAATGTAACCCGAGTCTATATGGCGTGACCGAGCCACCGGTGCGGTTTTCACCAATGGCAAAAATAATTCAGAATATTCTAAATGGATGGTTTAACTGTTGATTCGTTGATACCAAAAACACTCTTGATATAATGTATACAATCAATGCAGGCGAAATAGGCTTTTAAACAACACGATCCATATTTATTCAGCAGAACACATGTAGATATATAGGCAAAAGTTAAATCATGCAGCACTGTCAGAGCGGGTATCGAGTAAATTATCAAGCAATAGAGAGAGAGAGAGATGGATGACCAATGCGATGGAGAGCACAAGGTGGAATGCGAGTGGGTCAAAACAAATTTCATAATACCAGAAAGTCTCGTTGAGGGTGATCTAAATTGCCAAATAATAAATAGTCTTCTATGGAAACACATATGGGAAGGTCAAATAAACAAACACCCTGTTACTAAAAGTCTTGACCAATGACCCCAGGGGTTAAGCACATAAACACATGTGGCCATGAGGGATGTTGTTGGGCAGGACAAATTATACTCATGAACAAAAAAGGTGTGCATACATGCATTGTATACATGGTATCTGGACAGATTTAAAACACCAACATTTCAGATATTATAATATGCAAAACAAACAAAAACAAGTTACATCACATAACAAATAAACAATTGGATGCCACAAATTAAATTCCAACAATGAACCTGGTGATCTGCAAATGTATAGCCTAATTAATTAACCAACAAATTCAAATGGCAGCACGCAAATGATAACATTTTGGGAAGTTAAACTCAGCCAACTTCAATATCATAAAACGCCAGCAATTTTGGAGGGTTTCGCAAGAAACCGTATATCATGAACATAAACATATAAAATATCAACGTGGTCATCCAAAAACAAAACATTTACAAGTAGACAAATACCTCAACTTTCATAAAATCACACATGGTACAGTTTGCTATGTCAATCCATGGAAACGCTTCACATGGTCAATCTAACAGGGGTTACACTAGTCTTAAAGAAGATAGTTATAACAAATAAAGAATCATTGTTCCATCCATTTAATGTCCATTTTGACATGATCGGCGGCCATCATGGAAGCTAAAGAATCCTCAAGAACGTCTTAAATTAGTGTCTCCTTTCAGGCATTTCGATCATAGGCATTGAAACTGCATAATTTAGTGTATGGAATTAAATATGAGCATTCTATATGTATTTTGGCAATTATGGCGGCCATTTTGGAGGCCATCTTGGATTTGAAGATTGTTATCAAGATGGGATATATCAAATATTTAGATGCACGTCGTTAACACAACATTTCATCCCTCATATGACCGAGATGGTTGATATACTATGCGTCATTCATTTTCCAACAATTTATATAGAGTGATATACACACGTAACTTTGACGTCACACAGCGACTTGTAGGAATAAAAGCCAACGGTGATTTTTTATATGTTGAAGATTAATATGTATAGATTGCATTAATATGTGAATTTTTAAAATTGGTTGCTTGACGTAAGATAATTCCCGTTTTTAATTTGACACATAATTTGAGCTATTTTTCATGAAAAACACAAGTTTGATCCCATTATAAAACAAAAGTTACAGAAGCTAAACTAAATGTAATGCGCATGTTATATACTCTATAGGTATCTTAAGATTATACTGCAGTGTAAGTGTCTTGTGCAAAATCGTTTTGCAGTTGGAGGGTTTAAACTAAAACTACCCGTTTCTGAATATAGGCTAAAATGGTCGAAATTGGCAAATTTAGGGTGTTTTGATCTAGAAACACTGGGACTCGCGATGAAAGATTTATCACCATAATATGAGATGGTTCATCATAACTGATGTGTGGACCAAGTATGAAATGATTTCTCCAACCTTCATCCCCGAGATGCGGCTGGGTTTTAAAAATACACGGTCTTAAGTAACAACCTCTCTAGTCTAAAGAATATGGTCTGTGCATTTGATGGTAAAGTAATTATCTCTAACAGCTAAAAGAAAAGAATATGCTCTGTACTTTTAATGATTAAGTAATTGTCTGTAACAAGGATGTGGTCTGTATACGTTTTATGGTTGAGCAATTGTCTCTTACAGTCCAAAGGGTGTGTACTTCACTGCTTATTGTTAAATGATTATCTCTATTATATGTCTCTCCAAAACGATATGGTTAACTAATGATCTCTAAAGGCCAAAAGGAGATGGTCTGTACTTTTTTATGGTTAAGTAATTGTCAGTGGCGTAACCAGCGGGGGGCAGGGGGGCTGGAGCCCCCACTTGGAATCCTTGTCCCCCCACCCCCAAATGAAATCAATCGGTGTGGGTGTGGAATGGAGCCCCCCCCCCCCATTAGGCCCCCCCCCCCCCCATTTCAAGTCACTGCCCCTTCTTGCCCCCCCCCCCCCCCCCCCCCCCCCAATGAAAAGTCTAGTTACGCCACTGGTAATTGTCTTTAATGGCCAATAAGATTTGGTCTGTCCTTGTTTAGGCTTAAGTACTACATGTCTCTAACAGCGACAAGGATAGTCTGTACTTTTTAAAGTTAAGTATAAATTGTCTCTATAACAACCAAAAGAATATGATTAGACATAATAATTTTGGACACAATTATTCTGAACTAAATTGGACGAAATGTATTTGGTCGAAATGTTGTATTCCCCTTAATCTCCCTCACAGGGAGTTTAGAATTCAAATGGAATCACCCCATGCAGGTAGGGAACCCCGTTTCAAATCTACACTCCTATTCGTGTGGAAGATTAAGTCATGTCTTAATTGTTCACAGGTACGTACAGAAAATCAATTTGTTCAATATATTTTAATATCATTAAAATGTATACATTACATCTCTATCCTATAGCCCATATCGCTGGAATCCAGATGTAGAAACTTAACGCTGCCCAGTATGTATTCTTCTTTTCTGTGATATCGGGCTTCGTCATTCTGAAGGTTGGTAGGTTGTAGCTCAAATGATCTAAGATATGAAAAAATCAGGTACGTAATTAGCAACAGCATTTCGAAAAACTTGTACACCTCCCATCCCTATAGGCCTACAGGGTGAGTTAAAATATTCAGGTCCCGATTGCTCCGATTTTCTAAACCAGTTCAAACAGAAATGAATGCATTTAATGAAATGCACAGCATTTAACCTAAATTGTATTTCATCCAAATTGGTTATTCTAAACAGGAGATATGTGCTTTTCCCAAATTGTATAAAATTCAATATGCGGAAGAGCTGGCCATAATATTAAATCCAATTCAAAAAAAGACCATGACACATGTGATAAATACACTCCATTTATTGGGATTAGTGCGATCAAAATAATGATTGTTTTATTTTACTCCATTTCATACGGGAACAAAACAATCTTCATTAAAGAGTTTGTATTTACGCATCAGTCATAATCATTCATCATTCACATTGCTTAATTGTTATGAATTCGTTTGAAACAAAGCTGTTACATTATATATTTGATCGTTTTCGAGCAATAAGATACGCAACGAGCATTACTGATACTGAGATCAGTGTTAACAAAATGTTGACT